>CM059428.1:12506186-12915367 GCA_030390025.1 Squalus acanthias
TGTGAGGTTTCTGTTAATGTGCTGTCAAACATTGAAACGTTTATTTTCAGCACTTTGCGTTCTTGGACAGATTTGTGTGCACCTTTGGAAGTGGTTTAGTGAGTTATAGTGAATGGTGAGGCATAAGGGTACACCCCGCAATAGTGATGAGTGTGAAAGGAATGGCTTGGGCATTGTAGGGATGAATTATGGTGTTGGTGTGGGGTGGTGCCAACCTGGCGCATCATGTGGCATCCAGGGTGTACAGCATCAAGTGAAGTAAATCTGGCCATGGTGAGGCCATCCCTGGCGTCCCGGGCAGCAATGTGGTCGGGTGTTGATGCCCTGCGTCCTGTGCAGCATCAGGTGATTGTGGAGAAGGCTGGTGTTCTTGTTGGTGCTGCTGGTGTGCCTGATGATGCTGGTGTTGGGGCTGATCGTGGTGGGATTCTGAGGACCAAGGTGAGATATTTTCAAGGGCACCGATGCTAATGGAATAGATGGCAGGCGAGGTTGAGATGACAGAAGCGATCTGTCAATGGTGAGAGAGGTTGTTCCAATGAGGTGGCACTGGATAGAGAGTTGGCTCCAAACACTTGCAAGCTGCAGAAAGCTCAATATGTCTTCCAAATGCAGTAACCAACAGTTTCTCAGCTTTGAAAGTGAATAGCTGTAACATGGGATCTTTCATACAACTTTGGCAGCTGTCAGGTCATGAGATAGTTCAATGCTGAATCCACTCACGACATACTGAGCTGACAGCTTCCCCAAGCAGCGGGTAACCCATGGGGGAGCACGTAAAATTGAAATATAGGCTTAAAATAACAGTTAATTGGATGTTAACAACCCATTTAATGATGTGAATTGCCTCCCCCGCCGCTTGGTGTCGGGTCTGTTCAGCGCCGACAGTCCCGACACCTGCGAGACTCGCATGGAGGAGGGTTGACAGCGGGTTCGCTACCCGCTGTCAATCTTTGCTATTTTGACAGCGGACCTGCCTCCAAACCCGCCCTCTGAGCGCCGGCAAAATTCAGCCCCATGAAACTACCGGATTGTTGTAAAAACCAACCAAATTGGTTCAGTAATGTCCTTTAGGGAAGGAAACCTGCTGTACTTACCTGGTTTGGCCTATTGACTATAGACCCACAGCAATGTAGATGACTCTTAACTGAAATGGTCACCAGCAAGCCACACTGTTGCATCAAAAAAACTGCTACGATGGACTGCAGCGGTCCAAGAAGGTGGCTCACCACCACCTTCTCGAGGGCAATTAGGGATGGGCAATAAATGCTGGCCATGCCAGCGACGCCCACATCATGTGAATAAAAATATTCAGATGTTTTGGTGCCAAAAATCCCAAAGAAGTTGTTGGTACGGAGTAAATTATCCGATTTTACACTCCATTATTGACGGAAAATCCTATGGGGCATGCTGACCTGATCTCCATGCCCAGAATTCCTGATGCGCAATCCCAGCGTGCAAAATCCCGTTAGGAGAATAACTCATCCCTTTCAGCTCTTCCGTTATGCCTGGGCTGGATTCGAACCTTGAACCTGAAGCGCCTTTAACACACAATGCTTACACCTATCAGGAAAGGGTGAACAGGCTGGGTGTCTTTTCTCTTGAAAAGAGAAGGCTGAGGGGTGACCTAATAGAGGTCTTTAAAATTAGGAAAGTTTTTGACAGAGTAGATACAGAGAGAATGTTTCCACTTGTGGGGAAGAGCCAAACTAGAGGCCGTCAGTATAAGATAGTCACCAAGAAATCTAACAGGGAATTTCAGAAGAAACTTCTTTACCCAGAGAGTGGTGAGAATGTGGAACTCGCTACCACAGGGAGTGGTTGAAGCGAATAGTATAGATGCATTTAAGGGGAGGCTAGATAAGCATATGAGGGAGAAGGGAATAGAGGGTTATGCTGATAGAGTTAGATGAGGAAAGACAGGAGGAGGCTCGAGTGGAGCATAAACGCCGGCATGGACTGGTTGGGCTGAATGGCCTGTTTCTGTGCCGTATATCCTATGTAACAATGCAATGTGTCCTGAAGACGTTTATGAAACAGTGCACAACTGGCTGAAACAGTTCCAAATACATTGAACAGTACAGAATGAGCCCTAAACAGGTCCATATATATGCAACAGTGCACAAATTAACTCAAACAGAACAGTGAAAAATTTGGCCTAAATCCATATTCATTCTACTTTTTATGTAATATCTCTGATAAAAACATGTTTCATTGAAAATCCAAAATATTCACTTTGGATTTTATTCCATTCATTTCAACAGCGAAGCATTCTTAATAACGGCTGGATTCTCCTTTGATAAACATGTTCTTTTCCCTTCCATTCCATGTCACACTGCGAAGGCACAGAATCTAAGAACCCCTGAGTGGCACGTCCAACCGTTAAGTAGCGAACAGTTTTAAGCCTTGCATTTAATGGGTTTCTCAACTTAAAAGGATGTCACATGGAATCAAAGACCCCCCAGTGTATCAACTTGGGATGAATTAAAGGGAAATTGTAGCTGCTGCATTTGCAAAACTTAGCAGGTTGGGTAAAAAACAGCAGTTGTCTAACAATTGTTTTTCTTCCAATTTCGCTAAAAATTGCTACTACAGCAGCTCCATTGGTAACTACAGTCAGTGAAAAGTATTTGCCTGCAACTCATCTTCTTCCTTGATTTTTTTTTTAAAAAACCTTCCAGTTTAAAAATGTTTGCAGGTTTTTCTCTGCATTCAGCGAGCTGCTGCAATGTAGCGTGGAGCAGAGGTGACGACAGTGATGTCATAGAGTCATGGGGGCGATTTTGCCAGCCCTGGGGAGACGGGTTTGGAGGCGGGACTGACGGGAAAATGGTAGAATCTGGGGGCGGTTAACCATCCCGCCCCCAACCCGCCTCCGTGCCATCTTTCCAGGAGGCGGGTAGCCGACCCACACCGGGTCCCGTCTCCTGGAGGCGGGAAGGGGATTACAGCCGCTTAACTGCCTGTTAACAGGTGGTTAACAGGCAGTTAAGAGGATTATCCCCATTTTTCCACCAGAGGTCCGGGCTTCCCGATGTCGGGAAACGCCGCCAGGGTCACCGAGGCGAGCAGTGGGTCTGTGGGGGTCAGAGGGGTGCAAAAGTGCGCTGCAGAGGTGAGTGATGGGTGCAAGTGTGGAGACGTAAGTATGTGAAGTGAGTGTAAAGTGATAGAAAATGTTTACTTACCTTTGTTTCTTCCTGCAGGCTTCAACAGTTGGGGAACATGAGACTCCGGCATCTCACCGACAGAGATGACAGATGGCTGCTGCATTCTCCGATGCAACAGCCATCTGATTTCTGCTCAGCAGATAGGTTTGATGAGTCTTGAATACAAGGACTCATCAAACAATAGAGAATGTCAGTGTTCGACAGCTTCACAGAGCATCAAACAATGACAATTCATCTGTCAAAATATTTGACAGATGAAACGTCATACACTGACGTTCTCTGCAACTGGCTTCCCCTTAATTGGCCTGCTAAGCCCGCTGTGCAGGCTTAACAAGGTCAATCAAGGGAAAATATCGTGGGTTGGCCACAAGTCGATGGAGGCAGGATTAAAACCCGACAAGGCTGCAGTCCTGCCTCCAACGTGCCCCCATTGACAAAATCACCCCCTTAGAGTCAGACATAACGGCACAGAAAGAGGCCATTCGGCCCATCGAGTCTGTGCCGGCTCTCTGTAGAGCAATCCAGTCAGTCCCATTCCCCCGCTCTATCCCCGTAGCCCTGCAACTTTATTTCCATCAAGTGCCTATCCAGTCTCCCCTTGAAAACATTGAGGGGTAGAA
Organism: Squalus acanthias; assembly: GCA_030390025.1. Lineage (NCBI taxonomy): Eukaryota > Metazoa > Chordata > Chondrichthyes > Squaliformes > Squalidae > Squalus > Squalus acanthias. Next base: position 12,509,977 of record CM059428.1, read on the forward strand.
ATTAGGTCGCGCCCCATTTGGGGTGCAAATATCGTCTGGACGCAAATATTAGCGCCTGGCGCTAATTATCGGCACTGATTGGAAACTTCACTTTTACCGCCCCGGGAGGTGAGTGGAGCGCTAAAGCAGGCGCTGCACACCTGTCTTAAGGCGCAAAGGCCAAGGAGTGAGGCGCTAACTCAGAGCGCTGGCGAAGCTCATGTAATGTCAGTCAGCAATGGAACACACACACAATGGCACGGGCCAGTTCTTAAAGGGGATGGTTAATCTTGCTTTCCATCCACATCCTGTTCATTGCAGCCTTGAATCTCGGCCTGGAGAGACTTGCACATCAAATGTGCTGGAAAGAACAATGGAGAGTACCAGGCAAAGAGCTCAGAGTGCAGCTCCCACAGTCTCTGCTAAATCGATACAAGGAATGGCAAATCAAAATGAACCTGCAAAGTGCTGCTCAGTACCCAAAACTCCTTCACACAACGTTGAATCTCTCTAGAAGTCTCTCCCTCTCTCTCTCAGAATGCGTAGTTCAAAAATGCCACCAACAATAAAAGGCAGGAAGAGGCCCCCTTTAAATAGCGCCCCCCCCAGCCCCACAGCGATTGATAGCGTTCCAGTCTTCTGGTCGTTGGAAGCGCCAGACGGTAAGGCAGGGGGCGCCACTCAATTTCCGCTCCGGGGCGCCACAAGGGCGTTGCACCATGGAATGACGTCACAATCTGCGCGCGCAGGTGGTCGCAGCGGTAAGTTTTAGCGCCGCCGCACAATGTCAAGTTAAGTTCCCAAGCGGCGCAAACATCGCTGCGCCCGGGCATTAGCGGCTTTGCGCCCCATTAGCGCCCTCTTAAGGCGCTAACGGGAGGCGCAACCAACTGAATTTTTACCCCTGAGTGTCTCCGCTTCCACCACTTCCGTTGGCAGTGAGTTCCAGGGCCTCACCACTCGCTGCATGAAAATGTTTTTCCTCACACCTCCCCTGTATCTCTTGTCCAAAACCTTAAATCTGTGTCCCCTAGTCCTTGTACCATCAACGAGTGGGAACAGCCTTTCCTCGTCTAGCCTAACCAAACCCGTCTTAATCTTGTACACCTCTATCAAATCACCCCTCAACCTCCTTTGCTCTAATGAAAACAAATCCAGCTTCTCCAAACTGTCCTTGTAGGTAAGATCCCCCATCCCCGGAACCATTCTGGTAAACCTCCTCTGCACCCTCTCAAGTGCCTTCACATCCTTCCTAACGTGTGGTGACCAGAACTGGATGCAATACTCCAGTTGTGGCCGAACCAGCACTTTATAAAGATTCAGCATAACTTCTCTACTTTTGTACTCAATACCTCTACTTATGAGCCCATGATCCCATATGCTTTGCTAACCACTCTCTCTATATGTCCCGCCACCTTCAGGGACCTATGCACATTAACTCCCAGGTCCCTATGTCCCTGCACACTCTTTAAAACTGTGCCATTACTTGTATATTGCCTCTCACTGTTCCTTCTGCCAAAATGCATCACCTCACACTTCTCTGTATTAAATTCCATCTGCCACTTGTCTGCCTATTCTGCTAGCCTTTCTATGCCCTGTTGCAGTCGATTGGTATTATCCTCACTGTTTGCCATCTCCCCAAGTTTGGTGTCATCGGCAAATTTAGAAATTCTACTCTGTATTCCAATATCCGGGTCATTTATATATATCAAAAAAAGCAGTGGCCCCAGCACTGACCCCTGGGGAACACCACTGCCTACCATCCTACAGTCTGAAAAACAGCCATTTACCACAACTCGCTGTTTTCTGTCCTTAAGCCAATTCCTTATCCAAGCTGCTACTGACCCACCTAGTTCATGAGCCTCAATTTTGTTAACCAGCCTTCCATGTGGTACTTTGTCAAATGCCTTCTGAAAATCCATGTAGACAACATCCATTGCATTCTCTTCATCAATCCTCCCTGTTACTTTATCAAAAAATTCAATTAGATTAGTCAAACACGATCTGCCTTTTACAAATCCATGTTGGCTCTCCTTAATTAGATTAAACCTTTCCAGTGCCGGTTAATTTTTTCCTTGATTATTGTTTCTAAAACTTTACCCACCACTGATGTTAAACTGACCGGCCTGTAGATACAAGGATTGTTCTTACACCCTTTCTTGAACAATGGTGTCACATTTTCCACTTTCCAATCTTCAGGCACCTCCCTCGCATCTAGGGAAGATTGGAAAATTATGGCAAGCCCTTCCGCTACTTCCTCCCCCAATTCCCTTAGCAACCTGGGATGCAAGCCATCTGGACCAGGCGACTTAGCCACTCTAAGCATACCCAGCCTTTCTAGTACATCTTGTCTATCAATTTTCACCCCTTCCATTGCTTCTACCTTTTCCACTTCTACCGATATTTTGTCAGCATCCATCTCCTTAGAAAACACCGTACAAATTACTCATTGAGTATTCTAGACTTGCCCTGCACCTCTCAGCATATATCACCTTCTTTGTCCCTAATAGGCCCCATCCCGCCTCTTACTACCCGCTTACTGTTTACATGCCGGTAGAAGATTTTTGGGTTCCCTTTTATGTTAACTGCCATTCTACTCTCATATTCTCTCTTTGCCAATCTTATTTTCATCTTCACTTCCCCTCTCAACTTATTGTATTTGGTCTGGTTCTCCCTTGAGGAATTCACCTGACATTCATCATACACCCTCTTTTTTTTTCATCATCTTCTCTATCTCCCTCATCATCCAAGGAGCCCTTGCTTTGGTTCCCTTACCCTTCCCTCTTGTTGGAATGTACCTAGTCCTGTACTTGGAACATCTCCTCCTTAAAGATCACCCATTGTTCCGTTACAGTTTTTCCTGTCAGTCTTTGGTTCCATTTTACCTCGGCTAGATCCTTTCGCATCCCATTGAAGTTAGCCCTATCCCAGTTTAGAAGTTCCACTCTAGATTGTTCCTTGCTCCTCTCCATTGCTAATCTAAATCTTATGATACGATGATCACTCGTACCCAAATGTGAGGTGGATCCTTACAGCGTATCCAGTTGAAAGCATTTGACTCATTGGGGTAGATCTTGACTTTGTGGGATAGTGTAAAATGGGTGACTTCATTGGATATAAAAATCGGGAGAGATGCAAGTTGGGCTGCCCGTTCACTATCACCCGTTTTGCAGTATTACACAAAGTCAAGATCTATTCCATTGTTTACAACCTTCCATGTGTCAGCCATGGCTCAATTGGTAGCACTCTCACCTCCAATAAGTCAGTAAGGGTGTGGGTTCAAGTCCCACTCCAGAGACTCGAGCACAAAAATCCCAGCTGACACTCCAGTGCAATACTGAGGGAGTGCTGCACTGTTGGAGGTGCTGTCTTTCGGATGAGACATTAAACCGAGGCCCTGTCTGCTCTCTGTAAAAGATCACTTGGTACTATTTCGAAGAAGAGCAGGGGGGGAGTTATCCCCGGTGTCCTGGCCAATATTTATCCCTCAACCAACATCACTAAAACAGATTCTCTGGTCATTATGACATTGCTGTCTGTGGGAGCTTGCTGTGCACAAATTGGCTGCTGCGTTTCCTACATTACAACAGTGACTACACTTCAAAAAGTACTTCCATTTCTGTAAAGCGCTTTGGGACTTCCTGAGGTCAAGAAAGGAGCTATAGAACTTTCTTTTTTCCTCTTTAAAGACCGAAATTCGAAGAATTTTTGGTACAGAGGCACGGGACCGCAATTTGGATGAGAGGAGATACGCTCGAGTTACACCCATTCTAAAATTGCTGTAGGTCATCGGCTTGCAGAAGATACCTCGCACGCTCAGAGTAGTGAATGTATAAAAGTGACAGGATAATGAGGACAGAGGCTGCCCTCCCAGACATTGCATCATTTACACCAGGATTAGACCTGACCGAAGCTAAGCCAGCAGAGAAGAGGAATCAGTTAACCCATGACTTGTCAGACCAGGAAATTATTGAGCTTTGAAAGTCCACAAACTTAATCTGAAAGATTGGCTTTGCCTGAAGCGATTAGAAAAATCTTTTCTCAGTTGACTAACTAAGAAATAAATCAACAAGCTGCCTTTCAGCAGTTTCAGACAGAGAAGTATTTTGCTTCCAACCCTTCTGTCTTAGTTTTCTTTCCATGAGCATTCCCCTATATGTCCTTAACATGGATGCAGAACAGGAGCAGGAGGAAGAGGAAATGATAGAAGCACACAGGATAAGGCTATACCAAAAGAGTAGACCAACTAGGAGATACCTTCCACCAGAATCTGCGGACCATCTTGCTCCCTCAGTGATGTACCAGAAAAGGTCTCCTTAAGGAGGTCACAGTTCAATAAGGAGACATAGAAGGAACTTTATATCCCATTGCAAACAGAACTCCAAACATTCTCTTAAATACAACAAACAAAGAACAGACCTGTTTCAGAACACTCGACTATATATACACTTCTTTTAACCACCATGTACGCCCTGGTGCTTCTCTGTGTCATCCTGGTGCTGTGATTCGATGACGCCTAAAGGTGAGGGATGCCAGTAGTGCATGCCTACGCTGCGGTATCAGGAGTCTCTTGGGACTGAGGTGGACCTCAACTCAGATCTGAGTCTCAAGAGGAAACTTCAGCAGAATCTGCAGGTGCACGGGCAACCTGGTGCTGTAACCAGACATCTACACGAGCAGGTATCTGATGGGGCTGTGTAGAACGGTCAGATAAGGTGGAACTGGGACGGAGGATAGCATCAAGGAGGCGGATTCTAGCTAGGTCTTGGATCTGAGAGCTCGCTGATCATCAGCAGGACAGACCTGATGGTATCAGTTAGATTCTGAAGACCCTGATAGATGATGCCCCGAAATTCTCGGAAGCCTCTTTCCATCATTTTCTTCAAAGGTTCCTCTAAAACCTGATGGGCAATGGTCAAAGCATCCATTTTTAGGCACACTGGCTGGTCTGGAGGCCTCTCTGTTGGGGGGTTGGGGGGTTGGTGTGTCTGGCAGATGCAGATGTTCATGGTGCCACCCCCTGCTGTAGGTAGCACTACATTATATCAAGCCCTTCTTGGATATTGGCAGTGAGGATGGCATTTGACATCGCTGTAATCCCTGCCATCTGTCTCAGGTCCTCTGAGATGATTCTCAGTGCTTCTATACCTGTGTAATGCTCATCTAGCATCCTTCTTTTTGGACTAAAGCCCCAAAGATCTGAGACTGTAGGCCTGGGAGTCAGGGGCTGATTTCTGCGGAGGTCCATTCCTGGCTGGCAGATCCCAATTTCATCCCCTGACTCCTTTTGGTACCATGAGGGTAATAAATGAGGGAGTGGCGCACAGATATAGAGAGACTGGTCAGGCGGAGTAGGTAGCTTACCATGGTTGTACTGGTGAGCTTGTTAAACTTCTTCCTGCAGCGCAACTGTATCCTGGGACTCAAGGAGGTGGCATTCACTGCCACAACCATTCTTCCAGAGAAGTATGTACCACATTCTTGGTGGATCTCTGATTTCTGATCCTAAATCTTGTTCCATATCTCCATTATGAGGAGATGCTGAACTGGCTCTTTTATTTTTTTCTGCTCATTTCTTTGATCTGGCTGGCGTTCTTGTTACCCAGGTTGTCTGCTTCCTCCATTACTGCTTTAGTCCTTTTACACTGTTTTGCATCTTGCTGCTGCACCAGGTTTCTGCCTCTATTTTTTTATCTCCCTCTATTCATAAACAGAGCGGTGGGACTATGCCAGACAACCCCTGCCGAGCGGTCAGGATCAGGGACCTCCCAGCACAATGGGTGTGAGCAGTTTATCGATTATCAAGACAGGCTAACAATTTGTTTTTTGTCTTTTGGAAAAAAAAACAGCTTCAATGACTGGCTCATTAGCATTTGAATCACGTTTCAGCTCAGTGCTTTTAAAAAAAAAATGTTGTTAATGCACTTTGCTTTAAAAACCCGACATTTAAATGTAATTCTTGCAAATCCTTTCTGCAGAAAAATGGTAAAAAAAATTCCAAACATGTGTCAATGGATGAAACATGGTTTCTTTCTTTTCTTTCATTATTAATGGAATAATTTTACCCACACAGTTTTGTCTGTTCTTAGCCATTTGCATCTTTCTGAAATTTAGTAATTTGTTTTTCCAGTTAACCTCATTCAACCAATGCAAATAGTTAAAATTGCGTTAGAAAATGCATAAATTTGCGCCTGAGCCTTCATTCTGATTGAATATCCTCATTCAGCCTTTTTTTTTGTACAGAGGCCCTCGGTCACTGATAGATCTCTCTAGTGTCACCGCATATGGAGCACCACATACAGCGGCAGCTCCCATTCCAGCCTCAAAGCCAGTTCCTTGACTTCACTGCAGCGCAGACCCCCCTGCTTCTGCACCATTTGTTCAGGGATCATCCAAATCATAGAGTCATAGGGGGAGAAATTCGGTTGCTTTGCGCCTCCCGTTAGCGCCCTAAGAGGCGTCATTGCCGTGCGCAGCGCGCCCCGCTCGCGCCCTGGCCGCAATCTTCGGTAGCGCCCCCTGACTTACTGCCGGACGCTATGTCCGACGGGGTCAGGGGGGCCTACCTGCGGCCGGGGCAGCGCTAATTAAAGGTGAGATGCCGGGCGGCCATTTTTGTTGCTGGCCACCTGCCAGCACCTGCCCCCGTTGCTGTCCCCGGCCTCCTGAGCAGCCCCCTCGCGGTGTGCCGGCTGCGCTCCGTGAGCCCGGCACTTTTCTCGAGTGCCTGGCTCTTTTGCCGGCACTCCAATCCCTGGTGGCCCAGCTGGGCCCCGGGTCGCGCTGCACTCGGCCCCTCCCCTTTAAGAAAGGGAGGAAGGCCTGCAGTACCGCGGCGCAATGTGCCGCAGTGCATGGCGCTGCGGCACATCGCGCCGCGATATTCCCTCGCAACACCCCAAGAGGGAGGCGGGCGCTTCCAGTAGCGCCCTGCTTCCCTCTTGGGGCGCTACCGATGAATTTTGGCTGCGGGGGTGCTAATTTTTTGGGGGCGCTAAAAGTAGCGCCCTGGCGAAGTTAGCACCCCAAAGGGGGCACGACTCAATTTTTCCCCCATAGAGTCATAACTGCACAGAAAGAGGCCAATCGGCCCATCGAGTCCATGCCAGCTCTCTGTAGAGCAATCCAGTCAGTCCCATTCCCCCGCTCTATCCCAGTAGCCCTGCAAGTTTATTTCCCTCAAGTGCCTATCCAGTCTCCCCTTGAAAACATTGAGTGTCTCCGCTTCCACCACTTCTGTCGACATCGAATTCCAGGTCATCACCACTCGCTGCGTAAAAAAGTTTTTCCTCACGTCCCCCCTGTATCTCTTGCCCAAAACCTTAAATCTGTGTCCCCTAGTCCTTGTACCATCAACTAGTGGGAACAGCCTTTCCCCGTCTAGCCTATCCAAACCTGTCATAATCTTGTACACCTCTATCAAATCACCCCTCAACCTCCTTTGCTCTAATGAAAACAAATCCAGCTTCTCCAACCTGTCCTTGTAGCTAAGATCCCCCATCCCCGGAACCATTCTGGTAAATCTCCTCTGCACCCTCTCAAGGGCCTTCACATCCTTCCTAAAATGTGGTGACCAGAACTGGACACTATACTCCAGTTGTAGCCTAACCAGCACTTTATAAAGGTTCAGCATAACGTCTCTACTTTTGTACTCAATACCTCTATTTATGAAGCCCAAGATCCCATATGCTTTGTGAACCACTATCTCAATATGTCCTGCCACCTTCAGGGACCTATGCACATTAACTCCCCGGTCCCTCTGTCCCTGCACACTCTTTAAAACTGTGCCATTAAGTGTATATTGCCTCTCCCTGTTCCTTCTGCCAAAATGCATCACCTCACACTTCTCTGTGTTAAATTCCATCTGCCACTTGTCTGCCTATGCTGCTAGCCTTTCTATGCTTCTGTTGTTTTGCTCCGGGCCTCAACCAGTTAAGTGATTACTGTGTTACCCAAGCAGTTTTCAGTTAAATGTAACCTTTGCCTTTTAAAAGTGCCCGTTGCTGTCAGTAAGCCGTGAATAGTGAGTGTCTCCCGTGTTTTTACTCAGGCTGCAGTTTACAGCGAGAGGTCTCCTTATATCAGTGTTCAAACTGAGATTTGCAGCGCAGTGCTAAAGCAGCACATGAAGCAAATAATAATGGGGGGAAACAAAAGCAAAGTACTGCCGATGCTGGAAACCCAAAATAAAAAAACAGAAAATGCTGGCAATACTCAGCAGGTCAGGCAGCATCTGTGGAGAGGGAAACAGAGTTAACGTTTCAGGTCGATGACCTTTCGTCAGACCTGGAAAAAGTTAGAGAGGCAACAGGTTTTAAGCAAGTGCAGAGGCAGGAAAAGTGGGGAGGGGAGGAAAGAACAAAAGGGAAGGTCTGTAATAGGGTGGAAGGCAGGAGAGATTAAATGACAAAAAGGTATAATAGTGCAAAAGAAAAGGAGATGGTAAGGGGACAGATAAAGAAACGAAAGATGGGTCGAGAAGAGGTGTAAATGGGAATGGCAGAGTCATCAACAGCTGCCGTGTGAAAAAACAGGGGCCGAGGTTATAGTCTGAAATTGTTGAACTCGATGTTGAGTCCAGAAGTGCCTAATTGAAAGATGAGGTGCTGTTCCTCGAGCTTACGTTGTGCTTTGTTGGAACAGTGTAAGAGGCCGAAGACTGAGAGGTCAGAGTGGGAGTGGAGCGGAGAATTAAAGTGACAGGCGACCGGCAGAAAGGCCTAGCAGCAGTGCATCCTATATCATTTTTAATCTGTGCTCTCAACAGTATAAACTGCTTTGCATTGTTAATGGATCTCCGCGTATGCTGTCGGTTCAATATTAATATTATACAGAGCAGAACTAGAACCGTCTGACACTGCTGAGGGAGGCTCTGCATCTCAGATTTTTTGGTCGGCGTCACTCAGAAAATAAGTATAAATTGGGCAAAAGTGACTGGAAATCAGGATGGAGGACAGTGACATTAATTCTTCACCCATTTGGCACCTGCCTGTTTAACAGTTTACATTTGCTAATGAGGCCATAATCATGTTTGCACATTTTACACAATTACCCAGTTTTCTCACTGGGATATTGTTGTTTCATCAGCACACCCTGGCTCTAAGGTTCCATCGGAAATAGCCATGCACTGCTGCTCGGGCCTGTCAACAAAAGTGCTTCTGCTGGGCTCTGGTTTGAGATTGTAAAGAAAATCTAAACTCCATTTGTTGCCCCTCTTTCTTTTTTTTGCTTATTTCTTCTTATGTTCTCCGATGTGTTCTGGCGCCTTGTTGGTCCAGTGACATGTGGGGGGTGATTTTGCCAATGGGGAGCTTTTGGAGGCGGGACTCCCACTTGTCGGGTTTTAGTCCCGCCTCCATTGACTTCTGGCCAACCCACGCTATTTTCCCTTGATTGACCTTGTTAAGCCCGCCCAGCGGGCTTAGCAAGCCAATTAAGAGAAAGCCGGTTGCAGAGAACGTCAACGTATGACGTTTCATCTGTCAAAACAGTGACATTCTCTGTAGTTTGATGAGTTCTTGAATTCAAGACCTCATCAAACCTCTTTCTTTTGCAGAAATGAGATGGTTGTTGCATTGGAGAATGCAACGGCCATCTGTCATCTCTACCGCGGAGGTGCGAGACTCTCCGCATACCCACCGACTGAAGCCTGCAGGAAGAAACAAAGGTACGTACACTTTTTCTAAGACTTTCCACTTACCTCAGATACTTACAGCTCCACACTTGCACCCATCACTTACCTTCACAGCACACTTTTGCACCCCCCCGACCCCCGCAGACCCACTACTCGCCTCGGTGACCCTGGCGGGGTTCGGAGCCTTCGGGAAGCCCGCACTTGTGTGGGCAAAATGGTGATAAGTCTATTTTCTGCCTGTTAACTACCTGTTAACAGGCAGTTCAGTGGCTGTAATCCCTTCCCGCCTCCAAGGGACGGGACCCGGTGCGGGACGACTACCCGCCTCCTGTCAAGATGGCACGGAGGCGGGTTGGGGGGGGGGATGGGCACCCGCCCCCAAATTCTGCCATTTTCCCGGCAGTCCCGCCTCCATACCCGCCTCCCCAGGGCTGGCAAGATCGCGCCTGTGATGTCCCAACCTCATTAATAGTGTCACAGTGGGTTTCCCTATGGTAATCACTCTGTACTTGTGTCTTTCGGAGGAAGAAGATGAGGACAAACGGAGGGATTCACGGGAGGTCAGCCCACATTTACAGACTGACTTGTGCGTACCTACATCTGTCAGAAGAGCAGTCCTTGCAAGGGGTTGAATTCACAAGGGAAGTTGTGACTGAGTTGTGCATATGCTGCCAAACAAACCACATAGATGCTACTGCCAAGGTCAGGACAGCCTTTAACTTCTAAGCTTCTGGATCATTCTAAAGTGTCACTGTCAACAACAACAACAACTTGTATTTATATAGCGCCTTTAATGTAGTAAAACATCCCAAGGTGCTTCACAGGAGTATTCAAAGACAAAAAATTTGACACCGAGCCACATAAGGAGAAATTAGGGCAGGTGACCAAAAGCTTGGTCAAAGAGGTAGGTTTTAAGGAGCGTCTTAAAGGAGGAAAGAGAGGTAGCGAGGCGGAGAGGTTTAGGGAGGGAATTCCAGAGCTTAGGGCCTAGGCAACAGAAGGCACGACCACCAATGGTTGAGCGATTAAAATCAGGGATGCTCAAGAGGGCAGAGCATCAATCTGCTGCACATAGCTGAATAAAGTAAGTTACTGATGCCTTGTTGGCTTAACGTCTTCCCCATGGAAACCAGCAACAGCATGAGATGGCTGTGCGATTTTATCAAATGGCAGGATTCTTGAAGGTCCAGGGTATAAGTTGCACCCATGTTCCCTGTGTGTTCCATTGCACAATAATACAACATACACAAATTGGAAAGGATTCCACACTCTGAATTTTCAGCTAGTTTGCTGCCACCAGCACTGGACTATTTTAAGCAACACTTACCTCCCAAGCAGCTGTCATGATGCCTTCATTATAAGGCAGCCCACGGTCCCACCAATATTTGACCCACAAAGGTAGGTCTCAACAACAGCACTTTGCATTTATGTGACATCCGTAACATAGAAAAAAAGCCATCCCAAGCTGCTTCACAGAGACATCAGTAGAAAAATGAACACAGAGCCACAGAAAGAGAATCAGGAGGGGTGACCAGAAGCTTGGTCACAGAGGTGGGTTTTAAGGAGGGTCTTAAAGGAGGCGAAGAAGCTGAAGAGAAAGAGGGGTTTAGGGAGGGAATCCCAGAGTGTGGCCGCAAAGTGGCTAAAGGCACGCCCGCCAATAGTGAGGCAAAGGAAGGGGGATGCACAAGAACCAGAGTCAAAGGAACAGAGAGTTCGGAGGGGAATGTAAGGCTGGAAGAAATTAAAGAGATAGGCAGGGGCAAGGCCATGAAGGGATTTAAACATGAGAATGAGAATTTTAAATTTGAAGCATTGGGGTTTGGCACCAATATAAGTCGATCATTGGATGAGCTGATGTTTATGGAGGGTGGAGGATGTCGGTTGCTCTGAGGTGATTAAAGCTATCCTGACATCTCTGTGATATCCCAAGACACCAATTGAGCACGGGAATAATGTGGCGCCTGCATCCACCCGTGTTATCATCGACCACTCAATTGACATTTGAAGCTTCTTCAAGAGCATGGATAAATCTGGGCCGATTGTGCAAGATTATGGCATCGTACTGCACACTGCAAATGGGCATCAGCAAAGAGACCCCAGAGGAGGAAGGTCCACAGAGGCTGCAAGATGGAGTCTAAAGCGAGTCTAAAGAGACTGTGTAACAGAACCTAATGCAGGCTGCAAGAGCCACTTGGCAAGCTTTCATACTGTACTGCATCCAGAGTGGGCACCTAAAATACATGTTAGGCCCCTTAAATATGTAAATGAGGGGTCTAATGCCTTTAGAAGTAGCCCATGAAGAAATTTGTCGGCGATGGGCAGGGAAGATATCGGGCCTTTTTATTCATTCGTGGGATGTGGGCGTCGCTGGCCAGGCCAGCATTTAATGCCCGTCTCTAATTACCCTTGAGAAGGTGGTGGTGAGCCGCCTTCTTGAACCGTTGCAGTCCGTGTGGTGAATGTACTCTCAAAGTGCTGTTAGGGAGAGAGTTCCAGGATTTTGACCCAGCGACGATGAAGGACCGACGATATATTTCCAAGTCAGGATGGTGTGTGACTTGGAGGGGAACTTGGAGGTGGTGGTGTTCCCATGCGCCTGCTGTCCTTGTCCTTCTAGGTGGAAGAGGTCGCGGGTTTGGGAGGTGCTGCTGAAGAAGCCTTGGCGAGTTTACTGCAGTGCATCTTGTAGATGGTACACACTGCAGCCACGGTGCGCCGGTGGTGGAGGGAGTGAATGTTTAAGGTGGTCCTGGCCAACATTTATCCCTCAATCAGCATCACTAAACAAACAGTTTATCTGGTCATTGTCCCATTGCTCTTTGTGAGACCTTTGTTTCCTACATTACAACAGTGACTACACTTCAAAAGTATTTCATTCGCTGTAAAGCGCTTTGGGATGTCCGGTGGTTGTGAAAGGCGCTATATAAATGCAAGTCTTTCTTTTTTTCAGGATTTTAATTTTCCTTAGTATGGACAGTATTTATTGGGTGTGGTGTGGACAGGTAATGAGTATTTGGAGGAGGGAAAATGGCAATTCAACTTGAAGGAATATTTGGCACATTCCTGGGGGCTACAGTGTGTGAGACAAAGTTGGTTCGTGGCAGCATGCGCCCATTACTGGAAGTAATTCTTGATTACACAGCTTGTAAATCAACACCCTCAATGTCATCTTCCTTCTCTGCCTGTGGGCCTGATTCTCATCCGACTGCAGACTCACTGCCAGCTGGATGGTTCAATTGTGCAATATCCAACAGACAATGATATTGTGGCGATCATAGAGCAGCAGCCAACCTGAACAGTCCAATCACCAGGATCATTGCTTCAGCATCCTGCTGGTGTGCTCGACAGTGGCTTGGGTCGCACCATGTTGTCACTCTGCTGCTGTGTTGTGCGGGAGGCTTCTGACTGCGGATATCAGTCATGGCTCCAAAGGGGTGCCCCAGTCTCCCAAAAGCCATCCGTTCATTCTCTCAGGACGGTCAAATAATGCAAGCACAGTGGACTGTTGCATTAATAAAAATTATCAGGGATGCTCCCTGGTGAATGATCACAAGCTTTATACAGGAATTCCAGACAGGCTTATAGGGAAGATAACATAAGAACAGAAGAAATAGGAGCAGGAGTCGGCCATTTGGCCCTTCCAGCCTGTTCCGCCATTCAATAGGATCATGGCTGATCTTCTACCTTAACGCCACTCACCTGCACTATCCCCATATCCCTTGATTCCCTTAATATTCAAAAATCTATTGATCTCTGTCTTGAAAATACTCAACGACTGAGCCTCCACAGCCCTCTGGGGTCGAGAATTCCAAAGATTCACCACCCTCTGAGTGAAGAAATTTCTCCTCATCTCAGTCCTAAATGGTCAACCCCTTATTCTGAGACTGTGACCCCTGGTTCTAGACTCCCCAGCCAGGGGAAACATCCTCCCTGCATCTACCCTGTCAAGCCCTGTAAGAATTTTGTATGTTTCAGTGATGGCCCCTATGGTTGGCTTGAATGGATCCCGTTGTACAGAAGCTTAATGATGTTGTGATCTTCACAGACACTTGAAGGGCTATCCCATTCTGTGAGGTTGTTTGTGAGTGAGTGTGCAGATCGCATAATTGGCTCACTACTTCTGCAGTGAAGCACAGATGACAAATAGAGATTGCCTCTGAAAGAACCAAGCAGGTGTGGCATGGTCTGTAAAGATGGGTTCTCCTCCTCTTCCAAGTCATGCAGCACAACGGGAACATCCAAGAGATTCGCAGCCTCCCAACACTTTTAGCTGCACATTGCACTGCAGCAACTATTGCCAAGACTTCCAGAATGTGCGGTGTAGCAAACTGAAGGCTTCAGAAAAAGACAGAAATACAGAAGGAAGTAAAAGTAAGCAGGAAAAACTCAGCAGGCCAGGCAACATCCGTGGAGAGAGAAACAGAGTTAACGTTTCAGGTCGAAGACCCTTCGTCAGAACTGAGAAAAAAGCAGGAAATGAAATAGATGAAAAAGCAAGTTTGGAGGCTGGGGGAGGGAATAAAAGAACAAAAGGGAAGGTCTGTGAGACGTAGAGACATTAAGAGATACACAAGGCGAGACGAGATGGTAATAGGACAGGTTAAGAAACAAAAGATGGCTCAGAAAGTAAGCAGGATGTTCATTGCACGAGTGGAGAAGCGCTCGCTGTCAAAAAACTGGACTTCAACAACTGAAACTCCAGCAAGCCAGCTTTAAGAAGCACTCTAAAGCAGGCCTGATCCATTTACCTGTCATGCACCCATTTTGTTTCACAGAGGTGCCGACTGGGAGCAAAGGCCCGCCTGTAATCCTGCACGGAACTTGAGCTGCAGATATATTCTATTTAAACAAGGCTCGTGTTTGCATGCAGCAGGGACTCCTCACTCCCTGCAAAATTGGACCTTACACAGGATTACATAGGATTACATAGTATATATGGCACAGAAACAGGTCATTCGGCCCAACCAGTCCATGCCGGCATTTATGCTCCACTCGAGCCTCCTCCCGTCTTTCCTCATCTAAATCTATCAGTGTAACCCTCTATTCCCTTCTCCCTCAGATGACTGTCCAGCCTCCCCTTAAGTGCATCTATACTATTCGCTTCAACCACTCCCTGTGGTAGTGAGTTCCACATTCTCAGCACTCTCTGGGTAAAGAAGTTTCTTCTGAATTCCTCATTGGATTTCTTGGTGACTATCTTATATTGATGGCCTCTAGTTATGCTCTTCCCCACAAGTGGAAACATTCTCTCTGTATCCACTCTATCAAAACCTTTCATAATTTTAAAGACCTCTATCAGGTTACCCCTCAGCCTTCTTTTTTCAAGAGAAAAGAGACCCAGCCTGTTCATCCTTTCCTGATGTATACCCTCGCATTTCTGGTATCATCCTTGTAAATCTTCTCCGCACCCTCTCCAGTGCCTCTATATCCTTTTTATAATATGGTGACCAGGACTGCATGCAGTACTCTAAGTGTGGTCTCACCAAGGTTCGATACAGGCTTAGCATAACTTCCCTACTTTTCAATTCTATCCCTCTAGAAATAAACCCTCGTGCTTGGTTTGCATTTTTAATGACCTTGCTAACCTATAGCGCAACTTTTAGTGATTTGTGTATTTGTTCTCCGAGATCCCCTTTGTTCCTCTATCCCACCTAGACTCGCACCCTCCAAGTGATAAGTGACCTCCCTATTCTTCCTACCTTACAGGAACATAGAAACAGGAGGTGGCCGTTTAGCCACTCGAGCCTGTTCCGCCATTCAATGAAATCATGGCTGATCTGCGGCCTAACTCTATATACTCGCCATTGCCCTTGATATTTGGGCAAAATAGCGGGTGAAATTCGACTTGGGCAGAAGCCCAAAACGGGCGATAGCGAATCGACCGCCCGTTTTACACCCTGCCTGATTTTCTTTTCCATCGAAGTCAACCACAGTGTCCCTGAGCTGGGAATGTTCAATGCTCACAGAAAGCAGAAGCATGTTATTTTTTTCCCTCTTCGCTGACATTCTTCACCCGTAAGCAAGAATAGAAATTCTTGATGTTGAAATGAATGTGAAAACACTTAGTGCTTTTAAGGGGCATTCTTCTGTCTACTATTCTATTGGAGGTAATTACCCATTTATTTTAAACAAGTTAATGCCTGCTTAAAAAAAAAACTAAACGAGCAATGTTCTAAACATGTTAACTGCTCATTTGCTAATGTGTAAAGCAGTAATCTTTGGTCTGAGGAAATAAACCTTTGTTCAAATCACATTACAAATTCCCCTTAACTGCACACATTCAGTGCTAAAGATACTGATGCAAAATCAATTGCTGAGTTTATGGGCCAGAAATTCGGCTCTTTGTCGGGTGAGTACGCGCTGTGTACTCACCCACAAGGCCATCTGAAGTGCCGGTTTCCTGCATGCACTGCGCATGCGCGGGAAACCAGAACTTCCGTTCCCCTGAAGGGAGGGATTCAGAAGTCGAACGCGTGCGCGGGAGAGGCTGCGCGCACGCAGCGAACTTCGATTTTTTTTTCAGGTTTCTCCGGGAGGGTAAGTATGGAAAAGCTGCACATTTAAAAAGGAGGCGCAAGGCCTGTTTTTAACAAGGTAAGTGGTTAATTAATTACAATTTAAAAATTTTTTCAACATGTTTATCTTTTTTAGATACTTTAAAGAAAGGTAAGTTTATTTTTAGCACCGTTACAAAGTATAATTAATTTTTTCAAAAATTAAAATTTTTGTTTAAAGTAGTTAATTTATTTAACTTATAATTATTTTAAAAATGTGATGTTTTTTTAAAATTTATTTGAAGTTTTAGTGTGGTTTTGGGGCCGATCTCTATTCATAGATTTGACAGGTCTTCCTGTCAAATCTATGAATAAAAATGCCCTGCTAGGATTGGCTCTCCATGGCCCACGTGATCCCAGGAGGGCGCTTCGAACTAACTGCGCCCCTGGGACACACAAGCACTGCGCGCCGGCAGCTGGAAGAGGCCCAGGACCCGAAGTCCTCGTGGGCCCAAAGCCCAATGGCAGGCGCGGTAGGCAAGTACGCGCACGATGCTTGCACCCGCAGGAAGCCGGAAAGCTGAATTTCTGGCCCAATATTAATTTGCCCTGTTCCTTAATGATTGATGAGTTTCTACTTAGACGATAACATTAGAAAGACTTGCATTTCCAGAGCACCTTTCATGACCACCGGACGTCCCAAAGCGCTTTACAGCCAATGAAGTACTTTTTGAAGTGTAATGTAGGAAGCATAGCAGCTTATTTGCGCTCAGCAAGCTCCCACAAACAGAAATGTTATAAACACCAGATAATCTGTTTTTTGTTATGTTGATTGAGGGATAAGTATTGGCCAGGACACCGGGGATAACTCCCCTGCGCTTCTTCAAAATAGTGCTATGGGATCTTACACATCCACCTGAGAGAGCAGACGGGGGCCTCGTTTTAACGTCCACATCTAGACGACAGCACCTCCGACAGTGCGGCACTGCCCTCAGCATTGCACTGGGAGTATCAGCCTGGATTTTTGTACTCAAGTCCTTGGAGTGGGATTTGAACCCACAACCTTTGAAACATCAAAGGCAAGAGTGCTACCCACTGAGCCACGGATGACACCTTCACTGAATTCACAGCACAAAATGCAAATTAGCCCCTGCAATGTTCGGTAGTCCCAGCATTTCACACCTAAAATTAACTTTCCACTGAGCACTTATAGTGTGTACTCACTATCGCAACCAGGATAATTCCACCCATGTTGACTTCTCCTCTGATCTTTGTACGGCCGTGTGTTTTTAAACTACATTTTAAATGAGAAGTCGCACAACACCAGGTTATAGTCCAACAGCTTGTGATTTCAAATAAAGCTGTTGGACTATAACCTGGTGTTGTGCGACTTCTCACTTTTGTCCACCCCAGTCCAACACCGGCATCTCCACATCATGGCTACATTTTAAATGGCATTTTCTTCAGGACTGTTTGAGATATCAGTGGTATTTTGATCAAAGCCTAATTAGGATGTGGAGATCAAACTGTGATGAGATATTAAAATAAATGACACGGATTCAAACAAAGGCAAAAATATTTCATGATTAATGAGCTCTGCTTCCAAAAGGAAATAGTAGGAGTAAAGTCAGGATTTTAGCTTGTTACTTATTTATGAGTTTTATGATTAAATGTTATCTAATTAACTGGGAAGTACTTTGCCATCAATTCTTATTAAGTGGATAAAATGCTTGACACAAAATTAAAAATATGAAACAATAGAGAGAATTTCTGTTGGGCAATTTTTTTTTACATGTTTATACAATTGCATTAGAAGAATATTAGAAATGTAAATTTTATCTCACTGCTATTAATGTTCAACTTTTTGTAGTTTGGTAGATTATCCCAGTAATAGAGATCATTCGGATGCGGCTGTAATTTTAGCTGCAAGCATAATGGCCCGGACTTTGCAGTGGTAATGGCGACGAAACTGTTAGCATTCGCCGTCATTACCCCACTGAAGCTGACCGCAACTTCAGGGTTTGGCACATGCACAGGCAAACCCGGGAATCCTGAGGTTCATAGAATCATAAAATCATAGAAAGTTACAGCACGGAAGGAGGCCGTTTCGGCCTATCGTGTCCGCGCCGGCCAACAAAGAGCTATCCAGCCTAATCCCACTTCCCAGCCCTTGGTCCGTAGCCCTGCAGGTTACAGCATCCCAAGTGCGCATCCAAGTTTTTTTAAATGTGATGAGGGTTCCTGCCTCTACCACCCTTTCAGGCAGTGAGTTCCAGACTCCCACAACCCTCTGGGTGAAGAAATTTCCCCTCAAATCCCCTCTAAACCTTCCACCAATTACTTTAAATCTGTGCCCCCTGGTTTTTGACCCCTCTGCTAAGGGAAATAGGTCCTTTCTATCCACTTTTTCTATGCCCCTCATAATTTTATACACCTCAATAAGGTCTCCCCTCAGCCTCCTCTGTTACAAGGAAAACAGACCCAGCCTATCCAGTCTTTCCTCATAGCTAAGATTCTCTACTTCCGGCAACATCCTTGCTAATCTCCTCTGTACCCTCTCTAGTGCAATCACATCTTTCCTGTAATGTGGTGACCAGAACGCAGTACTTTAGCTGAGGCCTAACTAGTGTTTTATACTGTTGAAGCATAACCCCCCTGCTCTTGTATTCTATGCCACGGCTAATAAAGGCAATCATTCCGTATGCCTTCTTAACCACCTTATCTACCTGGCCTGCTACCTTCAGGGATCTGTGGACATGCACTCCAAGGTCCCTTTGTTCCTCTACACTACTCAGTGTCCTACCATTTAATGTGTATTCCCTTTCCTTGTTAGCCCTCCCCAAATACATTACCTCACACTTCTCCGGATTGAATTCAATTTGCCACTGTTCTGCCCACCTGACCAATTTATTGATTTCTTCTTGCAGTCTACAGCTTCCTTCTTCAGTATCAACCACACAGCTGATTTTAGTATCATCTGCAAACTTCCTAATCATACCCCCTATATTCAAGTCTAGATCATTGATATATACCACAAAAAGCAAGGGACCTAGTACTGAGCCCTGCGGAACCCACTGGAAACAGCCTTCCAGTCACAAAAACACCCATCAACCATTACCCTCTGCTTCCTGTCTCTGAGCCAGTTTTGAATCCAACTTGACACTTTGCCCTGGATCCCATGGGCTTTTAACTTCGCGACCAGTCTGCCATGTGGAACCTTATCAAAAGCCTTGCTAAAGTCCATATACACTACATCAAATGCACTACCCTCATCTACCCTCCTTGTTACCTCCTCAAAAAATTCAATCAAGTTTGTCAGACACGACCTTCCCTTAACAAATCCGTGCTGACTATCCTTGATTAATCTGTGTCTTTCTAAATGAAGATTTATTCTGTCCTTCAGAATTCTTTCCAATAATTTTCCCACCACCAAGATTAGGCGGACTGGCCTGTAATTACTCGGTCTATCCTTTTCTCCCTTTTTAAACAAGGGCACCACATTAGCAGTCCTCCAGTCCTCCGGCACCACTCCTGAAGGTTGCGGTCAGTCATTCCCTGCTCCACCACAGGTTGTGCTGTGGAGCTCCCCAGAGCCAGCAATCAGTTGAAATCACATATAAGGATGAAAACTTTCACTTTTACGATGGAATATCACTGTTAAAAAACCCTTAAAACTTTAAGCCTTGTTGAAAGAGGAGTAACTGGGTTTTTAATGGCATATTGACTGCTGAACAACCGTTCTGGCCCTGAAAAACTAATTTTATATTTGTGGAATGTCAAATTTCTCCGTTAATATGACTTAGAATTACAAGTTGATAATATAATTTTTTTTTAAAGTTTGTTTATGATATTTCAATTTTTACCTTAATCCTATGTGGATGTCCCAATCTTTATTTCACTCTCTGTAAAATTTATAGAAAGCAAATTAGAATCTGTGCATTTTGCTTCCTGGTTTGCTGGCTGAGAGAATTCTTCAATGTGATTGGCTGCTCAGCCTGCTTGATGAAATCACTGTTGCTGGACGCCAGATTCAAGCAAAGGCCTGGAGAGCTGAGATCACTCGATCTTTGTGGGCCGCTTTCTTTGAGGTCAGCGGCGAGCGCCGTCACTTCGCCGCTGTCCGCAAATTCTGGGCCAATAAAATGTGTGTGATAGAAATTCACAGGCATGATTTTTAACTGTGCAAATAGAATGCAACCGGATTAGCTTTTCAACTTTATTCATTCAGTAGAATTGCTTGCTGAAGTGGAGTGGCCTGAATTGACAATGTTTAGCATAATTAAATGTTTCATTCCACTCAATCCAGGAAGTCTACAAATGCAACAATAAGATAATGGTGAATAAACTGGCACTGTACCAATGGGTTATGAGTATACAAAAACTCAGTGAAATTGCTGTTCCTTACGAAGTTTATTCTGAACCATAAGAAGCACATCATCCCAAATATTGACCATGAAATTGCATCAGGGACTCACACGCTGTCCACCATTTTGGATTGTGAGCCCATTTTACGCCTGCTCAAATTCCAAGCCAACCTGTCACCACCTCTTCTTTGCAAGCACTTCTACTTACTGACTTCACAAGGATGATGTGATTATTTCGTAAAGAGGCAGCTGATACGATAATGACCATTACAGAGCTTTCAGCATTAGAAACTGCAATGTGTTATCAGAATGGGAAGCCTATTTTGGATGAATTTTGTGCAGAATGATAACACTGAGCATGTGGCATTTTTTACTATTTACACCCATATTTACGCCAATATTAAGCGTTCTCACATTAGATACGATTTGGAGTCACCAACAACGTACATCAACAACCGTCTGTTGAAGAAAGAGAGTGTTGAATTGTGGTTCGTATTGCATGGCGGATGTTTAGCACATTAGAATTGAGTTGAGGATGAACAGATTAATTCCATGAATTTAAAACTCAGTTGTGAGGGAAAATTGTAGAGTTGTAAAGTCAGGAGTGTAAACCATTCTGCCACTGCGTTCTGCCACACACCCTAATCCTTGAGAGAACTTAGGGGGAGAAATTCGGTATCGCCCCATTTGGGGCGCAATTATCAGCCAGGCACATAATTTAGCGCCTGGCGCTAATTATCGTCTCCGTTTGTAAACTTGGCTTCTATCGCCCCTGGAGGTGATTGGAGCGCTAAATCAAGTGCTACACACCTCTCTTAAGGCGCTAACGGCGAGGAGCGGGGCGCTACCTCAGAGCGCTGGCGAAGCTCATGTGATGTCAGTCAGCAATGGAACACAGACACACTGGCGCCGGCCAGTTCTTAAACGGGAGGGTCGATCTTGCTCTCCATCCACACTCTGCTCATTGCAGCCTTGAATCTCAGCCTGGAGAGACCTGTACATCAAATCTGTTGGAAAGAACAATGGAAAGAGGGAAAGAGCTCAGAGTGCAGCCCCCAAAGTCTCTTCTAAATCGATGCAAGGAAGATCAAATCAAAACGAACCTGCAAAGTGCTGCTCAGTACCCAAAACTCCTCAACACAGCTTTGAATATCTCCTGCAGTCTCTCTCTCTCACTCAGAATACGTGGTGCAAAAATTTCGCCAACAAAAAAAGGCAGGAAGTGGTCACCTTTAAATAGCGCTCGCCCAGTCCCTTCCCGACTGCAAAACGCTCCCCTCAACCTGTCGTTGCTAGCGGCAGGCGGTAAGACAGGGGGCGCCACTTAATATCCGGTCCGGGGCACTACCGGGGCGTTGCACGCTCGACTGACGTCACGATCTGCGGGCGCAGGAGATCGTGGCAGTAGTGTTTAGCACCGCCGCAAAATGTCTAGTCAATTTCGTGAGCGGCGCAAAAATCGCAGCGCACGGGCGCTAGTTGCTTTGCGCCCCATTAGCGCCCTCTTAAGGCGCTAACGGAAGGCGCAAACCAACCGAATTTTTCCCCCTTAGTATTTTGACAAAAGCAAAACAATGGCCTGGAATTTGCGATCCCGATGACGGCGAACTGGCAGCGTTCGCTATCATTTCAACTTTGAAACTGACCGCAACTTCAGGGTGTAGAGCACATGCAGCCTAACACGGAAATCCCAAAATTACCATCAGTCATTCACTGCTCCGACACTGGCTGCGCTGTATAACCACCGCCCCCCCGCCCCCCCAGTAATATCACTGTTAAACACCCCACTGAAATTTAGACCAAAGGGCTTCGATGCAACTAGGGTTTTAACAGCGTATTGACTGCTAAACAAAGGTTATGGCCCTGAAAAACTAATTTTAATTTTGTGCAGTGTCAAATTTATCCATTTTAATAAAGATACAAACTTTTAAGAAGCTTTTAAAAAAAATGTTTTAATTTTTTTTGTTTGTTCATCTTTATTTCAGGTTTGCCTTTTCCCCCTGTGCGAGCCTCAATCTTTGTTTTGCTCTCTCTAACATTTTTAAAAACTTAGAATCAAAGGAGCTTACCCACTTCCTGGTTCGCTGTCTGTGAGAATTCTGCATTTTGATTGGCTGCTTAGACAGCTTGTTGACGACACAGCAGCTCTTCTCTGGGAATCCCCATTAGAACATAAGAACATAAGGTTTAGGAGCAGGAGTAGGCCATTCAGCCCTTCGAGCCTGCTCCGCCATTCAATAAGATCATGGCTGATCTTCTACCTCATCTCCACTTTCCTGCATTATCCCCATATCCTTTGATTCCCTTAATATCCAAAAATCTATCGATCTCTGCCTTGAATATACTCAACGACTGAGCCTCCACAGCCCTCTGGGGTAGAGAATTCCAAAGATTCACAACCCTCTGAGTGAAGAAATTTCTCCTCATCTCAGTCCTAACTGGCCGACCCCTTATTCTGAAACTGTGACCCCTGGTTCTAGACTCCCCAGCCAGGGGAAACATCCTCCCTGCATCTACCCTGTCAAGCCCTGTAAGAATTTTGTACGTTTCAATGAGATCACCTCTCATTCTTCTAAACTCTAGAGAATACAGGCCTAGTCTACTCAATCTCTCCTCATAGGACAATCCCTCCATCCCAGGAACCAGTCTGGTGAACCTTCGTTGCACTCCCTCTATGGCAAGTATATCCTTCTAACTTGCGTTGATTTGAACTGCGCGTCAGAAACCCCGAACTTCTTGCCACAGAGATTGTGAGATCTTTGTGGGAAGCTTACTTTGGGGCCAGTAGCAAAAGCCTTTGCTTCGCCGCTGACCATAAATTGTGGGCCATTGCATTGACTTTCTACAACAAAAATGATTGAAACAATTTGTACTGTTGGACATGGTCTTGATGTGCGAACGCACTACACCTCAAAGTGGCAGGAATGCAGATCCACTTCCAAGGAGAGTTCCTGATCTCAAGCTGGCGACCAAGACAATGACCCCAGGAGGAGAGAGAGAAATCTGAGGGCAAGTCCTTTGCTGCCAATGCACAGCCTCTGAAATATGACACAGCTTTGCCACTAGCAAAGCCTTCAGCAAGCCTTGATCCATTATCTCCGTCAATGATTGGTGTGTGGGTACAAGGAGACATAAAGATGGAAAAATAAAAATACGCTGCACAGAGTCACACAGGTGAAATCTTAACTCCCACAATGCTGCCGTAACTTTGCCAGAAGTGCAGCGTAAACGGGGTTCTCCAATGTATATCTGGTGAAGTTACATAGAATTACATAGGATATGCAGCACTGAAACAGGCTATTCAGCCCAACCAGTCCATGCTTGTTTTTATGCTCCACTCGAGCCTCCTCCCACCCCTCTACATCCAACTCTATCAGCATAACCCTCTATTCCCTTCTCCCTCATATGTTTATCTAGCTTCCCCTTAAATGCATCCATACTATTCGCCTCAACCACTCCCTGTGGTAGCGAGTTGCACATTCTCTCTGGGTAAAGAAGTTTCTTCTGTATTCCCTCTTTGATTTCTTGGTGACTATCTTATATTGATGGCCTCTAGTTTTGCTCTTCCCCACAAGTGGAAACACTCTCTCTCTGTCAACTCTATCAAAACCTTTCATAATTTTACAGACCTCTATTAGTTCACCCTTCAGCCTTCTCTTTTCAAGAGAAAAGAGATCCAGCCAGTTCATCCTTTCCTGATGATGGTGGAACATGAGTAGCTCTGAGGATACTCCTAGCCTATACTTCAGTGAACATTGCTGTATTTTAGCCCAGCGTTGTGTTGTCACCATTACACTGGAGGCCTATTACTACAAACACCTCTGTGGGAAGTAATTGTCTCATCTAATTGTCCTTCTTAAGTAAACAGTGTAAAACACCTGAGGAATGAATTGGCATCTTGGAAAGTGTTCTCCTAAATCTACAGTCCCATTAACTTGGTATCTATTAACAGGCTTTTACTGTACTGGCATTGTGAAGGAATAAGCCATATTCAGAAAAATACACCATTCTATGAAATAATTCTGGCCTTATTAAAACATGACAAACTGGGTTTGGAAATCTGGAAGCCTCAACAATCTAAAGCTGTAAACAGCATACAGGCTATTGAGATAGGATAAGTTGTTGACACTGAATCAATAACCTTATTAAAACAGGAGGTTGGAGGCTCCTGAAGTCTGAAGCTTTGGAAAGAACATAATGGTACACCCTGTTAAGGTGTTCTAAATTACACTTCGGAAAGAAACACATAAAATTAAGAAACATATGCCTTCGTAAAAATGACATCAAATGAAACAGAGGAGACACGATTCTGTGTTGCAACCAGCTGAGGTAACTAAGAATTGCATAGATCACCCTGATTGAGGTGTTTTCATTTACACGTCGTAAAAAGACACAAACAGAAGACCTTCGTAAAAATGACATCAAATAGATGCACCTGCTGTTACACTGTTTTTTATGATAAGCTTCGGACACCTAGGGTAGAGACACGATTCTTAATGCTACCAGCTGATCTGACTGTAAGAATAGCAGGGGTCAGCAGAAAAATGACTAGAGATAATTAGCTTACATCAGCAGAAAACTTCAAAGGAAATACCACTGAGAAAGGATATAAATATTGAACTTTCAAATGGGATGATAGATTCGCTGTAAAGGGGCAAAGCGATTCACGGCTTCAGAGGCAGGCTCTGTAAGTCTACAACTCTTTGTATCTCAGGGATCAATGGTACTGTATTTGATTTTGGTGGATATTCTGAATAAGACTAAGAACTGTAAAACTGTAGAGAAGTTAAGATTTGAGAATAAGGATCTCTGATAATAAGATTGTAAACTTTCTGTTTTTGGAACTGTTAATGTTGCGATTGAATCAACAACTGTAATTACATGTCGGTTCTCTAATAAATCTATATATTTTTAGAATTGTCTCACATAATACTTCTGTATCAAACTTGCGAACTCAATCTCTGTACACTCTTTAGTGAGGAGTTGCAGAATTCTGGGGGTGTTTTCTGGACCCTCATAATATCCTGAACGTTACAGTCTAGCTAAACTTATTAAAAGTGCTATCTGGAAGACGGTAACATCTTCAGGTTGTTCCTTTCCTTTAGGGAGAGATGGTCCAGACCTTTAGACCCAATTAAGCGTCTTTAGGATTCGGCTACCTCAAACTTTAGTTGAAAGTGAACGTCTGGGGAATACGCCTGATCTGGGGTCGCCCTAAAGGGGCTAGGACTAGTAATAATCCCTTCAGCATCAGGATTATTCATTCACACAAAATACTAAAAACATTTATTCAGCACGAGTGGATCTCCCATCGCAGAGAGTCAGGAGATGAATTGATTTAAAATGGAGATTTTTTTTCATTCACGGGATGTGGTCATCGTTAGCAAGACCAGAATTTATTGCCCATCCCTAATTGTCCTTGAGAAGGTGCTGCTGAGCCGCCTTCTTGACCCGATGCAGTCCGTGTGGTGAAGCTACTCCCACAGTGCTGTTAGGGAGGGAGTTCTAGGATTTTGACCCAGCGACGATGAAGGAACGGCGATATATTTCCAAGTCAGGATGATGTGTGACTTGGAGGTGACGGTGGTAGAAGTTGCGGTTTTGAGAGGTGCTGTCGAAGAAGCCTTGTCAAGTTGCTGCAGTGTATCTTGTAGATGGTACACACTGCAGACACGGTGCGCCGGTGGTGGAGGGAGTGAATGTTTAAAGTGGTGGATGGGGTGCCAATCAAGCGGGCTGCTTTGTCCTGGATGATGTTGCGCTTCTTGAGTGTTGTTGAAGCTCCAGGCAAGTGGAGAGTATTCCATCACACTCCTGACTTGTGCCTTGTAGATGGTGGAAAGGCTCTGGGGAATCAGGAGGTGAGTCACACTGCAGAATACTCAGCCTCTTACCTGCTCTTGTAGCCAGAGTTATTATGTGGCTGGTCCAGTTAAGTTTCTGGTCAATGGTGACCCCCAGGATGTTCATGGTTTGCTAGTCAACGATGGTAATGCCATTGAATGTCAAGGGGCTGTGGTTAGACTCTCTTTTCTTGAAGGTAGCCATTGCTTGGCACTTGTGTGACGCAAATGTTAATTGCCACTTATCAGCCCAAGCTTAAATATTGTCCAGGTCTTGCTGCATGCAGGCATGGACTGCTTCCTTATCTGAGGAGTTGCGAATGGAACTGAACACTGTGCAATCATTAGCGAACATCCCCACTTCTGACCTTATGATGGAGGGAAGGTCATTGATGAAGCAGCTGAAGATGGTTGGGCCTAGGACACTGCCCTGAGGAGCTCTCGCAATGATGTCCTGGAGGCTGAGATGATTGACCTTCAACCACCACCATCTTCCTTTGTGCTAGGTATGACTCCAGCCAGTGGAAAATTTTTCCCCTGATTCCCATTGGCTTCAATGCATCAATGGGAAGTTTGAGGGATGCTCAGCACTGAGCACAAGAGCACCTTTTGACAGAGGTTATTGCTCTGTTGATGGGCAGGTTGGAGGGACAGTGCTTTCAGTTCTGGAATCTGATTGTTCAGTGATATTTTACAGCACTATAGTACCACAAATGTCAGACACAAAACACTGAACACCTGTAGGCTTTCTGGAGCTTTCCCACCATGAATCCAGTGCGAGTGTAACAGACAAGCCACCTTCTCAAGGACAATTAGGGATGGCCAATAAATGCTGGCCTTGCCAGCGACGCCCACATCCCATTAAAAAAAAAAAAAATTAGAGCACGACCTGAACACACGGGGTCCCAACCTTCTCCGGGACTTTCCATGGGGCTTGTTTGTGGTGAACTCCATCAACCCCAAGCAAGGTAACGTGTGTCCAGAGTGGGTGTGGCCAGGAGGAGAGGAGTCCCAAGCTGGGCGCTGCCTCATCCCTGGAATGAACCGGTGCGGCCAGTGAAAATGGACACCCTGGCCTGTGCTGGGAAGCAGGTTATTCGACCTGGCTGTCACTACGTTCCCAAAGAAATTTTAAAGTGTGGATGATATTTTTCAGCCTCCTTATAAAGAAGGCCAATGGGCAACATTGGAAGTTTCTGGAGTGGGGGCGGTGGGAAGGGACAGTTTTAGCTGCATAATAGCGCCACAACTCCATCCCCACCCGGCTGGTGGGCAGTCACCAGGATTATTAGAGTGATGGCGCCTCCCCCTGACCCCAGAAGATCCATTAGGATGAGAGGCTGGAGGTTCACAGCAGGCTGATCCAAGCACAAACTCTTAGCCAATCAAAGCTGTGGAATTTTTTTATTTTTATTCATTCACAGGATGTGGCCGTCACTGGCAAGGCCGGCATTTATTGCCCATCCCCAATTGCCCTTGAGAAAGTACCTTCTTGAACGGCTGCAGTCCATGATACTTCTTTGTAGTGGTTTGGTACAACTGAGTGGCAGCTAAGAGTCAACCACATTGCTGTGGGTCTGGAGTCACATTATAGGCCAGACCAGATTTCCTGAAGGACATTAGTGAACCAGATGGGTTTTTAAAAACAAGCCGGTAGTTTCATGGTCACCGTTACTGATACTAGCCTTTTTATTCCAGATTTATTTAATTAACTGAATTTAAATTCCCCAGCTGCCGTGGTGGGATTTGAACTCACGTCTAATTAAAGCATTCAAGTCCAGGCCTCAGGATTACTCCTCCAGTAACATAACCACTTTGCTACCGTTTGTTGGTGCTCAGCGGACAGATTCATGAATTGTAACAATGCTTCTGAAGAAGATAAACAAAAGTTGCAAATAAATTAATTGTTGCAGCACAGAAATAATTTGGTCGTGAATTTAGTGTGCTCTCAGTCCCAGTGTTAAATCATCTCTATCCCTTGCTTCCAATTTCTTGCTTTACCAACTGTTTTTTTTTTTAACCGCAGCAGCTTAAGAACTGCCAGAGAGATACTCATCTCACTTGGTCTTGTGAGATTTTCTAATGTCCTATATGCTACATCTCTCCAGTGCCTGTTTAAATCAATCCTTTTATTTCCTGATTTGGCTTTACTCTCTCCCAATCTTACTGGTCTCGCACAGCAGCAGACTGTCTGACAGGATGCCATTTCTTAGCAAGATGAATACACTTGTCATTATTTCCCGCACCGACGATCAATATACTGCATGTGTGTGGCATCCAGTAATTACTCTGGAGGGATTCCCCACGCCCACATCCAGGATCCAGCCATACAAGCTCCACAAGGCAAAACTGACAACGCAGGGCAAATTCAGTGAGGCTGTGCTTGCAGCCCGCAACATCTTTCAATTCAAGCGCAGGCTTTGGAAATCGGGCTATAACATATTACTTCCAGCTCTCCAACCAAGTGCTCAGGGTTAGCAAGGTTCTACATTGGGCGTGCATCTTGGCTGAATTTGCTCTAGAAATGTTTCTTTTATAAACTGTGATTTTTCCCACAGTGCTGAATTTACCCAACCAAAATTTCAAACAGCGTATCACCCGACATATCTTGACCAATTCAAACAAATCGTAATCCCTCACCTGGTGGATCCGTATTAAATCTGTGTAATCAGATATTCATTTACTGATATAGGTAGTTTATTTGCCTTAGTGGGTAGCAACCCTTGCCTCTGCGTCTCAAGGTCATGAGAACATTTTTTGGCCCCAATTTTAACTCTGGGCCAGCTTTGAACGAGTGAGATAGAAACTCACCCGCTGTCCCAGGAATGAAGCCCGGGGCATTTTAACTCTCGGACCCTCATTTAAATCCCACCGGCCAAATTCCCAGCTCTTACGAGCAAGAAGTCATAGGGGGAGAAATTCAGTATCGCCCTGTTTGGGGCGCGATTATCGGCCGGGCGCAAAGTTTAGCGCCTGGCGCTAATTATCGCCTCCGACTGCAAACTTGGCTTTTATCGTCCCTGGAGGTGATTGGAGCGCTAAATCAGGCGCTACGCACCTGTCTTAAGGCGCAAAGGCCGAGGAGCGAGGTGCTACCTCAGAGCGCTGGCGAAGCTCATGTGATGCCAGTCAGCAATGGAACACAGACACACTGGCGCCGGTCAGTTCTTAAAGGGGATTGGGTCGATCTTGCTCTACATCCACACCCTGCTCATTGCAGCCTTGAATCTCGGCCTGGAGAGACCTGTACATCAAATCTGTTGGAAAGAACAATGGAGAGGCCCAGGGAAAGAGCTCAGACTGCAGCCCCCATATTCTCTTCTAAATCGATGCAAGGAAGATCAAACCAGAAAGAACCTGCAAAGTGCTGCTCAGTACCCAAAACTCCTCAACACAGCTTTGAATATTTCCTGCAGTCTCTCTCACTCAGAATGCGTGGTGCAAAAATGTTGCCGACATAAAAAAGGCAGGAAGCGTTCGCCTTTAAATAGCGCTCCCCCAGTCCCTTCCTGACTGCAAAACGCTCCCCTCAACCTGTCGTTGCTAGCGACAGGTGGTAAGACAGGGGGCGCCACTCAATATCCGGTCCGGGGCACTACCAGGGTGTTGCACTCTCGACTGACGTCACAATCGGCCAGCGCAGGAGATCGTGGCGGTAGTGTTTAGCGCCGCCGCAAAATGTCTAGTTAATTTTGTGAGCGGCGCAAACATCGCCACGCACGGGCGTTAGTTGCTTTGCGCCCCATTAGCGCCCTCTTAAGGCGCTAATGGGAGGTGCAATCCAACTGAAGTTTTCCCCCATAGAATCATAACGGCACAGAAGGAGGCCATTCGGCCCATCGAGTCCGTGCCGGCTCTCTGTAGAGCGATCCAGTCAGTCCCATTCCCCCGCTCTATCCCCGTAGCCCTGCAAGTTTAATTTTCTCAAGTGCCTATCCAGTCTCCCCTTGAAAACATTGAGTGTCTCCGTTTCCACCACTTCTGTCGGCAGCGAATTCCAGGTCATCACAACTCGCTGCGTAAAAAAGTTTATCCTCACATCCCCCCTGTATCTCTTGCCCATAACCTTAAATCTGTGTCCCCTAGTCCTTGTACCATCAACTAGTGGGAACAGCCTTTCCCCGTCTAGCCTATCCAAACCCATCATAATCTTGTACACCTCTATCAAATCACCCCTCAACCTCCTTTGCTCTAATGAAAACAAATCCAGCTTCTCCAACCTGCCCTTGTAGCTAAGATCCCCCATCCCCAGAACCATTCTGGTAAATCTCCTCTGCACCCTCTCAAGGGCCTTCACATCCTTCCTAAAATGTGGTGACCAGAACTGGACACAATACTCCAGTTGTGGCCTAACCAGCGCTTTGTAAGGTTGGCGGAAAGCCGTGGAAAATTGCAATGTACACCGAGGCCAGGTAAGTGGCCAGGATTGGCAGCTGGGGCCACCCCAAGATGACCTTCAATTGGGTGGGGGGGGGGGGGGGAGAGGGGGGGGGGGGCAGGGGTGTATGATGGGAAGGGGGTGAGAGTTCATGGCAGTGAAGGCCTAAGCATTCCTTGTGAGGCCCAGATCCTTGGTACCACTGGTTTGCCTCACGGGAATCTCACTGACGCTTCCAACTCAGGCCACCGAGTTAAAATTGCAGTCGGGTCCCAATGATATCATCAAAACCCGACATGCATATATTAAAAATGGTCTCGTTGGTTTTGGGTGGGTGTCCTTATGCCCTCTCAGTTGAGCAGATAAAAATCACAACCAGTCAGCTCCCAGTGGCTCCAGGATTGGTAAGTAACCTGGGCAATTTTAATTGCCTACTCACCTCGTTAACGGCAGAAGGGTAGAGCTAAAATCACCCCAACAGTCTAAGCTGAAACTTCAGTGCATTACTCCATAAGCACTGAGATGAGCACACTCTGCACCTCTGCTGATGACCCCACCAAAGTTTATGGGATCGGGTGAGGTCCCATGATTTGTGTGCTTTTCGTGTCTTGGGGCATATCTGGGGCAGCCTCCTGCTGAAGAGGCCAAATGATCTGGCCTAAGAATCCCAGGCTGGTGCAGTAGGGGGGGAGAAATAGGGAGATCCGCCCCACATACCTGGGAACTAACATTTAGGTGCCCCTGGATCCCCTTACAAAGGAGACTATCTTAAAACTTAAAAAAAACACTTCCTGGCTATATCTTTGGCAGCCCAGACCACAATCCCAGCTTGGTCTCCCAGGTGACTCCACATCCGCGCATACGTATGTCTGGTCTCACCAGGTGTACCTGAACCAACCAGGCACTGGGTCCTGAAGAAGGCCTGGGGCACAGGAAGTCCAGCATTTTGAGTTCCAGCCCTTGGCCCCTGAACCTCCGTACATTGACGTCCTTGTAAAACTCCACCTCCACAAGGCCATCCAGGAAACTTGGGCGCAAGGCCATATCCTGGCATATTTGAGTCCCAGCCTAGTGTCCAGCCATTCTGACAGACTCCAACCGAAGTTATGGTGAGAATCCGCCATCCGAGCTGTGGCTTTTTGGGACAAATTCAGCCGCAACCGCTGAGAAATATAATGCCCACAACCAGAAGTACACCACTGAGCCAAGAAAAATAATTTTTCTTCACTATTTACATTGGCGCTGAAGAACAAGGCAAAGGCATCTTCTGGAGCAGTGTAAGCCTTTCTCTTACTACTGTTCGGACTTCAAGAATTACAAATAAGCGTAACAATGACCAATAAGTATGTGATCAATAAAATTGGTCTTTATTCACACTACAGTTCAAAATTCAAGTGTACAATCGCAATCAATATGCACCCAATTTACCCGTATATAAAAGTACTCCCCAGCAACTTACACGCTACCTCCTGGCGATTTATATCCCGAGTCAACCTTACATAAAAGTAGCCTTTAACAATATCTAAGCTCTATGTCCGACTTTTATACATACTCCTTTATCTCTGGGTGATCGGTCCAGAAAAAGTTGTAAGTCGGAAAAGATAGACTGGCCAGCTTTCTTTGTTTGTCTGTTCTTCCGTTCTGTCTTCTTTCTTTCTTTCTGAATTTCCCACCTCTAGGTTATCTCTTTATAGTGCCTTTCTGCCAGCCTTACTCGTATATCGCTGTCTCCCTCCCTCTGATAGGTCAGTTTCACTCCAAACCTTCCCTGATTGGAGTTCCTTCCGCATGACACGTTAATGTTCCTGTGAGGTGTGTGGGGGAGGGACTTCCTCATCACTCGTGTTTCTCCTTCCTGTCCATGTGGTCTTACAAACAAAGGACCATGCTGACCTTTTATTACAGTTTTTAGAATCTTACAGCAGATACATCCTAAATTCTACACACTGGCTTTTCATATGTTTCAATTTGCAGATTTACCAATGGTGTCCCTGGACACTAAACCCAAAATACCGATCATTGAGTTGTTATCACAGTTGGAACATTATTGTCACAAAAGTGAACAAATCTGCCAATGCACCTTAGGCGACTAAGGACTAAAGGAAGTGTATCAGTGACTTAGCACACAGCACTAAGTATAGTAAAACTATTTTGTAAAGAAATGAGATCTGATTCACATTAATGCACTAATACAGCCAGAGCAACAGTGGCTCAAATCTTCCACCTTGTGGAGCATTGATGTGACTCCAGTGATCCTGGTGAGTGTTACTCTATTTTATCAAACCTATTCTATTAACTATAGAACATGCATTGCAATTATATATGCCTGGCCAATATTAATCCCTCAACCAACATCACTAAAACAGATTATCTGGTCATTATCACATTGCTGTTTGCGGGAGCTTGCTGTGCACAAATTGGCTGATGTGTTTCCTACATTACAACAGTGACTACACTTCAAAAAGGACTTAATTGACTGTAAAGCGCTTTGAGATGTCCAGTGGGATAAATATTGGCCAGGACACCGGGGATAACTCCCCTGCTCTCCTTTGAAATAGTGCCATGGGATCTTTTACGTCCACTATAGCAATACTTTAAAATAGTGTTACCATATTCAGGTATTTGTTGTTGATATACATATGTATTGATATGCGTAAGATTAAAATGTATACAGTGAATAAGTCGACAATTCAGATGTTTTACTTGCCACAAAAGAATTTTGGGTTATTTGGAATACATCAAATACTTCTTTTCCCTGTGTCATTTCCATATCCTTGTCTGCGCTGATTTTCCATTTAAAACATGAGTCTTGGGTGTCAGTGCAACCTTAGGGATGGTTAGCGATGGTTTCTGGAATAATTTGGTTAAATTGTAGTCTTCACCACGCGACCTGTGTTGTGGATCACTCGCCCCTATTGGAACCAACGTGATTGCAACCATAAGGTCGCTGCCGATGCGGTGAAGACAGAATTGACCCCATTGTTTTTGCACTGGGGTCCTGCTTTCATTTATATACGAGTGGAGCATCTAGCGATAGGACTGTATCAAATTAACAGGTGGTTTCACATTGATTGACCATAATAACACGTTTTCACCAGCATGAACTATCTGAAATGTAAAGCAAATTAACACAAGTGTCTCCATCATGAATCCAACTTGCCCTGCTCTGAAATGTCAACTCCTCTGCCTCCCAATGGATAGAACACATTTACAAGAATTGACACAACCCTCATGTGAGACGTTAACGGCAGAAACCTAAATGAAGAGCCTTCAGGATGGCAGTGTTCACTAATAGCTTTGCTTGCTCGATAATTTACTTTGGAGAGCATATAACATGTTAATGTGCAATTTGGAAGAGTTTATCAGTCAAATAAAAAGGTTGATCGCACCCAGTCCTGCGCTAAAATGCTGCACGACAGGGTATAAATGTGCTTGAATTGAGCTTCCTATGAGATATAGTGGGCCAAAAATTCTGCCCTTGCCGGGTGAGTACGCGCTGTGTACTCACCCGTAAGGCATCCTGAAGTGCCGGTTTCCTGCATGAATTGCGCATGCGTGGGAAACCGGAACTTCCGGTCTGGTGAAGGGGGCGGTTCAGAGGTGAACCGTGTGCGCGGTAGAGGCTGCGCGCACGCAGCAAACTTAGGTTTTTTTTCAGGTTTCTCCGGGAGGGTAAGTATTGAAGAACCTGCGCTTTTAAAAAGGAGGCGCAGGACCCGTTTTCAACAAGGTAAGTGATTAATTAATTATAATTTAACAATTTTTTCAACAGGTTTATCTTTTTTAGGTACTTTAAAGAAAGGTAAGTTTATTTTTAGCACTGTTAAGAAGTAGTTTAATTTTTTCAAAAATTTAAATTTTTGTTTAAAGTAGTTAATTTATTTAACTTATAGTTATTTTATAAATGTGATGGTTTTTTTTTAAATTTATTTGAAGTTTAGCTGTTCTTTTGGGGCCGATTTCAATTCATAGATTTGACAGGTCTTCCTGTCAAATCTATGAATGAAAGATGGTCTGCTGCCATTGGCTCTCCATGGCCCACGTGATCCCAGGGGACGCATCGCACTAACTGCGCCCCTGGGACACGCAAGCACTGCGTGCGGGCACTTGGAGCAGGCCCAGGTGCTGAAGTTCCCGTGGGCCCAGAGGTCAACGGCAGGCGTGGTAGGTAAGTGCGCGCGCGATCCTTACCCCTGCGGCAAGCCGGAGAGGCGAATTTCAGGGCACATATGTCGTAATAAATATTCTTTCTCTCTGGACTGTAAGAAAGACTTGCATTTATATGCTGCCTTTCACAGCCACCGGACATCCCATAGCGCTTTACAGCCAATGGAGTACTTTTTGAAGTGTAGTCACTGTTGTAATGTAGGAAACGTGGCAGCCAATTTGGGGACAGTAAGCTCCCACAAACAGCAATGCGATAATGACCAGATAATCTGTTTTAGTGATGTTGATTGAGGGATAAAATATTGGCCAGGACACTGGGGATAACTCCCCTGAACTTCTTCGAACTAGTGCCATGGGATCTTTTATATCCACCTGAGAGAGCGGACAGGGCCTTGGTTTAATGTCTTATCCGAAAAACAGCACCCCCGACAGTACAGCACCGAGCTGGAGGGTCAGCCAAGATTTTTGTGCAAACATGAAATACTGCTTCCCTCTATGTGTCCCATGTACTTTTTGAAACCTATAGGAGTGTGACAAAGATGAGATATTTTTTGTCTAGTTTTGTGACAGTTCCTTTAAACCCAGTCACTATACATAAGAAGTATATAAAACAGATTCCGGCACCAAATTTTTTCCAATGTTAAAAGTTAGCTACTGCCGGGAGAGAGGAATCATTCAATCAGAATGCTGTGTCATTGGCGCAGTTTGCATAGGTCTGACATTTTCTTTTTATATTTGAGAGCTGGGATATTAAATCCAGGAAGTCTTTTCTGGGATCGCAAAGACCTTGGGGGATAAATTCATTTGGTTTGCGCCTCCCGTTAGCGCCTTAAGAGGGCGCTAATGGGGCGCAAAGCAACTAGCGCCTGGGCGCGGCCTTGTTTGCGCCGCTCGCGAAATTGACCAGACATTTTGCGGTGGCGCTAAACACTACCACCACGATCTCCTGCGCCCGCAGATCGTGACATCAGTCGAGCGCGCAACGCCCCGGTAGCACCCCGGACCGGATATTGAGTGGCGCCCCCTGCCTTACCGCCTGCCGCTAGCAACAACAGGTTGAGGGGAGCGTTTTGCAGTCGGGAAGGGACTGGGGGAGTGCTATTTAAAGGCGGCCGCTTCCTGCCTTTTTTTGTCGGCGACATTTTTGCACCATGCATTCTGAGTGAGAGAGAGAGTGACTTCTGGAGATATTCAACGCTGTGTGAAGGAGTTTTGGGTACTGAGCAGCACTTTGCAGGTTCATTTTGATTTGACCTTCCTTGCATCGATTTAGAAGAGACTTTGGGGGCTGCACCCTGAGCTCTTTCCCTGGGCCTCTCCATTGTTCTTTCCAGCAGATTTGATGTACAGGTCTCTCCAGGCCGAGATTCAAGGCCACAATGAGCAGGGTGTGGATGAAAAGCAAGATCGACCCTCCCCTTTAGGAACTGGCTGGCGCCATTGTGTCTGTGTTCCATTGCTGATTGACATCACATGAGCTTCGCCAGCGCTCTGAGGTAGCGCCTCTCTCCTCGGCGTTAGCGCCTTAAGAGAGGTGTGTAGCGCCTGATTTAGCACTCCAATCACCTCCAGGGGCGATAAAAGTCAAGTTTGCAGTCGGAGGCGATAATTAGTGGCAGGCGCTAAACTTTGCGTCCGGCCGATAATTGCGCCCCAAACGGGGCGATATCGAATTTCTCCCCCCTTGACTGTTTGAAAATCTCAAACTTGCAATTTTGAAATTACTGACAGATTTTTTTAAAAATCAGTTTAAATTGCGATGCTAATTTAGATTAATTAAAAGAAACACTATCATATAAAAGCAATTTACAAAGCGTTAGCTCAGCTGTTAGAGTTACGGGCCTCGCTATTCCACGGGGGCCAAGGCAGAAACCCAGCACAACCCCAGATTGGAGATTGGAAAATGGGCTGGGGGCCAGGTTGTGTCTGGAATCCAACCCCACTGTTTTTGGTTCTGCCATTTTCCGATCAGGAAGGCCACAGACAGATCTTCTGATTACTCCCTCACATCAAGTGGGGGTGTTTAGGGCAGTTCCCAGATACCATGCCCTTTAATCCCTTAAAAGCTGTCTGTGTAATTCCCGCCATCTGAGAGTCAGCATAAATCTCGCTGAGGCCCCGGGAATGGCCTCGAACCTTGCCAGTACTAAAGTCATTGATCCCGGAGGAGAATCTTTTAGGCCTCTCTGTCTTCAGCCCGGAAACGGCCTTGGCATTCTCCGAGTGGAGTGATTAGGTGGCACTCAGTCCTCCAGCAGTCAGATTCGAGTAGCTGCTTCTGATGCACGGTTAAAGGTCTATTTGCCTGACCCAACCATGCTAATGGCTCAAAATATCCGTAATTTGGGATGGGATCAGTGGCCTTTGTTTGGGCGACTGTGATGTGATATTTTGCTGTATTGTGTTGTGTGTTGTAGTGTGTATTGTAGTGTAGTGAGTACTGGAGTGTGTAGTTTATTGTAGTGTAGTGTGTGCTGCCACAGCAGATGGTCCAACTTTCTATATGGAAGAAAGAAGGTTTATTAGGAGTGTATTACAAGAGATTCAGAATCGCATAAACAACAACTTGTATTTATATAGCGCCTTTAACGTTGTAAAACATCCCAAGGTGTTTCACAGGAGTGGTTATCAAACAAAATTTGACACCGAGCTACACAAGGAGATATTAGGGCAGATGACTAAAAGCTTGGTCAAAGAGGTAGGTTTTAAGGAGCATCTTAAAGGAGGAAAGAGAGGTAACGAGGCGGATAGTTTAGGCAGGGAATTCCAGAGCTTAGGTCCTTGGCAGCTAAAGGCATGGCCACCAATGGTTGAGCGATTAAAATCAGGGATGCTCAAGAGGGCAGAATTAGAGGAGCGCAGATATCTCAGAGAGTTGTGGGGCTGAAGGAGATTACAGAGATAGGGAGGGGCGAGGCCATGGAAGGATTTGAAAACAAATATGAGAATTTTAAAATCGAGGCGCTGCTTAACCAGGAGCCAATGTAGGTCAGCGAGCACAGGGGTGATGGGTGAACGGGACTTGCTGCGAGTTAGGACACGGGCAGCTGAGTTTTGGATGACCTCAAGTTTATGGAGGGTAGAACGTGGGAGACCAGCCAGGAGTGTGTTGGAATAATCAAGTCTAGAGGGAACAAAGACATGGATGAGGGTTTCAGCAGCAGATGAGCTGAGGCAGGGGTGGAGACGGGCAATGTTACGGAGGAAAACCTTTTTTACGCAGCGAGTGGTTATGACCTGGCATGCACTGCCTGAAAGAGTGGTGGAGGCAGATTCAATCGTGGCTTTCAAAAGGGAATTGGATAAGTACCTGAAGGAAAAAATTGCAGTGCTACGGGGATAGGATGCGGGAATGGGACTAGCTGGAGTGCTCTTGCAGAGAGCCAGCACGGGCTTGATGGGCCAAATGGCCTCCTGTGCTGTAACCATTCTATGATTCCAGGTGGA
Organism: Squalus acanthias; assembly: GCA_030390025.1. NCBI lineage: Eukaryota > Metazoa > Chordata > Chondrichthyes > Squaliformes > Squalidae > Squalus > Squalus acanthias. The sequence continues at coordinate 12,548,286 of CM059428.1, forward strand.
AATAGGCGGTCTTAGTAATGGCACAGATATGTGGTTGGAAGTTCATTTCAGGGTTAAATATGACACCAAGGTTGCGAACAGTGTGGTTCATCCTCAGACAGATGCTAGGGAGAGGGATGGAGTTGATGGCTAGGGAACAGAATTTGTGGCGGGGACTGATGACAAAGACTTTGGTCTTCCTAATATTTAGTTGGAGGAAATTTCTGCATCAGAGTATAAAACAGCAGGTTTATTGAAATGGTTGGCTATTTCCATTAATTTTGTCGGACATTTCAATTTTACATATATGCCTCAGAGACATGGACCATGTACAGCAGGCACCTCAAAGCACTGGAGAGGTACCACCAACGCTGCCTCCGCAAGATCCTGCAAATCCATTGGCAGGATAGGCGCACCAACTTCAGTGTTCTTGCTCAGGCCAACATCCCAGCATCGAAGCTTTGACCACGCTCGATCAGCTCTGATGGACGGGTCACATCGTCCGCATGCCAGATACGAGACTCCCAAAACAAGCGCTATACTCGGAGCTCCGACATGGCGAGAGAGCCCCAGGTGGGCAGAGGAGACGCTTCAAGGACACCCACAAAGCCTCCTTGAAAAAGTGCAACATTCACATCGACACCTGGGAATCCCTGGCCCAAGACCGCACAAAGTGGAGGAGAAGCATCCGGGAAGGCGCCGAACACCTCGAGTCTCTTCGCCGGGAGCAAGCGGAAGCCAAGCGCAAGGAGCGCACGTCAACCCAAGTACCCCACCCACCCATCCCTTCAACCACCGTCTGCCCCACCTGTGACAGAGACTGTAGGTCCCACATTGGACTCATCAGTCACCTGAGAACTCATTTTTAATGTGGGAGCAAGTCATCCTCGGTTCCGAGGGACTGCCTAAGAAGAAGAAGAAGACATATATGTTTAAAATAATAACATTGAGATGAAACTTACTAGATTCAGTCGTGATGCCTCCTAAATCAGCAACACAGTCGAAGCTTTCTAAACTGAAGATACCTGTAACTTCCTGCTCTGTCAGTGTGTACTCCTTCAAGTTTATAGACTCACTCTCAATTTTTCTTCTGACTTGATGATAGACTGAAGTCTTTTCCTTGCTGGCACTCTTGCACTCCCAGTCATTACGTGAAAATGGACCTTCCCTCACAGCCCCACAAGCATGCTCACCCCCCAAAGCTTCTCCTTGCACACCCTTGTTTCCTTCCAACACTTGGCATCACCATTTCTTTCTCTGCCTTCTATTACTAGGGTTGTACTGCATTTCCTATCCAATATAGGACTTTCACAGCATCTGTTTCTCTTCCTTGCTGGAGAATATATCAGGTTGAGACAGGCCATAGGAGGTGGTTCACTCAACCTTAGGCATCTGACTACCTTAAGGAGCAAGCGATGCAATTCCTGGGGTGACATGCAACAGAGAGAGGGAGTTGGGGGGCACAGCAGTGGCAGGACTTGTGTCAGCTGTAAATTTGTCTTGGAAAGCTTTTACTCTTCTATCTCCTGCTTCAGAAGCACAACCAACCTTCCGGCAAGCAACCTCTTGTTACTCCTTCATCTGAAACTCTCGTGACATCTCTCTCTGTCTGTCACCCTTTCTGACTTCTCTTCCTCTTCTCATCTTTTAGATGAACCACAGCAAGAATCCGAAGAGGAGGGAGGATGAGAAAGGGGGTGAAGATCTTCCAGGCCCCTTTGTTTCATGGTGTGTCACCATATCCCTGCCCATGCCCTTGATCAAACTCTCCTTACCACTCCTCATCCCCGAGAGATCCAGCCAGAGGGAAATGATAAATGTACAAAAAATTGCACTGAGTGAAATATGAGTGAGTGAGAGGAGTTGGGAGTGGAAGAGGATCCTGATGTTCCTGAGTGGAGACAAAGTGCATGCAGACATATTTTAGAAAGCAAAGACTTGCATTAGTATAGTGTCATTCACATCTCAGGATGTCCCAAAGCACTGCACAACCAATTAATTACTTTCAAACTGTAGTCACTGTTGATAACCAAAACAAATGTAGCAAGCAATTTGTACAGAGCAAGATCCCACAAACAGAAAATGAAAGAATGACCAATTAATATATTTTATTTGGTATGGTAGCATAGTGATTATGTTACTCGACTGGTAATCCAGAGGCCTGGACTAATGATCCAGAGACGTGAGTTCATATCCTACGACGACAGCTGGGGAATTTAAATTCAGTTAATTAAATAAATTTGGAATTTAAAAAGCTAGTATCAGTAATGGTGACCATGAAACTACCTGATTGTAATAAAAACCCATCTGGTTCACTAATGTCCTTAAGGGAAGGAAATCTGCCATCCTTACCCGGTCTGGCCTATATGTGACTCCAGACCCACAGCAATGTGGTTGACTCTGAACTGCCCTCTGAAATGGCCGAGCAAGCCACTCAGTTGTACCAAACCGCTACGACAAAGTCAGCACTGTGGGAGTAGCTTCACCACAAGGACTGCAGCGGTTCAAGAAGGCGGCTCACCACCACCTTCTCAAGGGCAATTAGGGATAGGCAATAAATGCTGGCCTTGCCAGTGACGCCCACATCTTGTGAACAAATAAAAAAAGAATTGGTGTTGTTCTGTTGAGGAAAGACTATTGGGCAGGATGCAAATAAAATTCAGTGCTGCTCTTCAAATCGACCCATGGCAACTTTAGCGCTCACCTGAACAGGCACATGGGACCTCGATTTAACCTTTCATCCAAAGGATAGCACCTTCAACAATGCAGGACTCCCTCAGAACTGTATTAAAGTCTCATCCAATATTGATGAGCTCAAGTCCTGCAGTGGTTGCCTGAACCCACCACCTTTCTGACTCTCTGAGATGAGAGCAAGCTGGCATTATAATATAATAGATCGATAAATAAGTTAGCAAGGCCGTAAAAAAAAAGCAAACCAAGCACTAGGGTTTATTTCTAGAGGGAAAGAATTGAAAAGTAGGGAAGTTATGCTAAACCTGTATCGAACCTTGGTTAGACCACATTTAGGGCTGGATCTTGCCAGCCCTGGGGAGGTGGGTTTGGAGGCGGGACTGCTGGGAAAATGGCAGAATTTGGGGGCGGGTACCCAACCCGTCCCAACCCACCTCCGTGCCATCTTGCCAGGAGGCGGGTAGCCGGCCCGCGCTGGGTCCCGTCTCTTTGGAGGCGGGAAGGGATTACAGCCACTTATCTGCCTGTTAACATGTAGTTAACAGGCAGAAAATAGGATTATCACCATTTTTCCCTCACAAGTGTGGGCTTCCCAAATGCTCCGAAACTCGCCAGGGTCACCGAGGCAGGTAGTGGGTCTGCGTGGGTCGGAGGGGTCAAAATTTGCACTGTGGAGGTGAGTGATGGGTGCAAGTGTGGAGAGGTGAGTATCTGAGGTAAGTGCAAAGTGTTAGAAAAAGTATACTTACCTTTGTTTCTTCCTGCAGGTTTCAATCGGTGGGTATGCGGAGAGTCTCGCACCTCCGTGGTAGAGATGACAGATGGCCGTTGCATTCTCCAATGCAGCAACCATCTAATTTCTACAAAAGAAAGAGGTTTGATGAGGTCTTGAATTCAAGAACTCATCAAACTACAGAGAATGTCAGTGTTTGACAGCTTCACAGAGCTGTCAAACGATGACAATTCATCTGTCAAAAAACATCATACGTTGATGTTCTCTGTAACCGACTTTCCCTTAATTGGCCTGCTAAGCCCGCTGGGCGGACTTAACAAGGTCAATCAAGGGAAAATAGCGTGGGTTGGCCAGAAGTTGATGGAGGCGGGACTGAAACCCGTCAAGTGGGAGTCCCGCCTCCAAAAGCTCCCCATTGGCAAAATCCAACCCTTAGAGTACTGCGTGCAGTTCTGGTCGCCATATTATAAAAAGGATATAGAGGCACTGGAGAGGGTGCAGAGAAGATTTACAAGGATGATACCAGAAACGCAAGGGTATACATATCAGGAAAGGATGAACAGGCTGGGTCTCTTTTCTCTTGAAAAAAGAAGGCTGAGGGGTGACCTAATAGAGGTCTTTAATATTATGAAACATTTTGATAGAGTAGATACAGAGAGAATGTTTCCACTTGTGGGGAAGAGGATAACTAGAGACCATCAATATAAGATAGTCACCAAGAAATCCAACAGGGAATTCAGAAGAAACTTCTTTACCCAAAGAGTGGTGAGAATGTGGAACTCGCTACCACAGGGAGTGGTTGAAGCGAATAGTATAGATGCATTTAAGGGGAGGCTAGATAAGCACATGAGGGAGAAGGGAGTAGAGGGTTATGCTGATAGATTTAGATGAGGAAAGACGGGAGGAGGTTCGAGTGGAGCATAAACACCGGCATGGAGTGGTTGGGCCGAATGGCCTGTTTCTGCACCGTATATCCGATGTAATCCTATGTAAAGCGAGGATAGTGTTGTGTGTTTGACTGATTTGTACCCACATGCTGATCTATGTTGCTCCTTTTGGTACCATCCACTGCTGAAGCCTATGTTTTATGTTCATTAAGTAATACTATTGTGAATCTGGAAACTCAAAATGGTGGGCTTCGCAGAACAGGAGAAATAACCTTAAGTGTCTCCTTTTGGGATGCTGCTAATTTGCACAAGATCTTACCTGGACATCAGCAAATTTTAACCAAGTGACCCATCATGTCCATGATTCATGTTAGAATGTGGAACATGAATTGCTTGCTTTTAGTGATGTTTTGTTCTGATCATATTGACAGTTCAGTTCCATTTAAATTGCCTTAATTTAATCTAAACTGATCTTATTTACTTTTCATACTACAAGATGACCCTTGGCTGATTCACGAATTGTCATCTAACAAATTGCAGTCTGGTGTGTACTGTGGTATACTGCTGGGGAAAGAGAAATTTGGAAAATCAGATTATACGGTTCTTGCCAACCTGATGTGAATCTGGTTATAAAGCAACGTCAGGAAGTGAAGCTTTTGGTCTGAACTTACATTGAAAAGAAAAAGAAAGTCTTGCATTTCCATAGCGTCTTTCATGACCACCGGAAGTCCCAAAGCGCTTTACAGCCACTGAAGTACTTTTTGAAGTGTAGTCACTGTTGTAATGTAGGAAACGCGGCAGCCAATATGCGCACAGCAAGCTCCCACAAACAGCAATGTGATAATGACCAGATAACCTGTTTTTAGTGATGTTGATTGAGGGATAAATATTGGCCAGGACACCGGGGAGAACGCCCCTGCTCTTCTTGGAATCTTTTACGTCCACCTGAGAGAGCAGACGGGGCCTTAGTTTAACGTTTTATCCAAAAGTCGGCACCTCTGACAGTGCAGCACTCCCTCAGCAGTATGAGCCTAGACTTCTGTGCTCAAGCCTCTAGAGTAGGACTTTGAGCCCACAATCTTCTGACTCAGAGGTGAGGATGCTACCCACTGAGCCACGGCTGACACATTGACGTAACTGAACATAGTTAGATATTGCATATTCATTTCGAAATGACACAAATCTAAACAGCTGTACAACCATGGACATAAACTGACTTTTCAGAACCTAGATTAAGATTTCTTCTGATTAACCATGGAGGCGGAGGACAGCAGAATTCGAGCAATTATGTTTAGTCTACTACAAAAAATTAGGAGAATAAATGAGCAAAAACAAATCACATGAATCACAATAAACCTTATTGAATGGTAATAAATTACTTTTATAAAACCAAAGTTATACCGAAGATTGTTTAGTTATTTCGCTCTTGGTATTTCCATACCTAAATATCAGCAATTCTGTCAAAAATCCTTTACTTATTCAAGTGTGAAATATCCATCTGCAAGGAAGTCACCACGCAATTAACTCCAGAATCCTCATTAGTTTCCGAAGGCCTTTTGGATTCTTGACATGTTTGTTTTTGGATTACTCCCCAATTTACTGGAAACGTGCAATAAATGCTTTCTATGGCTATTTACTGGATTGCAATAACCACAAATGGCAGTTTGAACATGTTCTTTCTTCCCTCAGATACTGGAGTCGCACAACAATTAATTCTGTCAATGTTATTGGCTCAGAGGCAGGAATCAAAAGGTAATGGTCGAAGGGTGTTTTTGTGACTGGAAGGCAGTTTCCAGTGGGGTTCCGCAGGGCTCGGTGTTGGGTCCTTTGCTTTTTGTGGTATATATCAATGATTTGGACTTGAATGTAGGAAGTATGATTAAGAAGTTTGCAGATGATACAAAAATTGGCCGTGTGGTTGATAATGAAGAAGAAAGCTGCAGACTGCAGGAGGATATCAATGGACTGGTCAGGTGGGCAGAACAGTGGCAGATGGAATTCAATCTGGAGAAGTGTGAGGTAATGCATTTGGGGAGGGCTAACAAGGCAAAGGGAATACACAATAAATGGTAGGACACTGAGAAGTGCAGAGGTCAGAGGGACCTTGGAGTGCATGTCCAGAGATCCCTGAAGGTAGCAGGACAGGTGGATGAGGTGGTTAAGAAGGCATATGGGATACTTGCCTTTATTAGCTGAGGCATAGATATAAGAGCAGGGAGGTTATGCTTGAACTGTATAAAACATTAGTTAGGCCGCAGCTAGAGTACTGCGTGCAGTTCTGGTCACCACATTACAGGAAGGATGTGATTGCACTGGAGAGGGTGCAGAGGAGATTTATGAGGATGTTGCCAGGACTGGAGAATTTTAGCTATGAGCAAAGATTGGATAGGCTGGGGTTGTTTTCTTTGGAACAGAGGAGACTGAGGGGAGACCTAATTTAGGTGAATAAAATTCTGAGGGGCCTACATAGAGTGGATAGGAAGGACCTATTTCCCTTAGCAGAGGGGTCGATAACCAGGGGGCATAGATTTAAAGTAATTGGTAGGAGGTTTAGAGGGGATTTGAGGAGAAATGTTTTCACCCAGAGGGTGGTGGGGGTCTGGAACTAACTGCCTGAAAGGGTGGTAGAGGCAGAGACCCTCATCACATTTAAAAAGTACTTGGATATGCACTTGAAGTGCCGTAGCCTACAAGGATATGGGCCAAGTGCTGTAAAGTGGGATTAGACTGGATAGCTCTTTGTCAGCCGGCACGGACAAGATGGGCCGAATGGCCTCCTTCTGTGATGTAAATTTCTATGATTCTATGATACATTGAAGAGGCAAACTGCAATGTAGTCCTATAGCATGCAAATACAGCAAATCATTTTGACCATAAAATGAGTGCAAAACATAATGATTGTTATAATTTCATATGCTGTATGCCTTAATTTAGCATAATTGGTGATTCTGTCACCAACAATCTGACAGCCAAAAATTTACAATTCAAATAATTTGAAATAATAATTGGTAATTGTATCATTGTGCTGCTGGGCAGACTGAGTAGACAGCAGATTAATATTACGTCATGCATTAAATCCTCTCTTCCAAACAATATTATTTCAGTTATTCAGTTATTCCACTTGACCCAGAGAAAAGAGAAAGCAGTGTGACCCCCTGATTAGGAAATTGATTTATTATTATTTCACTGCAAAGTTCAAATATTTTAATGAAAATGTACCATTAGATATGAAGCTACACAAACTTGCCACTATATCTAATTGGAAACCATGACAGTTGCACACACCTCCTGTCTGCACAAGTTGGCTTTTTTTTAATTCATTTTTTATGAGATGTGGGCATCACTAGCAAGGCATTTATTACCCATCCCTAAATTGTCCTTGAGAAGGTGGTGGTGAGCCACCTTCTTGAACCAGTGCAGTCCATGCGGTAAAGGTACTCCCACAGTGCTGTTTTCATTCTTATTATTGTTGTTTTTCGTAGCGGTTAGTTACAACTGAGTGGCTTGCTAGGCCATTTCAGAGGGCAGTTAAGAGTCAACCACATTGCTGTGGGTCTGGAGTCACATATAGGCCAGACCAGGTAAGGATGGCAGATTTCCTTCTTTAAAGGACATTAGTGAACCAGATGGGTTTTTATGACAATTTCATGGTTACCATAATTGATGCTAGCTTTTTATTCCAGATTTATTTAATTAACTGAATTTAAATTCCCCAGCTGTCGTGGAGGGATTTGAATTCACATCTCTGGATCATTAGTCCAGGCCTTTGAATTACTAGCCCAGTGACATTACCACTACGCTACCGCTCCTATTGTCACATTTCTGCCACATTCCTTGTTCAACTTTTTCCTTTTAATTTCTTATGCCCACATTTATAACGGGTTTCTGCTCTGGGAATTCAGGATCCCGCGAGGCTGGCCCGATACTGGGCCTCATTAACATTTTGTGGGGGAGCTGCCGGCGCCTGTCAGTGGCCCGAAGGATAAGCCACAGGAGGGGAGTCGGAGCGGGCAGTGGTGGGGAGCTGGAGGCCACCGCGGCGAGTGCGGAGTCCGGGGGGCGGGGTGGGGGTGGGGGGGGGGGGGGCGGGGAGCATGCCTTCTCCTTCTGGCTCCACGGGAAGGTTCGCTTCAAGAAATTTACTTCTTTAAAAAAAACTTACCATTTGTCGGCAGCTGAAGAATCCTGTGTGGGGAACGCTCAGCTCCTGCTCCGCTCATCAGCAGAGGCCAAAAACACAAGCGCAGATTGGACGCGAGCCGTCCCACTGCTTAATGTGTCAGCCTTGCACTTGCTTTATGCCCCAAAAAAGGGCACAGCTTATACCAACAACAACAACAACTTGTATTTATATATCACCTTTAACTTAGTAAAACGTCCCAAGGCGCCTCACAGGAGTGTTATACATCTAAATTTGACACCGAGCCACATAAGGAGAAATTTGGGCAGATGAGCAAAAAGCTTGGTCAAAGAGGTTGGTTTTAAGGAGCGTCTTAAAGGAGGAGAGAGAGGTGGAGAGGCGGAGAGGTTTAGGCAGGGAATTCCAGAGCTTAGGACCTTGGCAGCTGAAGGTACGGCCGCCAATGGTTGAGTGATTATAATCAGGGATGCTCAAGAGGCCAGAATTGGAGGAGCGCAGATATCTCGGGGGGTTGTGGGGCTGGAGGAGGTTACAGAGATAGGGAGGGGCGAGGCCATGGAGGGATTTGAAAACAAGGATGAGAATTTGGAACTCCAGGCATTGTTTAACCGGGAACCGAGGTAGGTCAGCGAGCACAGGGGTGATGGGTCAACGGGACTTGGTGCAAATTAGGACACAGGCAGCTGAGTTTTGCCAAAATTTTTACCCTTCATGTTAATGTTAGTTTGATTTCAAATAATAGTTAAGCTTTGAAGCTGACTAATTATCTGTCCTGTGTTTTGTTACCTGGAAAGGCAATTGTTTATTACTGCTTACACCTGTGAGACAGAGATTCTAATTGCTAATACTTATAAAAGACAGAGACGGAGACAGAGTGAAATTCAGCCAGTGTCCTTCGTCGTTGTAACTTGATTTTTTTTTAAAACAACCTAAATGCAGCAGAAACAGGTTGGAGAGGGAACATACTCTCCCAATTACCACATGCAATGCCACGATAGATCAACTAGTTTCAAAATAAATATACCAAAGCTTGAAGTCCCTTTTGCGTTTCCCTTCAGGAAGTTAATTCAGAAGATTTATACGATTCATTTGCATTTATATGTATCTTATCACATCCTCACAATGTTCCAAAGTGCTTCGCAATCAATGAATTACCTTTTGAAGTGCAGTTACTGTTGAGAACACAGCAGCCAATTTGTGCTGAATCTCCCATAAACACTAAATGAGATGAATTACATCGAGATACAGCAAGCCTACCGCACGGCAACAGGCCATTTGGTCCAACTAATATAAGATCAGGAAAATGCTGCAAATACTCAGCAGGTCAGGCAGCATCTGTGGAGAGAGAAACAGAGTTAACGGGCTGGATATTCCAGGGGGGGGGTCAGCGGGCACGATCGGTGGCGGGCTGGGTGGGAAAGTGTTTTTTTTGGACAGCGGGTCGGGACCCCACTGTGAACCCGCCGCCACGCGCCTTTCCCAGATGTCGGGTCTGTCAGCGCTGAGCAGACCTGACACGCAGCGGCGCGTACACAGCGGGGGACACAATTCAGGTAATTAGTGGCCACTTATGAATTTCAGCTCAGTTTCTGTATTTGACAGCTCGCCAAATGACCAGTGTGGACCACGTCTGTCAAGCTGAGAGGGGAGTTCAGTGGCCATTGAATCTGTGGTTGAGTTGACAGCTTCAAATGTACAGTAAAAGCTCCCACCTGACAGAGATATCTTCCCTCGGCCACAGACTCTTCCTCACTGCAGTTCCAAAACAGATTCACCATCCTGCAAGCCTTTACACAAGTCCCCATCCATTCTGACCTCATTACCTCTCTCACCATTAACAGATCACTTCTGTCATCTCTACTTCACCTGTCATCTATTCCATCAGCATCAGTGCCCTTTATACTCTCTCACCTTGGTCCTCAGAATCCCACCACAATCAGCCCCAACACCGGTCATGATGCGGAGATGCCGGTGTTGGACTGGGGTGGACAAAAATGAGAAGTCGCACAACACCAGGTTATAGTCCAACAGATTTATTTAAAGTTACAAGCTTTCGGAGCTGTTGCCCCTTCGTCAGGTAAAGGTACCTGATTCGGCAACAGCTCCGAAAGCTGGTAACTTTAAATAAATCTGTTGGACTATAACCTGGTGTTGTGTGACTTCTCATTTTAGCCCCAACACCAGCAGCACCAGGTACACCAGCAGCACAAACAACACCACCACCAATCTTCTCCGCAATCAACTGATGCTGCACAGGACACAGGGCATCAGCACCCGACCACATTGCTGCCCGGGAGGCCAGGGATGGTCAGATTTACTTCACTTGATGCTGTACACCTTGGCTGCAACATGATGCACCAGGTTGGCACCACCCCACACCAACACCATAAAGTATCCCTACAATACCCAAGCCATTCCTTTCACACTCATGACCATTGCGGGGGGTACCGTTATGTCTCACCATTCACGACAGAAAGTGTCCTGGCTAATATTTATCCCTCACTAAGCCACTTCCAAAGGTGCACACAAATCTGTCCAAGGATGCAAAGACTTGAAAGTAAAGGTTTCAATGTTTGACAGCACATTAACAGAAACTTTACATGAACATTGCATAAAACACCCAAGTGCCTACCTTTGTGTGTTGTTAGTTGGTATGATTGCACTAGGATGAGGGTGAGTGTGAGGGGTGGCTAGTGAGATGGGGAAGTGATAATGTAGATAGAGAGGGATGGGTGAAGGTGCAAGGTAAGTTGGTGTGAGTAAGGATGTGCAGGAGTAGGGTAGGAAAGGCAGAGTGATGGGGATGTGATGAGTGGCACAGCAGGATGAGGTTGAGTGTGGCTTTGTATTAACGTTTCATGATCTACTGAAATCATTGAAATGTTTGTGGCACTGCACCCTGACCACATCCCTGCTTGTGCCCTCCTCTGCAATGTGCAACCAGGCTGTGTTGATCTCCTGGGAAGGTCTCTGCGGCCCATGGGATGGGAAGAGGACCTCTCTGCGTGCTGTGGCTCTCTCCATAAGCATATGACTGTCAGTGTTTTGAGGCACCTCAAAGCTGTAGAACACTGACAGCACAACTGTCAAAATAAAGTTAGCCATGGTCCCTTTAAGGAAACTGGCTGATGACACGTCATCAAATGACGTCAACTGACCCGCTTCCTCTAATTGGCCGGCAAACGCGCTGGGCGGGCTTAACAAACCCAATCAAGGGACATTCATTTCAGAGGCCGGGATGGAGACAGCAGCGGGGTTGGGACCTGCCACTGACCTCACCCGCCACAGACCCGCCGAGGTCAGCAAAATCGCGGCCAACGTTTCAGGTCGATGACCTTTCGTCAGAACGAATATTCTGATGAAAGTTCATCGGCTTGAAACGTTAACTCTGTTCCTCTCTCCACAGATGCTGCCTGACCTGCTGAGTATTTCCAGCATTTTCTGTTTTTATTTCAGATTTCCAGCATCCGCAGTATTTTGCTTTGCATTCGGTCCAACTGATCTCCGCCGGCGTTTCTGCTCCACACAAGCCAATTGAACAGTTAGTTCTGTTTCTGGTGGTGTCGGTTGAAGAAAGGATGCAGGGAGAACTCCCTTCTCTGATTAGTGCTATGGGATCTTTTGTGTCCACCTGAATAGGCAGATGGGGCCTCATTTTAACATCTGATCCGGAAGGTGGTACCTCTAACGTTGCAGCTCTCCCTCAAGTGCCAGATGAGATAAATAAATGCCACCAAAAATTTTGGGAATGTGATCCATAGAATGAAAGGGTGCAATTATTTTAATGGAGATGTTAACCCATTCATAATAGAGGTTAATGTTTCTATTCCAATAGTGCATCAAGAAATTTCAGATTAACATTTGTATCTTAAAATTGTTTCATGTCAGCTGGTCTCGCCTCTGAGTCAGAAGGTTGTGGGTTCAATTCCCGCTCCCGAGACTTGAACACAAAAATCTATGCTGACATTCCAGTGCAGTACCGAGCGAATGCTGCACTGACGGTGGTACCGTCTTTCGGATGAGACATTAAACCAAGGCTCTCAGGTGGATGTTAAAGATCCTATGGCACTATTTCAAAGAAGAGCAAGGGAGTTATCCCCAGTAACAAAAACAGAAAATGCTGGAAATACTCAGCAGGTTAGGCAGCATCTGTGGAGAGAGAAACAGAGTTAACGTTTCAGGTCGATGACCCTTCGTCAGAACTGGAAAAAGCTGGAGATGGATCAGGTTTTTAAGCAAGTGCAGGGGCAGGGAAAGGGGGGAGGGGAGGAAAGAACAAAAGGGAAGGTCTGTGATAGGATGGAAGGCAGGAGAGATTAAGAGACATTAAGAGATGGTGCAAGGCAAAAGGAGATGGTAATGGGACAAGTTAAGAAACAAAAGATGGCTCTAGATGAAGTGTAAATGGCAGAATGAAAGACAGCTGCCATGTGGGTGAGAGAAAAAAAAAAAAATGGAAAAAAAAAGAATAGGGGCAGAGGTTATGGTCTGAAATTGTTGAACTCTATGTTGAGTCCAGAAGGCGTTACCATCTCCTTTTGCCTTGCACCATCTCTTAATGTCTCTTAATCTCTCCTGCCTTCCATCCTATCACAGACCTTCCCTTTTGTTCTTTCCTCCCCTCCCCCCTTTCCCTGCCCCTGCACTTGCTTAAAAACCTGTTCGATCTCCAGCTTTTTCCAGTTCTGACGAAGGGTCATTGACCTGAAATGTTAACTTTGTATCTCTCTCTACAGATGCTGCCTGACCTGCTGAGTATTTCCAGCATTTTCTGTTTTTATTTCAGATTTCCAGCATCCGCAGTATTTTGCTTTTGTATTAGAGTTCTCCCCAGTGTCCCGGGGCCAATATTTATCCCTCAATCAACATCACTAAAAAACAGATTATGTGGTCATTAGCACATTGCTGTTTGTGGGAGCTTGCTGTGCACAAATTGGCTGCCGCATTTCCTACATCACAACAGTGACAGCACTTCAAAAAGTACCTCATTGGCTGTAAACCGCTTTGGGACGTCCTATAAGACGTGAAAGGCGCTATAGAAATGCAAGTCGTTCATTATATATTTCAAGTCATTGGTGCTCTCATTTTATTCCTCTCTGATTTTTTTGATGTACATCCCTTCCTCCAGTGTTCCTACAATTCTTTCAGGAAATTCTCTTTTTCAAGCAGCTTCTGTAAATTGGGATGATCAGGTGAACTAAGCATTCAGCGCCTCACAACCTTCATGAATGTCACTTTGAAACTGGTGAGCTCAGACGGCAGCAGCTTGAATTTTTTATAATGCCTTTAATGTAAGGAACATCCCAAGGCACTTCACAGATGGGCGTACAAAATGGAAAAAGATGTCAAGCTAAGAAGACGGAGATTAAGAGAGGTGATGGAAAGCCTGTTTGAACAGATAGGTTTTGAGAAGGCAGTTAAAGGTGGAGGATCAGATGGGGAGGGCTAAGGAGACAGTCCAGACAGTAGCACTGCGCTGACTGATGGTTACTCCTTTTTCCTCATTGCCATCTCATGGAGATGCATCCGTCGACTGTATAATGTCCCAACAGCAAACTGTTTGAAAAGTTGTAAAACTTACTCCTGAGCATTAATTGAGAAATTTGAGTGACAGATTGGCTCTTCCCTCTCATGTATAGTTCTCGATAAAAATAATAATTTAATTGTTAAATGTTAGCTGTGGCTCAGTGGTTACACTCTCACCTCTGAGTCCAAAGGTTGTGGGTTCTTAGTCCCACTGCAGTGACTTGAGCACAGAGTACATTCTGACACTCCCAATGCAGTACAGAGGGAGTGCTGCACTGTCAGAGGTGCCGTCTTTCAGATGAGGCATTAAACCGAGGCCTTGCCTGCCCTCTCAGGTGTATATAAAAGATCCCATGGCACTATTTCAAAGAAGAGCAGGGGAGTTCTCCCCAGTGTCCTGGCCAATATTTATCCCTCAACCCACCTCACAAAATACAGATTATCTGTTCGTTATCACAATGCTGTTTGTGGGGGCTTGCTGTGCGCAAATTGGCTGCTACGTTTCCTACATTATAACAGTGACTACATTTCAAAAGTACTTCATTGACTGTGAAGCACTTTGGAACATCCTGAGGTAAAGAAAGGTTTACATAAATGCAAGTTTCTTTCTTTCTCTCTTTCTTTCTTTCTTTCTTTGATGGTTCCATAATATCAATTTCAGGGAAAAACTCTATGTAGAATGTTCATAGGATATATGGCACAGAAACAGGCCATTCAGCCCAACCAGTCAATGCCAGCATTTATGCTCCACTTGAGCCTCCTTCTATCCTTCTTCATCTAATTATATCAGTGTAACCCTCTATTCCCTTCTCCCTCATGTGCTTATCTACCTTCCCCTTAAATGCATCGATATCATTCGCCTCCACCACTCCCTGTGGTAACGAGTTCCACATTCTCACCACTCTCTGGGTAAAGAAGTTTCTTCTGAATTCCCTATTGGATTTCTTGGTGACTATCTTATATTGACAGCCTCTAGTTTTGCTCTTCCCCAGAGTTTTTCTCTCTGTATCCACTCTATCAAAACCTTTCATAATTTTAAAGACCTCTATTAGGTCACCCCTCAGTCTTCTCTTTTTAAGAGAAAAGAGCCCCAGCCTGTTCATCCTTTCCTGAAACATATAACCTCGTAGTTCTGGTATCATCCTTGTAAATCTTTTTTGCACCCTTTCCATTGGACCCTAGTGTCACACCAGCTTCTTCTTCTTTCGTATGGTAGTAGCAAAGCAAATCAAATGTCAATATCTAAGTCAGATATCCAGGCCAAAGTTTCCTGTGTAACAGCGTGGATATCTTGTAGGCTGCCTGCGAATTTCCTCTGAGGGCAGTGCTCAATGATGGGCTCCAGGGTCTGATTAGGAGCTCCACAGTCGCATGATGGGGATGCTTTAATCTTCCATCTGTGGAGAAGGTGGCAGCATCTACCATGACCGGTTCTGAGGCGGTTGATGGCTGTCCACTGTTTGTGAGGAAGGTTTGATCCTTCAGGTTGTACTGTGGGGTCCTCTATAAGGAATCCATTCCATCTGTCACAGTTCTTCCAAGCATTTTACCATCGGTCATCGAGGCTGAGGGGAGATCGCTGAAGGGCTTCGGCGACGGTCCAAAATGGCCTTCTAGATTTGAGATGGGTTGGTGGCAGGTTGTTCAATACCAGCTACAGACACAAAATGCAAGTTATCGTTTATATCTTCTGTTCTTAATCTAAAGCTTAAACCCACTGCCTCCCCGACAACCCTGCTTGTGCCACAAATCTGTGTCCAGCACATTGAGGAAACCAAACCACTGAACCTATTGTTCTAACCACTGGGGAAAAATGTGAATCTTCTACAATGTCCATAGCTCACTTTTTAATGGCTTATATTTGTCGCCTATTCTGCTAATGATCTCCTCTTCTCGGCTGCACTAATGGATGTAGTTGCTGAAGACTTTGCCAGTCTTTGCTTCCAGGTCCCTGCATTTACCTACCAAGGCAGTGCCGCACCAGAATTTCCAGATTCTAAAATGGGCAAGTTCAAAACTCTCAGTACGACTGGCTCCAAGGCTTCACCCACAGCTGACACTCTTGGTTCCATGTACATGGGTCCAGCTTCCATCTGCTGCTAACAGTCTATGTGCCAAGAAGTGACGAGATCAGTTGTGCTATGATCTATTGAGACATGTCACTTCACTAATTCTACCCGTAGCCAATGCTCCAGGTTTCAAGGACAGATTTTCTTTGCATTCTTTCACCCATGACCAACACTCTCCTCGGATAGATGCTTCAAGGCGCACTTACTGAACTCTCCAGGCCTTTCGGATGGATGCTTCAGTTGGCAAGACACCTCACGGAGCACTTAATCTTCTCATAACTTTGAGTAACATTTTGTTCTGATTTTATTAGAAATATCTAGTGAGATTATTTTTTAATATCTAAGCCATATTGTTCTAAAATGATCAATAACACAACCTTGTCTCAAGTGGCTGGTTTCAAAATAAACCACAACGGCATTAGCAACATAAATTGTACATTAATCTGAATATTGTGCTATGAGAATGCGCTGAAACATATTGTTTTTCATATAAACAACATTTCAAATGTCTTTCTTTACAGATCTCTTGCTAAATGACTGTTCCACAGTCGTTAGGAAGACGATAGGGTATGTTTTCTGTTCCGCATGGCTGGTAGTGCTAGCCTCCTTAAAGTTTTCTCATGCAAGATGTACAAGAGCTTTACTTTAATATTCCAATAAATGATAATGTTAGTATAAAGAGAACAGGGGGGAGAGGTTCCCCTCGAGGGCCATTTGGGGCGTTAAGTCAAAAATATTTGAAAGGTTAGCGCCAGGCACTAACCTTTTCAAACATTTGATAAATTCCCATTTTTTGCTCCAAGCGGGAAGTGGAGCGCTAAATCAAGCGTTCCTCTGGCCTCTTGGAGCGCAAGAGGCGAGGAATGTCCTGATCTGGGGCGACGTGCTCAGCAGCCCCACGAGTGGCCATGCGTGGTGCTGCCAGGTTGCAGGGGCTATTCCCTCAATTAAAGGGATGGGCTCCCCGCTGCAAGCTCTGCATTTTTTTTGCCATCTGCTGGAGCACCGGGTTGCGGGAGTGCCAGGTTGGCCGATCGCGGCACTCATCCTGTGTTCGGTGCTCAGAATTGTTTTTTATAAAACAGCGATTTTTTTCATGTCGGCCGGCCACCGCACCTTTAAATGGAGCCCCGCTGTTCGTTACTCCTGTAGCAGTTGGTAACATCGCCTGGCACTGCTGCAGGGCAGGTGGGCGAATTTTTCTCCCGATGCACTACCGGGGCGCTGCACCCCGAGGGGCAGTACTGAGGGAGCGCTGCACTGTCGGAGGGTCAGTACTGAGGGAGCGCCGCACTGTCGGAGGGGCAGTACTGAGGGAGCGCTGCACTGTCGGAGGGGCAGTACTGAGGGAGTGCCGCACTGTCGGAGGGGCAGTACTGAGGGAGCGCCGCACTGTCGGAGGGGCAGTACTGAGGGAGCGCTGCACTGTCGGAGGGGCAGTACTGAGGGAGTGCTGCACTGTCGGAGGGGCAGTACTGAGGGAGCGCTGCACCCCGAGGGGCAGTACTGAGGGAGCGCCGCACTGTCGGAGGGGCAGTACTGAGGGAGTGCCGCACTGTCGGAGGGGCAGTACTGAGGGAGCGCTGCACTGTCGGAGGGGCAGTACTGAGGGAGTGCTGCACTGTCGGAGGGCAGTAATGAGGGAGCGCTGCACTGTTGGAGGGCAGTACTGAGGGGGCGCTGCACTGTCGGAGGGGCAGTACTGAGGGAGTGCCGCACTGTCGGAGGGGCAGTACTGAGGGAGTGCCGCACTGTCGGAGGGGCAGTACTGAGGGAGTGCCGCACTGTCGGAGGGGCAGTACTGAGGGAGTGCCGCACTGTCGGAGGGGCAGTACTGAGGGAGTGCCGCACTGTCGGAGGGGCAGTACTGAGGGAGTGCTGCACTGTCGGAGGAGCAGTACTGAGGGAGCCCTGTACTGTCGGAGGAGCAGTACTGAGGGAGCGCCGCACTGTATGAGGGGCAGTACTGAGGGAGCGCTGCATTGTCGGAGCGGCAGTACTGAGGGAGCACTGCACTGTCGGAGGGGCAGTACTGAGGGAGTGCTGCACTGTCGGAGGGACAGTACTGAGGGAGTGCTGCACTGTCGGAGGGACAGTACTGAGGGAGCGCTGCACTGTCGGAGGGACAGTACTGAGGGAGTGCTGCACTGTCGGAGGGTCAGTACTGAGGGAGCGCTGCACTGTCGGAGGGGCAGTACTGAGGGAGTGCTGCACTGTCAGAGGGTCAGTACTAAGGGAGCACTGCACTGTCGGAGGGGCGGTACTGAGGGTGCACTGCACTGTCGGAGGGGTGGTACTGAGGGAGTGCTGCACTGTCGGAGGGACTGTACTGAGGGAGTGCTGCACTGTCAGAGGGTCAGTACTAAGGGAGCACTGCACTGTCGGAGGGGCGGTACTGAGGGTGCACTGCACTGTCGGAGGGGTGGTACAGAGGGAGTGCTGCACTGTCGGAGGGACAGTACTGAGGGTGCACTGCACTGTCGGAGGTGTGGTACTGAGGGAGTGCAGCACTGTCGGAGGGGCAGTACTGAGGGGTGCTGCACTGTCAGAGGGGCAGTACTGAGGGAGCACTGCACTGTCGGAGGGGTGGTACTGAGGGAGTGCCACACCGTCGGAGGGGCAGTACTGAGGGAGCACTGCACTGTCGGAGGGTCAGTACTGAGGGAGCACTGCACTGTCGGAGGGACAGTACTGAGGGAGTGCAGCACCGTCAGAGGGGCAGCACTGAGGGAGTGCCGCACTGTCGGAAGGGGCAGTACTGAGGGAGCGCTGCACTGTTGGAGGGGCAGTACTGAGGGAGTGCTGCACTGTTGGAGGGGCAGTACTGAGGGTGCACTGCACTGTCGGAGGGGTGGTACTGAGGGAGTGCCGCACTGTCGGAGGGGCAGTACTGAGGGAGCGCCGTACTGTCGGAGGGGCAGTACTGAGGGAGCGCTGCACTGTCGGAGGGTCAGTACTGAGGGAGCGCCGCACTGTCGGAGGGGCAGTACTGAGGGAGTGCCGCACTGTCGGAGGGGCAGTACTGAGGGAGTGCCGCACTGTCGGAGGGGCAGTACTGAGGGAGCGCCGCACTGTCGGAGGGGCAGTACTGAGGGAGCGCTGCACTGTCGGAGGGGCAGTACTGAGGGAGTGCCGCACTGTCGGAGGGGCAGTACTGAGGGAGCGCTGCACTGTCGGAGGGGCAGTACTGAGGGAGTGCTGCACTGTCGGAGGGGCAGTACTGAGGGAGCGCTGCACTGTTGGAGGGCAGTACTGAGGGAGCGCTGCACTGTCGGAGGGGCAGTACTGAGGGAGTGCCGCACTGTCGGAGGGGCAGTATTGAGGGAGTGCCGCACTGTCGGAGGGGTAGTACTGAGGGAGTGCTGCACTGTCGGAGGGACAGTACTGAGGGAGTGCTGCACTGTCAGAGGGTCAGTACTAGGGGAGCACTGCACTGTCTGAGGGGCGGTACTGAGGGTGCACTGCACTGTCGGAGGGGTGGTACTGAGGGAGTGCGGCACTGTCGGAGGGACAGTACTGAGGGTGCACTGCACTGTCGGAGGTGTGGTACTGAGGGAGTGCAGCACTGTCGGAGGGGCAGTACTGAGGGGTGCTGCACTGTCAGAGGGGCAGTACTGAGGGAGCACTGCACTGTCGGAGGGGTGGTACCGAGGGAGTGCCACACCGTCGGAGGAGCAGTACTGAGGGAGTGCCGCACTGTTGGAGGAGCAGTACTGAGGGAGCACTGCACTGTCAGAGGGTCAGTACTGAGGGAGCACTGCACTGTCGGAGGGACAGTACTGAGGGAGTGCAGCACCGTCAGAGGGGCAGCACTGAGGGAGTGCCGCACTGTCGGAAGGGGCAGTACTGAGGGAGCGCTGCACTGTTGGAGGGGCAGTACTGAGGGAGTGTTGCACTGTTGGAGGGGCAGTACTGAGGGTGCACTGCACTGTCGGAGGGGTGGTACTGAGGGGTGCCGCACTGTCGGAGGGGCAGTACTGAGGGAGCACTGCACTGTCAGAGGGTCAGTACTGAGGTCGTGCTGCACTGTCGGAGGGGCAGTACTGATGAAGCGCTGCATTGTCGGTGGGGCAGTACTGAGGGAGTGCTGCACTGTTGGAGAGGCAGTACTGAGGGAGTGCTGCACTGTCGGAGGGGTGGTACTGAGGGGTGCCGCACTGTCGGAGGGGCAGTACTGAGGGAGCACTGCACTGTCAGAGGGTCAGTACTGAGGGAGTGCTGCACTGTTGGAGGGGCAGTACTGAGGGAGTGCTGCACTGTTGGAGGGGCAGTACTGAGGGAGTGCTGCACTGTTGGAGGGGCAGTACTGAGGGAGTGCTGCACTGTTGGAGGGGCAGTACTGAGGGAGAGCTGCACTGTCGGAGGGGCAGCACTGAGGGGTGCCGCACTGTCGGAGGGGCAGTACTGAGGGAGCACTGCACTGTCAGAGGGTCAGTACTGAGGGAGTGCTGCACTGTCGGAGGGGCAGTACTGATGGAGCGCTGCATTGTCGGAGGGGCAGTACTGAGGGAGTGCTGCACAGTTGGAGAGGCAGTACTGAGGGAGCACCGCACTGTCGGAGGGGCAGTACTGAGGGAGCGCTGCACTGTCGGAGGGACAGTACTGAGGGAGCGCTGCACTGTCGGAGGGGCAGTACTGAGGGGTGCCGCACTGTCGGAGGGGCAGTACTGAGGGAGCTCTGCACTGTCAGAGGGTCAGTACTGAGGGAGTGCTGCACTGTCGGAGGGGCAGTACTGATGGAGCGTTGCATTGTCGGAGGAGCAGTACTGAGGGACTGCTACACTGTCGGAGGGGCAGTACTGAGGGAGCCCTGTACTGTCAGAGGGGCAGTACTGAGGGAGCGCTGCACTTTGGAGGGGCAGTACTGAGGGAGTGCTGCACTGTCGGAGGGACAAGTACTGAGGGAGCGCTGCACTGTCGGAGGGACAGTACTGAGGGAGCGCTGCAATTGCTATCTTTTGGATGGAATGTTAAACCTGATGTTGATATTATAAGTAAAGATATTTCCCTTTATTTGTTTATTTGAATATGATCCCAGTTTTACCACCAAAGAACAGCACAGAGTATAACATAGCCTGTATGGTACTGAATCTTTAATTGTGGGGGATATTAAAAAGCCACCAAATAATGAAGGATTGTACACAGGTCTGATCAATCTTAAAACATGCCATGCAGTTGTCTGGGCTTCCCTCAGATGTCAGGGAATAGGATTTTCTTTTAAAACAGATGGGATCATGGCTGAATGTCATCATTTAATAAACAAGGTCATATGGAACAGCCTGGTGACAGGTATTAAGTGAGTGGGAAAAAAAATCCTCAACATGTACTTTGAACAAGCTGTCATTAACGCTTCAGGTGAAGCAGAAAATACGTCTGCAAAACAGCCACCACGGATAATTCCCTTTCTTATTTTCAAAGTTATTTGTTTCTTCCCTTTTAGGTCAATTGAAAAAAGCGAACATTTATACTTGTGTGTGAGCTGCGTTGAATGTCACACCGCCGGCATTGGGCAGATTACCCAGTCTCCGCAATCGCGCTCTGTAACTTTTTTCAAAAATGTAAGAGAACTATTGGGGGAGATTTTAACTCCCTCCGCAGGGCGGTGACGGAGGTGAACTGGAAGCGGTGGACTACCCATCCTGTTCGCACTCTGCCGCCATCTTTCCCTGGGCCTAGGACGTACATGGGACCCCAATGCCATTTTAACCGTTTACTGGGCAGGGCGCCTGCCGTGGACGTGCTGCTCAGTAAAACCCGCAGCGCAACAGGCGAGGCCACAAGGGTCAGTGTTAAAATTTAAAAATGGCTACAATAGAGGTGTCAACATACAGTGCAGAAAATCATGTAGTTGCATCCAGAATTAAAAGTAGACACTGTGAAATTTTCTTCACCAGTGAAGTAAGTGCAGTGTAAAAATTGAAGCATGTAATTTTTAACTACTTTAGATTTTATAGATTATATCAAAGAACAATGAGCTATCGACCTGGATTGTGTGTTATTATGGCCTGTTTGGTATACAGCTGATTCAAGCTTATAAAAACAAGCTTTCATCATCTTTTTTATATCCTTTTACTTTGTTTGCACTGAACCAAGTGCTTTGATTTTAAGCCCCCCCTCGTCCAGTGGGAATGGTGCGGGGGAGGGGGTTAAGATTAGGCCGAGTCTACTTACCGGCCTACATAAGAACATAAGAATTAGGAGCAGGAGTAGGCCATATAGCCCCTTGAGCCTGTTCCACCATTCAGTAAGACCATGGCTGATCTTCGGCCTCAACTCCACTTTCCCGCCCGATCCCCATATCCCTTGATTCCCCATGAGTCCAAAACTCTATCTATCTCAGCCTTCAATATACTCAACGACTCAGCATCCACAGCCCTCTGGGGTAGAGAATTCCAAAGATTCATAACCCTCTGAGTGAAGAAATTCCTCCTCATCTCAGTCTTAAATGGCCGACCCCTTATCCTGAGACTATGCCCCCCAGTTCTGGACTCTCCAGCCAAGGGATAAAACCTCTCAGCATCTACCCAGTCAATCCCCCTCAGAATCTTAGGCCTGAGATGGCTCCATTCCCAACCGGCACAATTTCATCTTTGCTGACTTTCAAGTCGGCCGAGGCTCCCACTACAGGCAGGCGGGGGCCTACTGTGCATTCAAAAGTCAGGGTCAGATGACATCATCGGCGACACAAGACGTCAGCGAGAGTCCCACGGTGTCTATAGTCCGGTAGCAGAACCACGACAGGAGGAGCCGACTGGCCAGAAGAGGCCAGGGCAAGTCTTTCAAAATTACTTCTGTTGGAACTCCTTGTGGCCCAGGAGGAGCAGGAGTGCTCCCCCCGCACCCCAGGCAATACGAGGAGTCCTTGGGCTTCCCCAGCCCCCCACCCCCGGCCTCGCTTCCCCTCTCCCCACCTCCATTGCAGTGGAATCCCCTCCTGATTCCCAATCACATCTGCACATTCCCCCCCTCCCCCACGCCAATCGCTCCCAGATCCCTCCCCCCACTAACCGCCGGGGATGGTCCCCAGGGGGTGCCTGGTTGCAGCTTCCTGCTGCCAAATTCCCGCTCCCTCCTGCTGGCCGGGTTCGGGCGGGTCTCCGGGAACATTTATGTAAATGAGGCCCGGCCAGTAAGATCGGGGAGGCCTCCATGTCCACAGGCTCCCGGGTGGGCCGTCCACTCTGTGGCTCCGGCGCACCATTCCTGCTCCCCCCGCCCCTGCCCCCTTTAAAATCAGGGCCTTGATCTCAAATCCAACAGCAAAGCTTGACCCTCAGGCTCCATTTCCTGTGGTAGGCTCTGATCCCATTCATACAACGCCTCCTATTGTTCCCTACACTGTGCAGCCCAGAACACTCTTAATCACTATTGTTTTATTGATTACAGTTGGTCCTTAAATAGGTTTTCAACTCTGCGATTAAGAAAAAAAATGCAATGGTCTTGATTTAATTCTGGAATCAGTCTTGACAATTAATAATTTACTCCATATACGTAAATTTGGAAATAATATTTCACGTAGCCAAATTTGTAGGGAAGACTATAGTTAGAAAACGGCATCCTCCACTGATTTGTCTGGCTCCAGTTTTAATTACTTTCCAAGCTGTCACAGTTGGATGAACAATTGCTGTTTCGGTAACATTATTTTAAAATATGTGCAACTTTTTTTTCTGGAAGTGTTAGATGAAACACAGAAGCTGCCAGGATGGAAACAATCAGTTTGGATCATATTGTAACACTTCTAAAACTTCACTTGCGAGACACCTTTCCATGGAAGAGTTGTCTATGATGTTGGTGTGGAAACATGATGCTGTTTTTCAGCTTGTACTGACAACTAGTCACAAATGTTGATGTACAGGACATTTCGGAGTTGATAGTGTGACTATGCTGCGATACTTCTCTTTTATTTAAATGAATTAACCCAATGTTTACTTTCAGATGCTCAAAAGTTAAGGGGGAGAAATTCGGTAACTTAGCACCTCCTGTTAGCGCCTCCAGGCGTGCGATAGCGGGGGCGCTAACAACTTACCGCCCGGGCACGGCGAAAGAAACGACTCCCGCTAAACTCACCCGGAGGTTTGCGGCGGCGGTAACTCTTAACGCCACGATCTCCTGCGCTCGGAGATCGTGACGACATCGTCCTGCGCATCGCCCCGGTAGCGCCCCGGACCCGAAATTCGGTTCCGCCTCCTGCAGCATCGCCGGGCGATAACACCGACAGCTGCAGGAGACGTTGTTCAGGAGGCCGGGCGCTTCGAGAGCGCTGTTTAAAGGGGGGGCGGGAGACATTTTTTCGTGAAGCTTGACGCTCATTTTTAATGATATTTTTGGGCCGCGATCGATCAGCCCTGTACTCTGCGAGAGTGCTTGGGGCTGATTGTGGTGGTTCGCAGCTGCCGTCGGCGACGAGGGACCTCTTTTCATTGCAGAGCCTGCAGCGATGGCCCTTCCCTTTAAGGGAGGGATGAAGCCTCTGTTTCCGAGAGTGCTGCCCTCGACATTGGGCAGCGCTGCACCGCTACTGCCCCTTCCTGCGCTCCACTTCCTTCCTGGAGCACGAACACCCAATTTTGTGGAGATTTGCGCCTGGCGCTAATTTTTCAGAACTTCAAAAATTACCGCCCCAAACGGGGCGATACCGAAATTCTCCCCCAAAGTTCTTGCATTGAGAAATTTCCATTAGTTCAAAAGAAAAAGCCAAACTAACTATAATAACAACAACAACTTGTATTCATATAGCGCCTTTAACGTAGGAAAACGTCCCAAGGTGCTACATAGGAGCGTTATCGAACAAAATTTGACACCGAGCCACATAAGGAGATATTAGGATAAGTGACCAAAAAGCTTGGTCAAAGAGGTAGGTTTTAAGGAGCGTCTTAAAGAAGGAGAGAGAGGTAGAGAGGCGGAGAGGTTTAGGGAGGGAATTCCAGAGCTTAGGGCCTAGGCAGCTGAAGGCACGGCCACCAAAGTTTGAGCGATTAAAATCAGGGATGCTCAAGAGGGCAGAATTAGAGTCGCGCAGATATCTTCTCAAACACTTTGTTGGGCTATCTGTAATTTCAAGTATCAGGGGAAATATTGTGGGTGTAGTGAAACGAATCAGAATGGGAAGTAATCTTTTAGTTCACCCAGTATGATCATATTAGATTTAAATACACTTTCCCTGTATTTGGTGACGGATAACACAGAGGATTCTCACACTGTGCTAAGAGACTCGTTTGAATCTAGCGGAGACAGATGGGATGAACGCCTCCTTTCTGTTCCAGTCATATCTGGAGTGGGGTTTTGGCACAGTTTGTTGGCATTATATTTCGCACATCCACCACTCTCTGAAGAAAAAATCTTTCAGCTTCTAGTCTCAGTTGAGACTCGATAGTCTTGTACTAATACAAAAGCAAAATACTGCAGATGTTGGAAATCTGAAGTAAAAACAGAAAATGCTGGAAATACTCAGCAGGTCAGGCAACATCTGTGGAGAGAGAAACAGAGCTGACGGCTGGAATTTTCTGGCATCCGTGTGGGCGCGATTGGAGGCGGGTCGGGTGGGAAATTTGAAATAAGTTGGAGCGGGTCGAGAACCTGCTGTCATCCCGCCCCACGCGCCTTTCTCTTGGGTGCGTTTGCCGCCGCGGCAGCGACTCGAACGGCAGAGGCGGCCGAGGTAATTTAGCTCATTATGAGGCACTTGTCAGGCCCTTAAGAGTCTTTTTAACCCTAACTTTCAAATTTCCGTGGGTGAGCATGGAAATCATGCAGCTCGGGAACCACGTCTGTGAACCTGAGGCGGAAGTTGAGTGGCCACCGATCCAGCTCATTAGTGCACAGCATGAAAAGTACAATAAAAATCTCACCTGACACCTGATCACTTTCCTAAGGCAGGTGCTGTTGCTGACTGCATTGTCAGCACAGAGTTAGCTTTCTAGAGATTGCAAATCTTTTCAGCAAATTCGGGATCCACTGCCACCTCATTGGTACAACCTATCAAACCATTGACAGATTGCTTCTGTCATCTCTACTGGAACTGCCATCCATTCTATCAGCATGGATGCCATTTACACTGTCTCACCTTGGTCCTCAGAATCGGACCACGATGAGACTCAACACCAGCAACACCAGGCACACCAGCAGCACCAACAACACCATTAACTTTCTCCTCAACCACCTGATGCTGCACAGGGCAGAGGGCATCAGCACAGGTCTGCACTGCGCCGGAGGCGAGACCCCCAACACAGGGTATACAGGCAGAGGATGAGCTTCCTCAACATGAGGAGTCATCTTCCTCTTCCTCCTGGACACTAGGGGGGGGGAGGGGGGGGGGGTTCTCTTGATGGACCTGATGGAGAGTAAAGAGATGAGTTAGATATGTCATATCAAGAATGGGTACAGATACCATTATGCACATGATGAACATACACTGGTTGCTGACATCAGTCCCCATATGAGTGACTGCTGTATGCCATGTGGCTGTATGAGATGTAACTCTGTCACCAGGTTGCTGAGATGTCCCCCTCTCTCCGGCTCCCACCTTCAGCTGCTCTGCGACTCTGGACACTTCCAAAGCAACCTTCTCTGCTGCTGTTAAGGTGGCGAAGGATGGAGTGCCACCTCCGGTTCTCTCCCTCTCCCTCTTATTGTGGGTTCTCTTTTCCTGCAAGGAGGGAAAGAAGAGAAGGTTGAGTGAGAGTGATGGAATGAGTGTAAGGAATGGATGGATTACATCTTTAGAGGATGACTATGAGGGAGTGGGTTGGCAATGCAAAGTGGCCTCCTTGTGTGTTGATATTTGGTACGATTGCAGTAGGATGAGGGTGTGTGTGAGGGGTGGTTAGTCAGATGGGGATGTGATAATGTAGATAGAGAGTGAGGGATGTGTGGCTGTGCAAGGTATGTTGGTGTGAGTAATGATGTGCAGGAGTAGGGTCGGGAAGGCAGAGTGATGGGGATGTGATGAGAGGCACAGCAGGATGAAGTTGAGTGTGACTTTGCACACACCTTTTCTGATCTAATGAGATCATTCAAACACTTGCGGCACTGCACCCAGGTACTCCTGACAACATCGGAAGGGAAGAGGACCTCCCTGCGTGTTCTCACTCCCTCCACAAGCGTATGGAGGGAGTCATCTGAGAACCTGGGTGCAGCCCTCTGTCTCTGTGCAGTTATCTCTGGCACTGTTTGGAACTCTCCAATGGTGCAGTGCAGTGCCTGCACTATCCTAGATGCACCTTCAAATGCAATGTGGCCATGACTGCTTTAAATATCCCAGCTGAAAACGCGTCATTGATGACGTCATCAGACCCTCACCATTTAATAGGGCCGGGTAACGCGCAGGGCAGCCTTAATAGAAGCCATGAATGGAAAATCGATCTCAGCAATGGGATGGAATGAATGACGGGTTCATGACCCGCCACGGCGACCGCCCACACCCGACCGACCCAACCCAGGTACAGAAAAATCCGGCCAACATTTCAGGTCGATGACCTTTCGTCAGAACTGGTAAAAGTTAGAGATGTAACAGGTTTTAAGCAAGTGCAGTGGCAGGGAAATCGGAGATCCTGATCAAACACGAGAAGGGAAACAGAAAGCAATGAAGATGAACAAGTTAAAAGAGACAAACGGAAATCCCATCGGAGAGAAGAGCAGTACTTCCTGTGCTAATGACTCCTACTTCAATATTCACAGTTGAAGTTAAATAGCCTGCTTATAAGTACATTATCCAGACGTTTCAATATTTGGATCATCAATCAATCTGGATTATGTCCTCTCTGTCTTTTCTCCAATGCCATTGCTCACAGTGTAGAGGGAAACATAGCGGGTGTAATTTGTCAAAACCAGTAGTGAAAATTGTGCCGATAGCGGAATGGCAGCTTATGCTACACTGGGCCGATTTTCATTACAGTCAATAAAATTGGTGTAAAACAGGCTGTCGATTCTCTACCAGTTCACTTTACCCGACTGCCATTGACCAATTTAACCCCAATAGTTCCTTCCAGTTCAGGATACTACAGCAGGTCACGGCGGGGGGGTTTCCTGGGTCTGTGACCAGGTATACTGGATTGTTTGGGTCCAGTGTATATCTGAAAACAGGGCTGGTGGGAGCGGAACCTGCCCAATTCTCCTCGTTAATTGAAATAGAGGCAATCAGGTGAGCACGGCACTGCAGCATTGCCGGAGGTGCCATCTTTCAGAGGAAGTACTGAGAACTGTGGCTTTGTTTACCCGTTCAGGTGAATGCAAAAAGATCCCAAAGAAAATCAGGCAGTTCTCCTGGAGTCCTGGCAAAAAATTAATCTGTCGTACAACACTACCAGCTTACTGGGTGATTGTTGTTATTTGCCTACAAACAAAGCAACATGCAGTACATTCCAAAAGTAAGTTATTGATCTGAAATGTTTTGGATGTGAAAGGTGCTATATGAATGCACATGTTTCTGTCTTCTTTACTATTGAATATATCGTTGAATTGGAAACAAATTGCAGAGCTAAGGGGAAAGAGCAGTGGTTTGGAACTAATTGGGACTAATTGGCTAGCTCTATCAGGCACGAGCCAGCACAGGCACGATGGGTTGAATGGTCTCCTTCTGAGCTGTATGATTCCATGATTACTGCTGTTATGTACTTCAATAGGACAAGTTTATGACAACAGCTGGAAGAGAGTCAAATTGTCTCAGGGCCAGTATAATCACAGCATGTGATAAATTTCAAGTCACACCAGATTGTGATAACAGCTTATTTCATGTGAAAAAGATCAGTGTAATGTTTTTTTATTTGAAAAGCAACACTCCTGGATGCTGAACAATGGATTCTGTTAATACACTAAAACTTTGCTAAATGGAAAATTATGAACCCATTTCAACAGTTTAAGGGGGAAAAATTTGGTTGGTTAGCACCTCCCGTTAGTGCCTCTGGGGGGCACTAACGGGGCGCTAGGAACTTAGCGCCCGAGCACGGCGATTTTAGCACCACTCGCGAAATTGACCACTCGTTTTGCAGCGGCGCTAAACATTACCGCCACGATCTCCTGCGCCACAGATCATGACGTCAGTCAAGAGTGCAGCGCCCTGGTTGCGCCCCAGACCGGATGTTGAGTCGCGCCCCTGCCTTAGCGCCTGCCGCTAGGAACGACAGGTAGAGGGGAACGTTTTCAAGTCGGGAAGGGGCTGGGGGAGCGCTATTTAAAGGCGGGCGCTTCCTGCCTTTTCTTGTCGACAAAATTTTTGGTTTTAACACTGTCCTAAGGCGTTTTGAGGTTCCTAAGCGCCGAGCTCTTTTCCTGGGCCTATCCATTAGTGCTTCCAACACAATCGCTTTTGAGGTCTCTCCAGGCCGAGATTCAAGGCTGCAATGAGCAGGGTGTGGCTGGACTGCAAGATCGACCCTCCCCTTTAAGAACTGGATGGCGCCAGTCTGTCTGGCTTCCATGGTAACTGGCATCGTCTGAGCTTCGGTAGCGCTCTGAGGTAGCGCCTCACTCCCTGATGTTTGCGCCTTAAGAGAGGTGTGTAGTGCCTGATTTAGCGCTCAAATCACCTCCAGGGGCGATAGAGGTGAATTTTGCACTCGGAGGCGATAATTCGCGCCGGGCGCTAAACTTTGTGTCCGGCCGATATTAGCGCCCCAAAATGGGCGATACCAAATTTATCCCCCTAAATGTTTAAATACAGAACTTTACCTAGATTAATTATGCAACAAAAGATTGGCTATTCCTTTCTTATTAATCCAGACTATTGCATTGATCACGTGTTAATGTATTTTCCTTATATCCAAAAATGGCAAGATTCAAATTCTTTTTCAAAACATTGCATTTATGTAGATAAGGAAAGTAAAAATAAATGAACATGCCACCAGCTTAACTTGTTCATAAATTGCATTTTAAATCATTAAAACTTTTTAAAGAGGAGGCAGTAAAAAGCAGTACAATGTCATTTATCTCCAAAATTAGATGGCAAAGTACAAAACTGAAAAAAACTAAAAGTAGTAGCGAAACAATGTTAACTTTATCCGTGTTTTTCTGTACAAAGTAATTATTTGTTACTTGACAGACAATGGGGTAAATGTCACATATCCTATACATATTCATAAAGTATTTAATAATTCAAAATCATACGTGGGATAATCAGTCTCGCTGTAGTAGCACTTTACAAAGAATAAGTAGTCAGCTGTGGCTCAGTGGGCAGCGCACTCGCCTCTGAGTCAGAAGGTTGTGGGTTCAAGTCCCACTCCAGGGACTTGTAGTCCAAAAATCTAGGTTGACACTCCAGGGCAGTGCTGAGGGAGTGCTGCATTGTCGGAGGTGCCGTCTTTCAGGTGAGACGTTAAACCGAGGCCCCGTCTGCTCTCTCAGGTGGACGTAAAAGAACCCATGGCACTATTTCGAAGAAGAGCAGAGGAGTTATCCCTGGTGTCGTGGCCAATATTTATCCCTCAATCAATATAACAAAGACAGATTATCTGGTCTGGTCATTATCTTGATGTGGAGCTTGCTGTGTGCAAATTGACTGTTGCATTTCCCACATTACAACAGTGACTACACTCCAAAAAAGTATTTCATTGGCTGTAAAGTGCTTTGAGACCTCCAGTGGTCATGAAAGACGCTATAGAAATGCAAGTCTTTCTTTCTATATTATCTGGGGATATAGCCAATATGCATCTGTGAAGGAATAAGCCATTTAACCTATTCAGAAAAATACACCATTCTGTGAAAGAATTCTGGCCTTATTAAAACATGACAAACTGGGTTTGGAAATCTGGAAGCCTCAAAAATCTAAAGCTGTTACAGCTTTCTGGCTATAGAGATGATAGTTGTTGACACTGAATCAATAACCTTATTGAAACAGAAGGTTAAAGGCTCCTAACAGTCTGAATCTTTCAGAACAAGACAAAGGTTCACCCTTATAGGTGTTCTAAATTACACTTCGTAAAAAGGCAAAAACAGAAGGCCTTAGTAAAAATGACATCAAATGAAATGCACCTGCTGTTACACCATTTTTTATGGTAAGCTTCGAACACCTAGAGGAGAGACACAAGTCTGTATTGCTACCAACTGAGGTATCTGTAAGAATAGCAGGGGTCAGCAGAAAAATGACTAGAGATAATTAGCTTACATCAGCAGAAAACATCAAAGGAAATACCACTGAAAAAGGGTATAAATATTGAACTTTCAAATGGGATAATAGATTCGCTGTAAAGGGGCAAAGCGATTCTCAGGCTTCAGAGGTGGCTCTGTAAGTCTACAACTCTTTGTATCTCAGGGATCAAGGTACTGTATTTGATTTTGGTGGATATCCTGAATAAGACTTAGAACTGTAAAACTGTAGCGAAGTTAAGATTTGAGAGTAAGGATCTCTGATAATAGAATTGTAAGCTTTCTGTTTTTGGAACTGTTAATGTTGCGATTGACTCACCAACTGTAATTACATGTCGGTTCTTCAATAAATCTATATATTTTTAGAATTGTCTCACATAAGACCTCTGTATCAAACTCGCAAATTCAATCTCTGTACACTCTTTGGTGAGGAGTTGCAGAATTCTGGGGGAGTTTTCCAGACCTTCATAATATCCAGAAGGTTACAGTCTAGCTAAACTTATTGAAAGTGCTATCTGGAGGACGGTAACATTTTCAGGTTATTCCTCTCCTTTAGGGAGAGATAGTCCAGACCTTTAGGCCCAATTAAGCGTCTTTAGGATTCAGCTACCTCAAACTTTAGTTGAAAGTGAATGTCTGAGGAATACGCCTGATCTGGGGTAGCCCTAAAGGGGCTAGGACTAGTAATTATCCCTTCACATGGACCACATTCAATATACAATCAATTCATTATGAATAATCTATGTAATGTCATTTATTGAAAGGGCAGAAGTGAATGCATTGATTTTTTTTCAATTCATTTTTGTTATGACTTGACAATTGTACCAAAATTATTTATTATACATTTATCATTTTTTTTCACAATGAAGTTGCCACTCAGTCATTATTGTGCTTAATGTTTATCTGATTCACATTACCGATATAAATGTATAATAATCAAAGTTACATGCATAAACCTGGATTCTAATTAAGGGTGGGTTTATACTGCTTCTTCTGCATCGCTTCAGAGTGGAATCGAGTCCTGAACTGCACAGGGAATGCACTGAAGTCAAGTATTGAGCACTGAGGGAGGCGGTTTCTCATGGCCTGGGATTGACGCTGTATGGAGTATAACGATAAGAGGTGATCCCTTAAAAAGAAAGACTTGCATTTATATAGTGCCTTTCACAACCACCGGACGTCTCAAAGCGCTTTACAGCCAATGAAGTACGTTTTCAATTGTAGTCACTGTTGTAATGTGGCAGCCAATTTGCGCACAGCAAGCTCCCACAAATAGCAACATGATAATGACCAGACAATCTGTTTTTGTTATGTTGGTTGAGGGATAAGTATTGGCCAGGACACCGGGGATAGCTCCCCTGCTCTTCTTCAAAATAGTGCCATGGGATCTTTTACGTTCACCTGAGAGAGCAGATGGGGCTTTGATTTAATGTCTCATCTGAAAGACAGCACCTCTGACAATACAGCACTCCCTCAGTACTGCACTGGATTGTCAGCCTAGCTTTATGTGCTCAGGTCCCTGGAGTGGGACTTGAACCCACAACCTTCTTGACCCAGAGGCAAGAGTGCTACCCACTGAGCCACAGCTAGGGCTGTATACAAAGTTGTGAATACAAAATTGTGGACAGTCAGTCCAGCTTTAAAGAGTCTTGAGCTGGCGTATTAGACCTCCTGGGTACTTTATGAACCTCTTGGAGTATTTTTTTAATGTTTTGAGAAAACGGACACTACCATCTCCACTCTCAATGCAATTAAACATGTGCCAGCAATGGAGAGCGTTCTGTCCTAACAGGCAGAGGGCAATTCGCAGCTAACAGTTTAGCATGGGTGTTTCTGATTGTGCTTTGCACTCTGTAAAGTCTGATCGGAAGTATCAGTATAATTGCAAACTTCAATGAATCAAAAATACTGATTTTCAATCATCCAAAAAAAATTCAAGTTAAATACCGTTCGTTGTACGCAGAGTTTATATCACAGAACTGGACTGAATATCATAGCGGATTATTATATTGGGAGGCTATCGATTCCACCTCCCTCACCTGACCTACATTGGCTCCTGGTACAGCAACACCTCGATTTTGAAATTCTCATCCTTGTCTTCAAATCTCTCCATGGAATTTCCCCTCACCTGAACACCTCCCCCCCGCCCCTCCCTTTTTTAGTTTAAAGCCCTATCTACAGCCCTAGTTATTTGATTCACCAGGACCCTGTCCCAGCCTGGTTTAAGCGGAGCCCGTCCTAATGGAACAGATCCCTCTTTCCCCCGTCCTGATGCCAGTGCCCCACGAATCAAAACCCCTTCCTCCCACATCACTCTTTGAGCCATGCAATTAACTCTCTGATCTGCTTATCCCTATGCCAATTTGTGCGTGCCTCAGGTAACAATCCAGAGATTATTACCTTTGCGGTTCTGCATTTTAATTTGGACCCGATCTCCTCAAACTCTCTCAGCAGAACCTCATTCCTAGTTTTGCCTATATCGTTGGTTCCTACATGGACCACGACAACTGGATCCTCCACTCCAAGTTCTTCTCCAGCCGCGAGGAGATATCCTTAACCCTGGCACTGGGCAGGCAACACAGCCTTCGGAACTCCCGGTCGCCAATGCAAAGAACAGTTTCTATCCCCCTGACTATACTGTCCCCTACCAGAACTACATTCCTTTTCACTCCCCCCACTTGAATGGCCTCCTGTGCCACAGTGCCATGGTCAGTTTGCTCATCCACCCTGCAGACTCTGCCCTCATCCAAGCAGGCAGCAAGAACCTCATACCTGTTGGATAAGGGCAAAGGCAATCTCCAACAACAGAGAGTCTGGCCACATCCCCTTGACATTTTCTGGCATTACAATCGCTGATTCCCCCACCATCAACATCCTGAAAGTCACCATTGACCAGAAACTTAACTAAACAAGCCACATAGATGCCGTGGCTGCTGGAGCAGGTCAGAGGCTGGGTATTCTGCAGCAAGTGGCTCACTTCCTGACTCCCCAAAGCCTCTCCACCACCTACAAATAAAAAAAAGGGATGGGCAATAAATGCTGGCCTTGCCATCGACGCCCACATCTCAAATGAATTTAAAAAAAACAAGACACAAATCAAGAGTGTGATGGAATACCCTCCACTTGCCTGGATGGGTGCAGCTACAACAACACTCAAGAAGCTTGACACCATCCAGAACAAAGCAGTCTGCTTGATCGGCAGCCCATCCACCACCTGAAACATCCACTCTCTCCACCATCGGCGCACCTTGGCTGCAGTGTGTACTATTTACATGATGCACTGCAGCAACTCGCCAAAGCTTCTTCGGCAGCACCTCCCGAACCCGCGACCTCCACCACCGAGAAGGACATGGGCAGGAGGTGCATGGGAACACCACCATCCAACTTGGAAATATATCGCCGTTCCTTCTTCATCGCTGGGTCAAAATCCTGGAGCTCCCGACCTAACAGCACTGTGGGGGTACCTTCACCACATGGACTGTAGAGGTTCAAGAAGAAGACTCACCACCACCTTGTCAAGTGCAACTAGGGATGGGCAATAAATGCTGGCCTTGCTAGTGATACCTATATCCTGAGAAAAAATCCACTGCACTTACACTGGTGGAGCCATTCCGTCTATTTTTATGCAAACTGTTGAACTACCAGAAATAATGGTAGGAGCAGAATCCATAGTGACTTTCAAAGGGGAGTTGGATAATTATTTGAAAAAGAATGTGAAAGGTTGTAGAGAAAGGGAAGGGGACGGAGTAAATAGTTCTTTCAGAGAGCTGGCACAGGTGCAATGGACCGAATGGCCTTCTTTTGTGGTCCTATGATTGTATAAACAAAGTACATAACTGGACCTAGTGGCCTAGTTAAAAATAAGCCCGAAAATCAGTTTTTTTTCTTGGCAAATTGATTATGTTATTTGCAAATCTTTTGCAGGTACATAATATTTACTGGAAACCTCCACAACAAATCTCGGATAAATATTATTTTATAATAAAGTCGCACAAATTGTAAAATTGATATTGTTGCTCTCTAATGTAAGCATCTGGGATGAGCAATAAATGCTGGCCCTGTGAAGGAATAAGCCATATAACCTATCTTTTGAAATAATTCTGGCCTTATTAAAACATGACAAACTGGGTTTGGAACCTAACTATGAAAAAGCTGTGAAAGCATTCTGGCTATTGAGATAAGATATTTGTTGACACTGAATCAATAACCTTATTGAAACAGAAGGTTAAAGGCTCCGGCAGGCTGAACCTTTCGGAATGAAACAATGGTTCACCCTGGATAAGGTGTTCTAATTTACACTTCGTAAAGAAGCACGTAAAAGTAAAAACATCTGCCCTTGTAAAGATGACATCAAGTAAAACACACCTGCCGTCACACCATTTTTTATGGTAAACTTAGAACACCTAGAGAGGAGACAGGATTCTGTAATGCTATCAGCTGATCTGGCAGTAAGAATTGCAGAGGTCAGCAGAAAAATGACTAGAGAAAATTAGCTTACATCAGCAGAAAACCTTAAAGGAAATACCACTGGAAAAGGGTATAAATATTGAACTCTTAAATGGGATAGTAGACTCGCTGTAATCGGGCAAAGCGATTCTCAGCTTCACTGGTGGTTCTAAGTCTCCAACTCTTTGTACCTCGGGGATCAAAGGTATTTGATTTTGGTGGATATCCTGTAGAACACTAAGGGGTAAAAATTCAGTTGGTTGCGCCTCCCGTTAGCGCCTTAAGAGGGCGCTAATGGGGCACAAAGCCGCTAACGCCCGGGCGCAGCGATGTTTGCGCCGCTCGGGAACTTAACTAGAGATTGTGCGGCGGCGCTAAACTTTAACGCTGCGACCACCTGCGCGCGCAGATTGTGACGTCATTCCATGGTGCAACGCCCTTGTGGCGCCCCGGAGCGGAAATTGAGTGGCGCCCCCTGCCTTACCGCCTGGCGCATCCAACGACCAGAAGACTGGAACGCTATCAATCGCTGTGGGGCTGGGGGGGGGCGCTATTTAAAGGGGGCCTCTTCCTGTCTTTTATTGTTGGTGGCATTTTTGAACTACGCATTCTGAGAGAGAGAGGGAGAGACTTCTGGAGAGATTCAACGTTGTGTGAAGGAGTTTTGGGTACTGAGCAGCACTTTGCAGGTTCATTTTGATTTGCCATTCCTTGTATCGATTTAGCAGAGAACATAAGAACATAAGAACATAAGAAATAGGAGCAGGAGTAGGCCAATCGGCCCCTCGAGCCTGCTCCGCCATTCAATAAGATCATGGCTGATCTGATCCTAACCGCCAATCTACTATCTATCACAGAACCATCTCCTGCATCTAACAGAATTGCACACACGAAATAGGAGCAGAATCAGGCTACACGGTCCCTGGGCCCGCTCCACTACCCACAGGGCCATGACCGATCCGAACCTAGACTCATGTCCAAATTCCTGCCCGCTCCCCGTAACCCTTAATGCCCTTTCCTTCTAGGAAACTGTCTATTTCTGTTTTAAATTTAATTAATGTTGTAGCTTCTACAGCTTTTTGTGGCAGCATATTCCATGGACCTACCACCCTCTGAGTGAAGTAGTTCCTCCTCATCTCAGTTTTGAAAGAGCAGCCCCTTATTCTAAGACTATGTCCCCTAGTTCTCATCTCACCCGTCATCGGGAACATCCTCCCCGCATCCACCCGATCCAACCCCTTCACAATCTTATATGTTTCAATAAGATCGCCTCTCATTCTTCTGAACTCCAATGAGTAGAGTCCCAATCTACCCAACCTCTCCTCATATGACCACCCCCTCATCCCCGGGATTAACCGAGTGAACCTTTTTTGCACTGCCTCGAGAGCAAGGATGTCTTTCCTTAAGTAAGGACACCAAAACTGTATGCAGTATTCCAGGTGCGGTCTCACCAATACCTTGTACAACTGAAGCAATACCTCCCTATTTTTATATTCTATCCCCCTAGCAATGAAAGCCAACATTCCATTTGCCTTCTTAATCACTTGCTGCACCTGCATACTAACCTTTTGAGTTTCGTGCACCAGGACCCCCAGATCCCTTTGCACTTCAGTACTCTCCAGTTTCTTGCCATTAAGATAATAAATTGCTCTAGGATTTTTCCTGCCAAAGTGCATCACCTCACACTTTCCAGTGTTGTATTCCATCTGCCAAATCTCTGCCCACTTACTTAGCCTGTCTATGTCCCCTTGCAGGTTTTTTATGTCCTCCTCACTCACTACTTTCCCTCCCATCTTTGTATCATCTGCAAATTTTGATATGTTACACTTGGTCCCTTCCTCCAAATCGTTAATATAGATTGTGAAGAGTTGGGGACCCAGCACTGACCCCTGTGGAACACCACTAGTTACTGATTGCCAGTCTGAGAATGAACCATTTATCCCAACTCTTTGCTTTCTGTTAGATAGCCAATCCTCTATCCATGCCAGAATATTACCCCCAATCCCGTGATTTTTTACCTTAAGCAATAATCTTTTGTGTGGCACCTTGTCAAATGCCTTTTGGAAGTCTAAATACACTACGTCCACTGGTTCCCCTTTATCCACTCTATATGTTACTTCCTCAAAGAACTCCAGCAAATTTGTCAAACATGACTTCCCCTTCGTAAAACCATGCTGACTTTGTCCTATTAAATTATGATTATCCAAATGTCCTGTTACTGTTTCCTTAATAATGGACTCCAAAATTTTACCTACCACAGATGTTAGGCTAACCGGTCTATAGTTACCAGCCTTCTGTCTACTGCCCTTTTTAAATAAGGGTGTTACATTAGCAGTTTTCCAGTCTGCCGGGACCTTAGCGGAATCCAGGGAGTTTTGAAAAATTATTACCAATGCATCTACAATCCCTACCGCCACTTCCTTCAAGACTCTAGGATGTAAGCCATCAGGTCCAGGTGATTTATCCGCCTTGAGTCCCATTATTTTACTGTGGGAGCTGCACTCTGAGCTCTTTGCCTGGTACTCTCCATTGTTCTTTCCAGCACATTTGATGTGCAAGTCTCTCCAGGCCGAGATTCAAGGCTACAATGAACAAGATGTGGATGGAAAGCAAGATTAACCATCCCCTTTAAGAACTGGCCCGTGCCATTGTGTGTGTGTTCCATTGCTGACTGACATTACATGAGCTTCGCCAGCACTCTGAGTTAGCGCCTCACTCCTTGGCCTTTGCACCTTAAGACAGGTGTGCAGCACCTGATTTAGCGCTCCACTCACCTCCCGGGGCGGTAAAAGTGAAGTTTCCAGTCAGTGCCGATAATTAGCGCCAGGCGCTAATATTTGCGTCCAGACGATATTTGCGCCCCAAATGGGGCGCGACCTAATTTTTCCCCCTAAGAACTGTAAAACTGTAGCGAGTTTAAGTTTTGAAAGTAAGGTTCTCTGATAAGATTGTAAGCTTTCTCTTTTTGGAATTGTTAACGTTGTGATTGACTCACCAACTGTAAACTGCATGTCGGTTCTTTAATAAATCTATATATTTTTAGAATTGTCTCACATAAGACTTCTGTATCAAACTCGCAAACTCAACCTCTGTACACTCTTTGGTGATGAGTTGCAGAATTCTGGGGGAGTTTTCCAGACCCTCATAATATCCGGAACGTTACAGTCTAGCTAAACTTATTAAAAGTGCTATCTGGAGGACGGTAACATTTTCAGGTTGTTCCTTTCCTTCAGGGAGAGATAGTCCGGACCTTTAGACCCAATTAAGCGTCTTTAGGATTCGGCTACCTCAAACTTTAGTTGAAAGTGAACGTCTGAGGAATATGCCTGATCTGGGGTAGCCCTAAAGGGGCTAGGACTAGTAATTATCATAAGAACATAAGAACATAAGAAATAGGAGCAGGAGTAGACCAACCGGCCCCTCGAGCCTGCTCCGCCATTCAATGAGATCATGGCTGATCTGATCCAACCTCAACTCTAAACAACACAAGAAGTAGGAGCAGGACCAGGCCACTCGGCCCCTGGGCCCGCTCCGCCACCCACAGGGCCTTGACCGATCCGAACTCAAACTCATGTCCAATTTCCAGCCTGCTCCCCGTAACCCCTGATTCCCTTCAGTCTTGCCAGCAACGTCCAGATCCCATGAACAAATATTTTTTTTAAAGTCCCACGGTGAATTGAATTGCATCAAATTAATGCTGGTGATGCTGCATTAAAAAATAGACATTACCTAAATTTAGTTACATAACAATGAAAGATCACCTTGTTTGCTGATGTGAAATCTCAAAGCCATGTAACGATTTATAAAATGAATTCTCGGGAGACAACCAATATTCACATTCCTTCATTGCATTAAATAATCATCTTCACAAGTGGTCACGCTAAATGGCAAAAACTTTTTAGTGAGTCAACCCATTGGGAATAAAGCAGTACATATAATTAATCCACTCTTCAGTGTCTTCAACACAATCATCCATTCTCCTGTACAAACATTCACTTCACTGCTGGCAGCAATGGGGATCCAATGCTATGAACTCACATTTCCATTCACATACAAACAGTTTCACATTCACGACGAGACTATACCCATCCACTAAAATCTATAACATTGCTATTCACATTCTCTAGAATTGTTCTTAAAGACTGAACTTGGATTTTTAGATAAAACAATCTGCTACTTAAACTCTGAAACAAAGAAAGTTGCTCCTGGAGGTGCTATAATCCTTTGAAATGCATTTTCTTCCTTTTTTCTCAGAAGATGGGTGACACTGCCTAGGCCACATTTAGTGCCTATCTAGTTGCCCAGTGAAGGTTGTGGTGGGCCTTCTCCTTTGACCGCTGCAGTCCTGGTGGTGAATGTTCTCCCTTGATGATGTTAGTGAGGGAATTCCTGTATATTGACCCAATGATGATGTAGGACGAGCGATATATGTCCAAGTCAAGATGGTGTGTGACTTGGAGGGGATCATGGATGTGGTGGTATTCCTACACAAATGCTGCCGTTGTCCTTCTTGACGGTATAGGTTACAGGGCAGGAAAGTGCTACCAAAGTAACCGTGAAGAGTTGCTGATGTGCACCTTGTAGATTTTACACACTGCAGCTGCAGTGCGATGGTGGGGAAAGGCTGGATATTGAGTCCAGTGACAGCAGCACCGAACATGCAAACCCCTTTGTCCTGGGTGCTGTTGAACTTCTGGAGTGTCGTTGTGGCTTAACCCATCCGGATGAGTGGTGAGTATTCCATCACATTCCTGATTTGTGCCTGTAGATAGTAGAGCGGGATCAGGAAGTGAGACACTCATCGTACAGTACTGACTCTGTGTCCTGTTCTTGTACTTATCTTCTCTTCTCTTCTTAGGCAGTCCCTCGGAACCGAGGATGACTTGCTTCCACACTAAAAATAAGTGCTCAGGTGACTGATGAGTCCAATGCGGGACCTACAGTCTCTGTCACAGGTGGGGTAGACGGTGGTTGAAGGGGCGGGTGGGTGGGGTGCTTGGGTTGACGTACGCTCCTTCCGCTGTTTGCGCTTGACTTCCACTTGCTCCTGGCGAAGAGACTTGAGGTGTTCAGCGCCTTCCCGAATGCTTCTCCTCCACTTTGTGTGGTCTTGGGCCAGGGATTCCCAGGTGTCGGTGTGGATGTTGCATTTTTTCAAGGAGGCTTTGAGGGCATCCTTGAAGCGTTTCCTCTGCCCACCTGGGGCTCTCTTGCCGTGCCGGAGCTCCAAGTAGAGCGCTTGTTTTGGGAGTCTAGTATCGGGCGTGTGGACGGTGTGGCCCATTCATCGGAGCTGATCGAGCGTGGTCAAAGCTTCGATGCTGGAGATGTTGGCCTGAGCAAGATCACCGACGTTGGTGTGCCTAGCCTGCCAATGGATTTGCAGGATCTTGTGGAGGCAGCTTTGGTGGTACCTCTCCAGTGCTTTGAGGTGCCTGCTGTACACGGTCCATGTCTCTGAAGCATACAG
Source organism: Squalus acanthias (assembly GCA_030390025.1). Lineage (NCBI taxonomy): Eukaryota > Metazoa > Chordata > Chondrichthyes > Squaliformes > Squalidae > Squalus > Squalus acanthias. The sequence goes on from CM059428.1 coordinate 12,589,306, forward strand.
GAGGGCAGGTATCACTACTGCTCTGTAGACCATGAGCTTGCTGCTGGGTTTGAGGTCCTGGTCTTCCTCAGGTGACTGAAGGCTGCACTGGCACACTGAAGGCGGTGTTGGACTTCGTCATCGAGGTCTGCCCTTGTTGACAGCAAGCTCCCGAGGTATGGAAAGTGGTCCACGTTGTCCAAGGCCTCGTCATGGATTTTGATAATTGGGGAGCAGTACTGTGTGGCGGGGGCAGGTTGGTAGAGGACCTTTGTCTTACTGATGTTTAGTGTAAGGCCCATGCTCTCGTACGCTTCGGTGAAGGTGTTGACGATGGTTTGGAGTTCGACCTCAAAGTGGGCGCAGACGCAAGCGTCGTCTGCATACTGTAATTCGACGACAGAGGATGGGACGACCTTAATTCTGGACTGGAGGTGACGGAGGTTGAACAGTTTCCCGTTTGTTCTGTAGATTAGCTCCACGCCAGCGGGGAGCTTACTGAGGGTGAGATGGAGCATTGCAGCCAGAAAGATTGAGAAGAGCGTTGGTGCGATGACACAGCCTTGCTTGACCCCGGTCCGTACGTGAATTGGGTCTGTGGTGGATCCGTTGGTCAGGATCACGGCTTGCATGTCATCGTTAAGCAGGCGGAGGATGGTGACAAACATTTGAGGGCAGCCGAATTTGAGGAGGACACTCCATAATCCCTCATGGTTAACGGTGTTGAAGGCCTTTGTGAGGTCAAAGAAGGCCATGTACAGCAGTTGGTGCTGTTCCCTGCATTTCTCTTGTAGTTGACGCACGGTGAAGATCATGTCCATTGTGCCCCTTAGTGGGCGGAATCTACATTGCGACTCTGGGAGGAGCTCTTCAGCCACTGGGAGAAGGCGATTGAGGAGGATTCTTGCGATGACTTTCCCTGTGACAGACAGCAGGGAGACTCCTCTGTAATTACCACAATCGGACTTGTCACCTTTCTTGAAGATGGTCACGATTATGACATCTCTGAGCTCCCCTGGCATGCTCTCCTCCTTCCAAATAAGAGAAATGAGTTCATGTATTCGCGCCAATAGTGCTTCTCCGCCATGTTTTAGCGCCTCAGCGGGGATTCCATCTGCTCCTGAGGCCTTGTTGTTCTTCAGTTGTCGGGTGGCCTTTTCAACCTTATGCCGGGCTGGGGTTGTGCTGAGGTGGTGGCGAGTAGCATGCTGCGGGATGGAGTTGAGGACTCTCGCGTCGAAGACAGAGTCTTGGTTAAGGAGATCTTCGAAGTGCTCCTTCCAGTGGGCACTGACTGCCTTTCTGTCCTTGATGAGTACCTCTCCGTTCTTGGCCCACAGTGGGGTAGGACCTTGGGTGCTTGGGCCGTAGATGGTCTTGACTGCGCTAAAGAATCCACGCACGTCGTGGTTGTCGGCTAGCTGCTGGATCTCCTGCGCTTTCTCCACCCACCATCTGTTCTTTAGGTCGCGAGTTTTTTGTTGGACCTCAGTCTTCAGGCGTCTGTAGAGCTGCTTTCTTGCTCTCGAGTTCTGTTGCTGTTTCCAGATCAGGAATGCTTTGCGCTTGTGGCTTATTAGCTCCTGGATCTCCTGGTCATTCTCGTCGAACTGGTCTTGGTGTTTCCTGATCAAGTGACCGAGCGTCTCGTCACAGGTGCTGATTATGGAGGCCTTGAGTGCAGACCAGGCGCTGTGGACACTCTGTGTCTCTGAATCACTGGGAGTCCTCAGGTTGGTGGTGAGGCGCAGGCTGAATAGAGCTTTCTTAGCAGAGTCTTTGAGTGCTCCAGCGTTGATTTTCCTGCGGCATTGCTTCTGTTACCGCCGCTGTTTTGGGGCTACGTTAATGGAGATGACAAAGTGGATTAGGTGAATCATGGTGTTGATGTGGATGGTCCAGTTCAACTTCTGGTCAATAGTGACCCCCAGGATGTTGATGGTCAGGAACTCATGATGGTGGTAGCATTGAATGGTCAAGGGGAGGTGGCTGGGCTTTCTCTTGTTGAAGAGGGTCATTACCTGCCCCTTGGGATTTGGCAGAACTGATGGACAAGGGTGGGTCCTGGCAGTCTCGGGGGTCAGGTCCTGAGGTCTGCCAGCAATGGGGGTGCGGGGGTGTGGGGGCTAGGGCTTGATTTGGACTATCTGGAATATAGAGGATTGCTACACCAGATACTGCATTAGGATGCAAGCACACATCCGTCACAACTCTATCTGGTACCACCAAAGATACAAATCCACCTGCATCTCCACATAGTAGTGACTCACCAGCACATGAGCAATCACCAAGCAAGGAGGAGTTGGCACAAATTTACTAATGCAGGCATGTAAGTAAGCAAGATGGCCCACATTGGATGCTGAACTAAGGTCCTCCATCAGATCTACCTCTTAGCAGCTTCTTAACTCCCTTTGTTGGTCTTCATCTGGTCCTCCATCAAGGCAGGAACCTGCTCACTTGACCCTTTCCTGCCCAGCTCCTGAGTACCCAGTTACTTCTATTATGCCTATGCTTGCCAACATTATTGACCTCTCCTATCCTTTCGACCCACCTTCTCAAAAAGTTCATGTTTCATTCCTCTATCTTGTCAACCTACTCCTCAGTCGCTAACCTTCGGTTTTGTTCATAGGTCCTCAGACAAATCGTTGCTAATTAATTACACGCCCACTTCTCTCACCGCACCTGGCCCGAATCCTTCCAGTCTGGTTTCTGGTCCAACCCTAGCACAAAGACCACCCTGATCTAATTCACCACTAACATACTGAGTGACTGCAACTAGGGCTCGTTACCTCTCTTCATCCACTTCGACTTCTCTGCTGCCTTCAACACTCTCAGTCGTTACACTTCCTCCGCTGCTGTTCCTCCATGGTCCAGCTGTGTGCTACTGCTCTTTCATGGTTCCACTCCCACCGGCTCCAACATCAGGGCTAAAAGTTCTTAGCTCTGCTCTGTATGGGCGTATCCTGGGTACCGGTCAGAGAAGGCGGCAGAGAAAGCTGTGCTGGCAAGTTACTGGCAGCGCAACCAGCACCACCAGTAGAAATCTATTTTGTAATTAAGTCCAATCAGACCCCACATGCTGCTGAGCAAGCCTGTCCACTGGTCCATCTCGGTGTCCAAATCACTTGGTTGGAGGAGATTTCCCAGTGCGGGAATTCCCTCCCCTTGGCCACGTCGCCGCTGATGACAGGGGCTGTATTCTGCCCACCTCAGGACCCTGGGCGAATTTGCAGCTGGGAGGTATCGAAGCGGAGTCCCGGTGTTCTTGGGTCTCACCAGATTTCCCAGCTCTGGCAGGCCTCCTGCACCCGACCAGCACTACAGAGCCACCACTGGGGCGAGGGGGCGGTGCTTCGGCTCCAAATACTCTGCAGCCATGTCACTTTCTGCACCTTCACACTGCCAATATTGCAGACATGTCTGAGCCCAGAGTCTCTACTCTTCTGACTCTGGTTTACCACTAGCTCTGCACCTTTTGGTCCACCATCAAGGCTGTCATTTTAGCCACTATGTCCCTTCCCACCGGGAAACATAGAAACATAGAAGATAGGAGCAGGAGTAGGCCATTCGGCCCCTCGAGCCTGCTCCGCCATTCAATGAGATCATGGCTGATCATCCAAATTCAGTACCCTGTCCCTGCCTTCTCTCCATATCCCTTGATCCCTTTAGCTTTAAGAAATATATCTAACTCCTTCTTGAATATATTTAATGAATTGGCCTCTACTGCTTTCTGTGGTAGAGAATTCCACAGGTTCACCACTCTCTGGGTGAAGAAATTCCTCCTCATCTCAGTCCTAAATTCACCCTGCCACCTCCCTCTCTGCCTTCCAGAGCCTTGAGATCTATTTCTTGATCCTCGAAACCTCGCTTCCTGCTCAAACTTCACCATTTCCTTTGGTTAAGTTCTTGGAGATGTTCTTTCATGTGAAAAGTGATACAGAAGTGTGAGTAAATCAGGTCACAGGATTCCTAGAACCGTGGGGCCAAACAGATCACCAAGCAAATAGAGACATTGAATAAAAATGGGCCGGCAATGGAAATCACCAGGGACAGGTCAGAGAAATTTTGAAATCACAAACTTAACAGATGGACCGGCAAATATGGAGGTCGGTGGGAGCCTCTTAAAAATGAGCACGTCAAATGGAGATTCCTTTATTGGGTAACAGTCAGTTTGTTGCTAGCCTTCAGTTTGTCATAGTCCCCTCTGAAAGGATGATGGGTGCTCTGGCAGAAACACATGTCTTCTTGCTGTCTTCTTGTCACATTTGCTTGTCTACGTCCTGCTGAGTTTAATTTGTACTTCTAACTGTTCAGAAAATTGCAGTGTGGCTACAATTAACTGAAGCTGCATCTCTAATAATGGCCTTGATCATTGCTGTCTACTTAGTTGGTGGGGAAACTATTTATTACTGTTGTTTTAAAATCGTGTGGAGAAATAGTAACTGACATCCACATTGCCCAAAATTAGACCGTGCACTCTGTATGTACCGTGGGACTTTTACTATGTTAACAGTAGTATATACATGCAAGTTAAAGAGACAGTGGCAATGAGGATACAAAATTGACTAAGGGACTGAAAGCAGAGCGTAGTGGTGAACGGCTGTTTTTGAGACTGGAAGGAAGCATGCAGTAGAATCCCCCAGGGGCTGGCGTTGGGACCACTGCTCTTATTGATATATATTAATGATCTGGACTTGGGTATAATTTCCAAGTTTGCAGATGATACGAAACTCAGAAATGTAGTAAACAGTGAGAAGGCTAGTAACAGACTTCAGGAGGATATAGGCAGACTGGTGAAATGGGCAGACACATGGTAGATGAAATTTAACACAGAGAAGTGTGAAGTGATACATTTTGGTCAGAAGAATGAGGAGAGGCAATATAAACTAAAGGGTACAATTTTAAAGGGGTTGCAGGAGCAGAGAGAAAGACTTGCATTTATATAACGTCTTTCATGACCACCGGACGTCGCAAAGCGCTTTACAGCCAATGAAGTAGAGTCACTGTTGTAATATGGGAAACGCGGCAGCCAAATTGCGCACAGCAAACTCTCACAAATAACGATGTGATAACGACCAGATAATCTGTTTTTAATGGCCCAAAAATTCGGCCGTTCTCGGGTGAGTACTCAGTGCGTACTCACCCGTATTCGTTCCCGAAGTGCCGGTTTCCTGCATGCACTGCGCATGCGCGGGAAACCGGCACTTCCAGTATGGCGAAGGGGGCGGTTCCTAGGTGAACCGCGTGCGCACTAGAGGCTGCGCGCACGCAGCACACTTAGGTTTTTTTTCAGGTTTCAACGCGAGGGTAAGTATGGAAGATTCTACGCAAGTAAAAAGGAGGCGTAAGATCCCTTTTGAACAAGGTAAGTAGTTAATTAAGTATAATTTTAAAATTTTTTCAACAGGTTTATCTTTTTTAGAGACTTTAAAGAAAGGTAAGTTTATTTTTATAACTTTTAAAAAGTATTTTAATTTTTTCAAAAATTAAAATTTTTGTTTAAAGTGGTTAATTTATTTAACTATAGTTATTTTATTAATGTGATGGTTTTTAAAAAAAATTATTTGAGGTTTAGCTGTTCTTTTGGGGCCGATTTCAATTCACAGATTTGACAGGTCTCCTGTCAAATCTATGAATGAAAGATGGTCTGCTGCCATTGGCTCTCCATGGCCCACGTGATCCCAGGGGTCGCATCGCACTAACTGCGCCCCTGGAACACGCACGCACTGCGGGCCAGCACTAGGGAGAGGCCCAGGACCTGAAGTTCCTGCAGGGGCAAACAAGGATGGCAGACGCGGTAGGTGATATCGCGCGTGATCCTTACCCCCGCGGCAAGCCTCCGAATCGAATTTCTAGGCCATTATGTTGGTTGAGGGATAAATATTGGCCAGGATACTTCAAAATAGTGCCACGGGATCCTTTACGTCCACCTGAGAGATCAGAAGGGGCCTCAGTTTATCATCTCATCCGAAAGAGAGCACCTCTGACAGTGCAGCACTCCCTCAGCACTGCACTGGAGTGTCAGCCTAGCTTTTACACCCTCAAGTCCCTGGGGTGGGACTTGAACACACAACCTTCGGACTCAGAGATAAGTGTGCTACCAACTAAACCACAGCTGACACTAGGAGACCGCCCGATATATGTACACAAATCTTTAAAGGTGGCAGGACAGGTTGAGCAGGCTGTTAAAAAAGCATACGGGATCCTTGGCTTTATTAAGAGAGGAATAGAGTACAAAAGCAAGGAATTTATGCAAAACATTTATAAAACACTGGTTAGGCCTCAGCTGGAGTATTGTGTTCAATTCTGGGCATCGCACTTTAGGAAGGATGTCAAGGCCTTGGAGAGGGTGCAGAAGAGATTTACTGGAATTGTACCAGGAATGAGGGGCTTCAGTTTTTGTGGAGAGACTGCAGAAGCTGGGGTTGTTATCCTTCGAGCAGAGAAGGTTAGGAGGAGATTTGATAGATTTTACACAGCGAGTTGTTGTGATCTGGAATGCGCTGCCTGAGAGGGTGGTGGAAGCAGATTCAATAGTAACTTTCAAAAGAGAATTGGATAAATACTTGAATGGAAAAAAATTACAGGGCTATGGAGAAAGAACAGGGGAGTGGGATTAGTTGGATAGCTCTACTGAAGAGCCAGCAATAGGCTCAATGGGCTGAATGGACTCCTTCTGTGCTGTATCATTCTACGATTCTATGATGTATTTTCTGTATGGGTCAAAATTGGCAACCGGATGAAAATCACGGTTTTGGTTTCGTAAAGAGTCTGATTGCCCAGGGTGACCAGGCTGAACAAGGGGCTCAAGAGTTTGGAAATCTCTTTATCCTCTTTGATGTCAATCTTGCCAGCTTCTGTGCACAGAATGGAATCTGCAATAATGTTTTGCTAACCAGTAGCCATATTAATAAATATCTTCTGTCCTGTTCAATCTTGCCTAGTGCTCCATCTGGACCTAGTAACAAGGAGGGGTCCAGCCATCTGCTGAGGCTGTGGGTTGAATTACATTAGCTGACAGCATCAAAGTGAATCTATCCATTTACAGTTATGAGTTCTGGCATAGGAGTGCGCTGCGAGTTTTGCACCAATGTTCAATGTAGTGCTTCACCCAGGTTTGAACAAAGTGCACAACACTTTTATAGAAGCATAAGAATATAAGAAATTGGAGCAGGAGTAGGTCATTCGGCCCTTCAAGCCTGCTCCACCATTCAATCAGATCATGGTTGATTTTCTACCTCAACTCCACCTTCCCGCACTATCCCCATATCCCTTGATTCCCTTAGTATCTAAAAATCTATCGATCACTGTCTTCAATATACTCAACGACTGAGCATCCACAGCTCTTTGGGGTAGAGAATTCTAAAGATTCACAACCGTTTGAGTGCAGAAATTTCTCTTCATCTCAGTCCTAAATGGCCGATCCCCTTATTCTGAGACTATACCCCCCTAGTTCTAGACTCCCCAGCCAGGGGAAACATCCTCCCTGCACCTACCCTGTCAAGCCCCTTAAGAATTTTATTTGTTTTAATGAGATCAACTCTCATTCTTCTAAACTTTTGGGAATATAGGCCTAGTCGACTCAATCTCTCCTCAGAGGACAATCCCCTCATCCCAGGAATCAGTCTGGTCAACCTTTGTTGCACTCCCTCTATCAGCAAGTATAACCAAAACAGTGGGTTATTTCACAGGATTTTAAATGTATAAATTATTGATAACATTTTATTTTTCTGTTTTTGAAAACCCGTACGCTGGTAAAAGCAGGCCTTACACCTGCTTTTACCAGGCGTAAGAATTGCACAGGCATTCGCTGGGCAGAAGTTAGGCAAATAGCCCAAATCGCCACCCGCGGAGGCCCTTTTCCAGGGGTTTGGAGGAATGCGCTAAAACCTGGAACTTGCGATCTGTCAAGAATTTTCTTCACAGATCCTCCGCATCCCCGGGAAAAGGGCATCCGCATGAGGCCTGCTTTTGCCAGTGTAAGAGTTTAAAAAAAAAAGAAATACATTTTTATCAATCATTTATACATTTAAAAACCTGTGAAATTTAGCCCCTTTAAAACATGTAAAAATAATTTTCAAAAAATTGAATTTTTGTTTTAAATATTTAATCAAATGCCATTTTAATTAATTTTAAATGTGATTTAAAAAAAATTATTTGATGTGTAGATGTATTTTCTTGTGGTATTCCCATTCATGCTGATGGGATTCTGTACATACGGAATCCCCATGAGCATGAATGGGGATTCCCTTCTGTCATTGGTTGGGCTGACCCACATGATCCCAGGGGTGCTTGCGAACCGCCTGCGCCCCTGGGATACGTGGGCCTCTACCCGCGGGCACCTGGAGAGGCCCAGGACCGCGAGTCTCCGTACCTCCCGGACCAGAAGGTAGGCGCGGATTTTATTTGCGGATCGGAGGCATTTCCCCGCGTGAAGCCTCCGACCGCAAATTCAGGGCCAGTATATTTATATCTCTGGACAGGTCATTCATTCTTCCTCAAGCTAGTATGATCATCTCTCTCAGTGCCAAGTGACCTAACGGATAATTAGACCTGCGAACAGTGGACAAATCCTAGGCGTGAAATTTTCTGTCGTGATTTCAGCCAAGGTACTGCCTCATGCCAAAAACATGAACACGAAAATAAGAAAAGCACGCTGTGACAATCACGCAGATCCGCCTACACTCTAATCCAGATTTGGTGTCCTATATGTCTTAATGTAAGAACATAAGAAATAGGAGCAGGAGCAGGAGCAGGCCATCGGCCTCTAGTGCCTGCTCCGCCATTTAATGAGATCGTGGCTGATCCGATTTTGGCCTCAACTCCACTTTCCTGCCCGCTCCCCATAACCCTTGACTCCCCTGTTGCTCAAAAATCTGTCTATCTCCGCCTTGAATATATTCAATGATTCCGCTTCCACAGCTCTGTGGGGTAGAGAGTTCCAAAGATTCATGACCCTCTGAGAGAAGAAATTCCTCCTCATCTCTGTCTTAAATGGATGCCCCCTTATCCTGAAACTATGCCCCCTAGTTCTAGATTCCCCCACGAGGGGAAACATCCTCTCAGCATCTACCCTGTCAAGCCCCCTCAGAATCTTATATGTTTCAATAAGATCACCTCTCATTCTTCTAAACTCCAATGAGTATAGGCCCAACCTGCTCAACCTTTCCTAATAAGACAACCCCTCAACTCAGGAATCAACCTCGTGAACCTTCTCTGAACTGCCTCCAATGCAAGTATATCCTCCTTAAATAAGGAGACCAAAACTGTACGCAGTACTCCAGGTGCGGTCTCACCAGTGCCCTGTACAGTTGTAGCAAGACTTCCCTACTTTTATACTCCATCCCCCTTGCAATAAAGGCCAACATTTAATTTGCCTTCCAAATTACTTGCTGCACCTGCATGTTAGCTTTTTGTGTTTCATGTACGAGGACCCCCAGATCCCTCTGTACTGCCTAATGTGACTGATAATAAATCAAAAGACACCTGGAAGAAGTGACCCACGCTGGGAAGGATGGAAGCTGGCTGTGGTGCAGAAGAAGCTTCCATGAAGCCTTGCCGTGTACAGTAACCTTGTAAAGTTAATGCACCGCCGGTGACCTGCATACCACCTTGCATGTTTTAAAGATGTAAAAGAATTGATTGTCTTGTCAGCTATTTTTAATCATTGAGAATCACAATGGAGCTGGAAGGCCGCTGAACAGCACACTGGTTATACCTTTAAGTACCTTACGCTGAGTGTTGCATTCCTCAGCTTCACTGCAATATGAGCAGGCAGTGAAAAGAAAAAGAAAGACTTGCATTTCTATGGCGCCTTTCATGACCACCGGACGTCCCAAAGAGCTTTACAACCAATGAAGTACTTTTTTGAAGTGTAGTCACTGTTGTAATGTAGGAAACGCGGCAGCCAATTTGCGCACAGCAAGCTCCCACAAACAGCAATGAGACAATGACCAGATAATCTGTTTTTGTTATGTTGATTGAGGGATAAATATTGGCCAGGACACCGGGGATAACTCCCTCTGCTCTTCTTCAAAATAGCACCATGGGATCTTTTACATCCACCTGAGAGAGCAGACGAGGCCTCGGTTTAACGTCTCATCCAAAGGACAGCACCGCCGACAGTGCAGCACTCCCTCAGCACTGCACTGGGAGTGTCAGCCTGGATTATTGTGTTTAAATCTCTGGATTGGGACTTTGAACCCACGACCTTCTGACCCAGAGGTGAGAGTGCTACCCACTGAGCCACTGGCTGTCACATAACTAAAGAACTGGCTCACACTCACACTGCTCTGAAAATAGAAATTCTACTGCAACCTTCAGCATGGTCTAAACGTGTCATTAATATATTTCATTTTTTTCGGGAACACGTTCCAGGATCTGCGTCCAGGTGCGCAGGATTGCATGGGCTCAGCGCACGTTGAAAAATCGGTCTGGTCAATATGCACGGTGATAAAGGAACCCGTACAATTGTCCTTCCATTAACTTAAATGGTGGAAAATCGGGACAATTCCTTTTCAGAAACGTGCCAAAGCCCGCTTGATTTTCCAATATTCACTTCCCAGACAATTCACCGCACCTGGGGAGGAGTCGACCCAGGAAAATCTCCCCTTTTATTTCTGATAAGCATAATGGCCCGAAAATTAGACCTACTACGCGAGAGTACGCACTGTGTACTCTCGCGTTTTAGGTCTCCAATTGCCGGTTTCCAGCATGCACTGCGCATGCGCGGGTACCCGGCACTTCGTGAATTCAAAAGGGGGCGGTTCCTAGGTGAACCGCGTGCGCGCTACAGGCTGCGCGCACGCAGTGCACTTAGTGCTTTGAACGCGCAGGTAAGCATGGAAGATTTTACACATAAAGAAAGGAGGCGCAAGACCCTCTTTTAACAAGGTAAGTAGTTAATTAAGTATTATTTTAAATTTTTTTCAACAGGTTTATCTTTTTTAGAGACTTTAAAGAAAGGTAAGTTTATTTTTATAACTGTTAAAAAGATTTTAAATTTTTTCAAAAATTAAATTTTTTGTTTAAAGTGGTTAATTTATTTAACTATACTTATTTTATTAATGTGATGGCTTTTTTTAAATTTAATTGAGGTTTAGCTGTTCTTTTGGGGGGGTATATTATTCATAGCTTTGAAAGGTCTTCCTGTCAAAACTATGAATGAAAGATGGTGTGCTGCCATTGGCTCTAACTGAATCACGTGATCCCAGAGCTCGCATGAACTAACTGCGTCTCTGGGTCACGCAAGCACTGCACAGCTGCAGCCTTGAAACTAAAGTTCGTGTGGGCCCGGAGGAAAAAGGTAGGCGCGGAGTGAGATATCGCGGGGAAGCCTTACCCCCGCGTCAACACTCAGTCTTTAATTTCTGGGCCAATATTCGGAGCAGGACTTATCAGAATCAGGAAGATGAATTGAAGTCTTTCTAAATTAAGTGGTGTTATTTAGCAAAGACTGAACAGTTATTTTAAGAGAGGCATTAAGCCATTTATTTTAAACAAATTATTGTCTCTGTTCAAATAGTGAAAAGAGAAATTTGATGCAAGTCAATTAGTGTTTGTATAGTAGCATTGCTGACAATGGGCCAAAAATTGATGCCGCTACGCGAGAGTACGCAATGCGTACTCTCGCGTATTCTCTCTCCAATTGCCGGTTTTCTGCATGCACTGCGCATGCGCTGAAAACCGGCACTTGGTCTTTGGAAAAGGGGGCGGTTCCTCGGTGCACCGCGTGCGCGCTACAGGCTGCGCGCACGCTGTGCACTTAGTGCTTTGGACGCGCAGCTAAGGACGGAAGATTTTAGAAATGAAAAAAGGAGGAGTAAGACCCACTTTTAACAAGGTAAGTAGTGAATTAAGTATTATTTTGAATTTTTTTAACAGGTATATCTTTTTTAGAGACTTTAAAGACAGGTAAGTTTATTTTTATAACTTTTTAAAAGATTTTAAATTTTTTCAAAAATTTAATTTTTTATTTAAAATGGTTAATTTATTTAACTATACTTATTTTATTAATGTGATGGTTTTTTTTTAATTTAATTGAGGTTTAGCTGTTATTTTGGGGGTGTGTAAGATTCATAGGGGTAAAAATTCAGTTGGTTGCGCCTCCCGTTAGCGCCTTAAGAGGGCGCTAATGGGGTGCAAAGCCGCTAACGCCCGGGCGCAGCGATGTTTGCGCCGCTCGGGAACTTAACTAGAGATTGTGCGGCGGCGCTAAACCTTACCGCTGCGACCACCTGCGCGCGCAGATTGTGACGTCATTCCATGGTGCAACGCCCTTGTGGCGCCCCGGAGCGGAAATTGAGTGGCGCCCCCTGCCTTACCGCCTGGCGCATCCAACGACCGGAAGACTGGAACGCTATCAATCGCTGTGGGGCTGGGGGGGGGCGCGCTATTTAAAGGGGGCCTCTTCCTGTCTTTTTCTGTGGTGGACATTTTTGCACCACTCGTTCTGAGAGAGAGAGAGAGATTCGGAGAGAGAGAAAGAGAGACTTCTGCATTGACTCAACGCTTTGTGAGGTAGTTTTGCCTACTGATCCTAACTTCGCCAGTACTTTAGTTGCTGTCCTTCATTACTTTGCTTGCAAAGAGACTATGGGGGCTGCACTGATTGGGGGCGTCGTCCTGCTCCAGCTGAATCGGAGGACACAGAGACGCAGAGAGAGAGTGGCAATGATGGCCAGACGGAGGAGGGCCAACAGGCGTATGTACAGGAGAGCTTACCCTCCCAGGGTATATCGTGAACAGCTCTCCTACATTCATTTGTCTGAGGAGCTGTGTTTGCGAAGGCTGCGATTCAGCAAGGAGGTGGTCACTGAGCTCTGCCACCTGCTGCAGCCAGATCTGCAGCCTCAACTGAGGTCCAGGACGTCTCTGTCGGTGGCAGTGAAGGTCACAGTGGCTCTCAACTTCTACGCTACTGGCTCATTTCAAGCTGCTGCTGGGGACCTCGCCAATATCTCCCAGTTCGCGGTGCATTGCTGCATCCGGCAGGTCACAAATGCCCTCTTTAAAAGGAGACGAGAGTTCATCTCTTTCCCCATGACCCCAGACAAGCAGCGTGACCGCGCTCTGGGCTTTGCGAGGGTAGCGGGCTTCCCCATGGTGCAGGGCGCCATTGACTGCACGCATGTGGCTTTGCGTGCTCCGCATGAGAATGCCGAGAATTCCGGAACAGAAAGGGGTTCCATTCCTTGAATGTTCAGTTGGTCTGTGACCACAGACAGCTGATACTCGCTGTCAATGCCCACTATCCTGGCAGCTGCCACGATGCTTTTATCCTGCGCCAGACTACTGTGGCAGAACTTTTCGAGGCACCGCATCAGCCAGTTGGTTGGCTTCTCGGGGACAAGGGGTATGCATTGAGTACCTGGCTGATGACACCGCTCCGTACGCCCAACACCCCTGCTGAGCTGCGGTACAATGAGAGCCATCAAGCTACCAGGAACATAATTGAGCGCACAATCGGCGTGCTGCAGCAACGGTTCCGCTGTCTCGACCATTCTGGAGGAGCCCTGCAGTACTCGCCTGAGCGAGAATCCAACTTCGTAGTTGTGTGCTGCATGTTGCATAACATGGCAATCCTCAGGACCCAGCCAATGCCACCAGGCCTTGGAGCACCACCAGAGGAGGAGGAGGAAGAGGAGGAAGAGGACGAGGAGGATGATCATCAGCAGCACCAAGGCGGGAGGCCGGCCCACAATGGTGAAACTGCAAGGGCCGTCCGTCAACGGCTAATAGCAAGCCGCTTCTAGGGCTCTGCTGTGGAAATGGCTTCTGCCATTGCTAACAACATCAATGAACCCAGCATGCAACCCCTAAGCCGGCCAAGGCACCAATAATTCCAACCACCAACCATGTATATTTTGAATACAGAAACTTATTTGTTTTACAAACTCTGTGTGTGTCAATTCCTCATGACAAACTCATAGAAATAAACACAAAAAAACAGTCAATAACATAACTGGTTCTCACAACCTGGAGATAATGTCCAAAACACTAAAAAAAAGTTGGACCATGAACCTCGACCTTTAATAAAAAAATGACCAGCATTTTGTCACACCTCCTACTTTTTGCCCTTCGAGGGTGATCTCCTTCCCTTGCGCACTTCCCCCCTTCTAACCCTACTGCTCCTCCGTAATGGGACCTCAGTGGCTGCAGCAAGGCTGGTGGAAGGCTGCTGCTCGTCAGACCCTGACACTGCAGATGCCCCTGAAGGACGGCCTCGACCAGTTCTGGGCCTGGAGGGCCCGGCTGCAGACTGCACCAACTCTGCATGGGCGGCAGCAGTCTGTCCTACAGGCGGTGGCAAGTGCAGTGGAGAAGTGACAGTGTTGGCAGCAGGAATGCTGTCATCGTGAGAGAGGACAGCAACTCCCTGCTCGCCCGACACACTGGCACTCCCACGGGGCAGCACTTCAGCATCCGGAGCAATCTGCTGGAGAACAAATTGCTGGCCTGCTGCGGCACGGTGAAAGCCCCGGGGACATGTGAACGAACCATCGAGGTTGGCAGCAGTCTGTGCTCGCGTGGCCTCAATCTGTGTCTGCATGAGAGCAGTCAGAGATGGGATCACGGCAGCCAGTGACTGAATTGCAGCACTAAGCGTTAGTGTGGCATCCGCCTGTGCTACAGCGAAGTGCTCCACACTCCTTGCCAGTGACTCAATGCATTCGGGCACCCTTCCCACTGCACCCATGAGCTCAGTGTGCATGCCCACCGCCTGGGTGTTCATTTCTGCGATCAGCCGCTCCTCCACTGCGACCATTGCAGTAGGAGTCTCTGGCATACTCTCCCTCTGGGGAGAAGGCCCCCGTTCTTCCCTACCCCCATGGCGTTGCTGCAGCCCGCTGGGTCCTGGAGCTTCACCCTCATCAGACACTTCCCCCCTGCTCCCCTCCAGGGAAGGCGTGTTCCCAGTGTGGGCATGGGCTTCCTCGGGAGAGGGTGGCACTGATGCTCCGGCTTCCTCTTCCTCCTCGGCTGCAGCTTTACTCCCAGTGGCAGCTTCAGGGCCCGTCTCCTCAGCTGGTGAATCACCATCTGAAAGCAGGGAGGTACAAGAGTGGCTTTAGCGTGAGGACAGGGTGGTAGTAAGGGAGGAATAAGTGCAGCGAGTTAGCAAGTTGGATTGAAAGTGTCAAAGGCTGGTGTTGTGAGGGACAAGTGGAAGGACAGAGGACAAAAAGGTGATGACCTTACCATTGCTGTCCAGAACGGGGTCGGCGTCTCCAGTGGCGACGGGACCGATCACCCGGCTTGCCACAATCCTGTGGACGCGCTCCTCAAGATCGCTGAGGGGTTGCAGCTGAGGCCGCCCTCCACCTGTCCGTTGCTGCTGTCTCCGATTATGCGCCAGGTTGGCCTGTAAGAAAAAGGACAGCATCTGAGTAAATATACAGCCATGGTCTTGCCTGATGTGCCTCCCATAGGTGAATAGCCCTTACTGTATACAGCCATGGTCTTGCCTGATGTGCCTCCCATAGGTGAATAGCCCTTACTGTATGCAGCCATGGTCTTGCCTGATGTGCCTCCCATAGGTGAATAGCCCTTACTGTATGCAGCCATGGTCTTGCCTGATGTGCCTCCCATAGGTGAATAGCCCTTACTGTATGCAGCCATGGTCTTGCCTGATGTGCCTCCCATAGGTGAATAGCCCTTACTGTATGCAGCCATTGTCTTGCCTGATGTGCCTCCCATAGGTGAATAGCCCTTACTGTATGCAAAGTGTGGAATGTGTGTGTGTGTTAGATGAAAGGGCCATAGGTGTTGGATGAGTGTTGTGCATTGGTGTTTTAAGACCCTCTGGCCATAGAGTGAGGTTGAGATGGAGGGATGGAGAGGTATTGAGAAAAAGCCACTCACCCTGACGACCCGAGTGAGGTCGTTGAACTTTTTGCGGCATTGAGTATGGGTCCTGGGCACCATGCTCCTGGAGGAGACGCTCTGAGCCACCTCCCTCCACACTCTTCTGAACTCGCGTGGCAAAGGCCTCCTGCCACTCTCAGGGAAGAGTATACATCTTCTGCGCTCCACCGCGCCAACCAGAGCATCCAAGGCCCGCTCGGTGAAGCGATGTGCTCGTTCTCTCACCCTCTCCATCCTTGGCAGCAAAATGGATTCACAGGTCTCCCCAGGCCGAGATTCAAGGCTGCAATGAGCAGGGTGTGGCTGGGGAGCAAGTTGCCCCCCCCCCACTTTAAGAAGTGGCCGGCGCCAGTGTGTCTGTGTTCCCTCGCTAACTGGCAGCAGCTGCGCTGCGCTCGCGCTCTGAGTTAGTGCCTGACTGCTCGGCCTTTGCGCCTTAAGACAGGTGTGCAGCGCCTGATTTAGCGCTCCACTCACCTCCCGGGGCAGTAAAAGTGAAGTTTCCAGTCAGTGGCGATAATTAGCGCCAGGCGCTAATATTTGCGTCCAGACGATATTTGCGCCCCAAATGGGGCGCGACCTAATTTTTCCCCCATAGCTTTCACAGCACGTATGTGAAACTTATGAATGGAAGATGGTGTGCTGCCATTGGCTCTAACTGAGTCACGTGATCCCACAGCTCGCACGAATTCACTACGCCGGTGGGATACGCAAGCACTGCCCAGCTGATGTCTAGAACATCAAGTTCGTGCGAGCTGGATCTGAAAAAGCCAACGCGGAGTGAGAGATCGCACCTGCTCCTTACCCCCGCGGGAACAGAGCGAGATCAATTTCTGGGCCAATAACTTTCAGGTTATAGAAAGGTGTTTATTTTTTAAAACAGCATACATTAAAATAGAATGTCTTTCAATGTTTTTAAACCAAACTGATGGACTGTCACACTTAATGAATGATAATTAGCAGGATTGCTGGCAGGCAGAATAGGCAGCTACAAGCGTTTCAGTTTCTCTCCTGGTTATTCTGCTCATTGGGGAAGGAGATTCTTGTACGTGTCAAATCACAGCCCGCCCTTTGCACCTTTACTCAGCCCATAGTGAGGATAATGTTCCATAAACTTACAGATCTCCTATTAACTAGTTGCCATTATAATCGGTGCAGTACTGAGGGAGCGCTGCATTGTTGGAGGGGCAGTACTGAGGGAGTGCTGCACTGTCGTTGGGGCAGTATTGAGGGAGTGCTGCACTGTCGGAGGGGCAGTACTGAGGGAGTACTGCACTGTCAGAGGGGCAGTACTGAGGGAGTACTGCACTGTTGGAGGGGCAGTGCTGAGGGAGCGTTGTACTGTCGTTGGGGCAGTACTGAGGGAGTGCTGCACTGTCGAAGGGGCAGTACTGAGGGAGCGCTGCGCTGTCGGAGGGGCAGTACTGAGGGAGAACTGCACTGTTGGAGGGGCAGTACTGAGGGAATGCTGCACTGTCGGAGGGGCAGTACTGAGGGAGCGCTGCACTGTTGGAGGGTCAGTACTGAGGGAGTGCTGCACTGTCGGAGGGGCAGTACTGAGGGAGCGCTGCACTGTCGGAGGGGCAGTACTGAGGGAGCGCTACACTGTCGGAGGGTCAGTACTGAGGGAGTGCTGCACTGTCGGAGGGGCAGTACTGAGGGAGCGCTGCACTGTCGGAGGGGCAGTACTGAGGGAGCGCTGCACTGTCGGAGGGGCAGTACTGAGGGAATGCTGCACTGTCGGAGGGTCAGTACTGAGGGAGCGCTGCACTGTCGGAGGGTCAGTACTGAGGGAGTGCTGCACTGTCGGAGGGGCAGTACTGAGGGAGCGCTGCACTGTCGGAGGGGCAGTACTGAGGGAGTGCTGCACTGTCGGAGGGGCAGTACTGAGGGAGCGCTGCACTGTCAGATGGGCAGTACTGAGGGAGTGCTGCACTGTCGGAGGGGCAGTACTGAGGGAGCGCTGCACTGTCAGATGGGCAGTACTGAGGGAGCGCTGCACTGTCGGCGGGGCAGTCCTGAGGGAATGCTGCACTATCGGTGGGGCATTAATGAGGGAGTGCTGCACTGTTGCTGGTGCCATTTTTCGGATAAGATGTTAAACCAAGGCCCCTTCTGCCTTCTAAGGTGGACATAAACAATCTCCTGGCACTATTTCGAAGAAGAGCAGGGGAGTTCTCCCCGGTGTCCTGGCCAATATTTATCCCTCAATCAACATCACGAAAACAGATTACCTGGCCATTATCACATTGCTGTTTGTGGGATCTTGCTGTGTGCAAATTGGCTGCCGCGTTTCCTACATTACAACAGTGATTCCACTTCAAAAGTATTTCATTGGCTGTAAAGCGCTTTGGGATGTCCTGAGGTCGTGAAAGGCGCCGTAGAAATGCAATTTAATAAAATTATCCATTCATGTTTGTTTCATTAAGTTGTCATTGAAAACAATGCAAGGGATGGGGCAAAAACGAAGCTTTCAAATAGATGAAAACATGGAACGTGAAAAATGGTGGGGAGATTTTTTACTATGGCGTTTCAGTTTCAGTCCAAAAACAAAGACATAACAATATTGGGCCAGATCTTGCTGAAGCCAGGCATCAGCGTTGATAGTTACACTTTCTTCTGCACCCTTTAGCTCGAAGCAACTTAGCGGCATAACATGCTGAAAGTACGAGCTGATCATAGAATCATAAGATGGTTACAGTACAGAAGAAGGCCATTCGGCCCGTCGAGCCCGTGCCGGCTCTCTGCAAGAGCATTTCAGCTAGTCCCACTCCCCCGCCCTTTCCCTGTAGCCCTGCAATTTTTTTTCTTTCAGGTACTTATCCAACTCCCTTTTGAAAACCACGATTGAATCTGCCTCCACCACCCTCTCAGGCAGCGCATTCCAGAGCCTAACCACTCGCTGCGTAAAAAAGTTTTTCCTCATGTCGCCTTTGGTTCTTTTGCCAATCACCTTGAATCTGTGTCCTCTGGTCATCGACCCTTCCGCCAATGGGAACAGTTTCACTCTATCTACTCTGTCCCGACCCCTCATGATTTTGAACACCTCGATCAAATCTCCTCTCAACCTTCTCTGCTCCAAGGAGAACAACCCCAGCTTCTCTAGTCTATCAACGTAACTGAAGTTTCTCATCCCTGGAATCATTCTCGTAAATCTTTTCTGCACCCTTTCTAAGGCCTTCACATCCTTCCTAAAGTGCGGTGCCCAGAATTGCACACAATATTCCAGTTGAGGCCGAACCAGTGTTTTATAAAGGTTCATCATAACCTCCTTGCTTTTGTGCTCTATGCCTCTATTTCTGAAGCCCAGGATCCCGTAAGCTTTATTAACCACTTTCTCAACCTGCCCTGCCACCTTCAACGATTTGTGCACATATACCCCTAGGTCTCTCTGCTCATGCACCCCCTTTAGGATTGTACCCTTTAGTTTATATTTCCTCTCCTCATTCTTTCTACCAAAATGTATCACTTCGCACTTTTCTGCGTTAAATTTCATCTGCCACGTGTCCACCCATTCCACCAGCCTGTCTATGTCCTCTTGAAGTCTATCACTATCCTCCTCACTGTTCATTATACTTCCAAGTTTTGTGACATCTGCAAATTTTGAAATTGTGCCCTGTACACCCTCAGCCAAGTCATTAATATATATCAAGAAAACAGCGGGGCGAGGGCAACAGGGCATATGGAACCTCAGTGAACGACAGGACCAACAGTGTATCTCCTTAACCAGTAAGATTTAAGAATTGAGAAAGTAACAGAGGAATGACGGAAAAGAAGGGTGAATTAGAGTCAAATCGGGTGAAGAAAAAGGAATAAAGAGAGGGAAAGAAAGTTTGGATTAAGAGAGAGAGACAGACAGACAGACAGAGAGGAAAATTAAGAAAAAAATTCTGATTGAAAGGAAGCCATTTTGTACTGGTGAATGTCATTTTTATTTAACTTTAAAACATCATTATCTTAAATTTTGGTAATAAACTGCCCCAAATTCCTAAAGCACAATAGGATTATAATTGCAAAAGGAGTCTATTAATGGACATAATTGTAATTGGACCATTCATTTAATGAGAATACTTACTCATGCAATGCTATATCCTGTGGTGCTTGCTTAATAAGACCAATTGTGTAAAACAAACATTTTGCTTTTAGAGTGCCATAACTATACTTCTACCAAATGAATTATAGTGGTTCTGATTAATCAAATATAATTATGAAATTAAATAATCCTCTCATTGTCTTGCAGTACAGCCAGCTGGCATTTGTAATCTGAGATCCACAGGTTTGATTGAACCACTCAGACTCTGCTGTGAAGTAGATTTGACAAGTCTTCCACAATGTTTTACAAAAAAATATAACTCAGTTCGATATATGCCATTCCTAAAAATAAGGACACGGGTTTGCAACTCATTAGAACATCACTGCTTTAAATTAAGTATAACGATCACATCGCTCCTAACCTTCCCCTGATGTCGATAGCTCTTACATTAAGAGTGGGAGAAAATATTGACGTATATTTTGATCTCCAGGTTATTACTTCAGTCGTCAATGAAAAAGCAAAATCTAAATGATCAGCATCAGCCTTGGCTCAAGTGCGCCATTTCCCTATGAACATAAGAGCATAAGAAATAGGAGCAGGAGTAGGCCACATGGCCCCTCAAGCCTTCACCACCATTCAATAAGATCATGGCTGATCTTCTACCTCAACACCATCTTCCCGCACTATCCCCATATCCCTTGATTCCCTTAGTGTCCAAAAATCTAACGATCTCAGTCTTGAATATACTCAACGACTGAGCATCCACAGCCCTCTGGGTTAGAGAATTCCAAAGATTCACCACCCTCTGAGTGAAGAAATTTCTCCTCATCTCAATCCTAAATGGCCGACCCCTTATTCTGAGACTATGCCCCCTAGTTCTAGACTCTCCAGCCAGGGGAAACAGCCTCTCAGCATCTACCCTGACAAGCCCTCTAAGAATTTTATATGTTTCAATGAGATCACCTCTCATTCTTCTAAACTCTAGAGAATATAGGCCTAGTCTACTCAATCTCTCCTCATAGGACAATACCCCCATCCCAGTCTGGTGAACCTTCGTTGCACTCCGTCTATGGCAAGTATATCCTTCCTTAGGTAAGGAGACCAAAACTGTACACAATACTCCAGGTGTGGCCTCACCAAAGCCCTGTACAATTGTAGCGAGACTTCCTTACTTTTGTACTCCAACCCACTTGTAATAAAGGCCAACATGCCATTTGCCTTCCTAATTGCTTGCTGTACCTGGATGCTAACCCTCTGTGGTTCCTGTACGAGGACACCTAAATCTCTCTGAACACCAACATTTAATAGTTTCTCATCATTTAAAATATTCTATTTTTCTATTCTTCCTACCAAAGTGAATAACCTCACATTTCCCCACATTATACTCCATCTGCGACCTTATTGCTCACATAAGTATTGGCCAGGTACTGTGGAGAACTCCTCTGCTCCTCTTCAAATAGTGCCATGGGATCTTTTACATCCACCCGAGAGGGCAGACGGGACCTCGGTTTAACATCTCATCCGAAAGACGGAACCTCCGACAGTGCAGCACTCCCTCAGTACTGCACTGGGAGTGTCAGGCTGGATTATGTGCTCAAATCTCTGGAGTGGGTCTTGAACAAACAACCTTCTGACTCAGAGGTGAGATTGCTACCCACTAAGCCATGGCTGACATCCCATTTAGCTCATTCTTCCATCTGTAATATGATTTTGCTCCAAAGAGGCACCCAACCTGCTTGAGGGATTGAAGGTGATCACGGATTCTTAAAACCCAAACCCACGACCTCTAACACCTAGAAGGACAAGGGCAGCTGGCGCATGAGAACAGCACCACCTGCAAGTGCCCCTCCAAGTCACACACCATCCTGACTTGGAAATATATCGCCGTTCCTTCACCGTCGCTGGGTCAAAATCCTGGAACTCCCTCCCTAACAGCACTGTGGGAGTACCTTCACCACGCGGACTGTAGCGGTTCAAGAAGGCAGCTCACCACCACCTTCTCAAGGACAATTAGGAACGGGCAATAAATGCTGGCCTTGCCAGCGACGCCCAGATCCCGTGAGCGAATAAAAAAAAATGAGCAATTGATGCTTGAACGAACGCTGCAGGAAGGCCAGTAGATTTGACTATTTATAAGATAATTTCTCAATCAGGGGAGCATTAGAGAAAAATAAGTCACATCTGTGCAGTGCAACTTTTTAAGAGGTCACTATCGGTCAGAAAAACAATTGAGAAAACTTTGAACGTGCATGGGTAAAGTTGAATTTCAAACGACTTGCGTCGCACAATCTTTGAAAGTTACAAATCGTCCTGCTGTCTTACATCTTTTTATCACAATTTGATGTCTCGGTGTTTCATTAAAAATTCCAATTTGTCAGAATAGCAGCATATTCTCTGATCTGTCAGGATGCCAGGAATCTTTCATTGCATTGAACTCTTGGTTCTTTTGAATCAGTGATGTCTTTCAAAAAATGCTAAAAAAAAAAAATCATTCTCTTTTTACTCCAAGCAGCATCACAGCAACCGGCAAGTAAATCTGCCCGTCAAAGCATTCATGCAATGAAAAAGAAATCATGCAATCAAGTTGGCCTCGCATAAACCTCTTCCTCTAGTTGCAATTCGAATTTGTTCCAATACTGACATCTATTAAAGCAACTTTATTGCACATTGCTATATCAATAGTTCCGAAAATGTTGGGAAGAAAATACAGCAAAAAGTAACATCAGAAATGGTACATTACCAGCGACATCAATTCCATTTCGACAAGATTGACTAACGTGTAGTATCGTGCCTTTCACAGCTAACTGCAAATTGACTAAAAGGAGCTTTTGCCCTCTCGGAATTATCTGTATTTCTCAGAAGATGATGTTAAAAGTTCTGGATGCAGATATGACTCAGGAGCAATGACTTGGGTGGTGTTGGAACGAGGTTATCTTGAGGATGTCACAACCAAATTTGGCAAAACGTTGCTTCATCAATTTAATCTCCCGTCCAATTTCTATAAAGACCATCTCCATCAATTGTAATGACCAGCTTGTGTGGTACTCTCAACTTTGGGATATATGTTCATTTGCTAATTTTAGTAGCAATGTTGGCCTGATTCGTAGTCATGCTTACTTTTTGTGCTAAAATTGACAGGAAATATACCCTCATGATGTCTCAATTGGTAAAGGAGATTTAAAAAAGCAACTGGAAAGACACTCCAAGGCTGAGAAGCGGACCTTCAATCTTTGGAATTCTCCACCCGCAAGGGCTGTGGATGCTGAGTCATTGAGTATATTCAAAGCTGAGATCGATAGATTTTTGGACTCTAGGGGAATCAAGGAATATGGGGATCGGGCGGGAAATGGAGTTGAGGTCAAAGATCAGCCATGATCTTATTGAATGGCAGAGCAGGCTCGAAGGGTCGGATGGCCTACTCCTGCTCCCAGTTCTTATGTTCTATTTAAGAAAGGAGGGAGAGAGAAAACGGGGAACTACAGACCAGTTAGCCTAACATCAGTAGTAGGGAAAATGCTATCATCTATTATTAAGGACGTGGTAACAGGGCACTTAGAAAATAATAATAGGATTGGGCAAAGTCAACATGGATTTATGAAAGGGAAATCATGTTTGACGAATCTTTTAGAGTTTTTTGAGGTTGTAACCAACAGAATAGATGGCCGTGATTTCGCCCGCCGTGGCGAGTCCGGTGCGGACGGAGCAGTCAGCGGCCGCAAACTCCGCACCCGTCTTCATCCCGTCTCCTCCAAGTGATTTTGCCCTGATTGGGCTTGTTAAGCACGCCCTGCGAGGTTCCCGGCCAATTAAAAGGAAGCGGGTCTGATGACGTCATCTGATGACGTGCCATCAGCCAGTTTCCTTAAATGGACCATGTCCAAATTAATTTTGACATTTGTGCTGTCAGTGTTCTACAGCATTGAGGTGCTGCAAACACTGACAAGCACTGCACAGAGGTGCACGGCTGCACCAAGGCTCTCCAATGACTCCATCCATATGCTTATGGAGGGAGTCACAGCACACAGGGATGTTCTTTTCCCTTCAAATGGGCGGAAGAGACCTCCCCAGGACACCAACGCAACTTGGTTGCACATTGCACAGGAGGACATAAACAGGGATGTCGTAAGGAGGACCTGGCTACAGTAGCCCAAACCTTTCAATGATCACAGTTGATCACAAAATGTTACTGCAAAGCCACATCCAACCTCATCCTGCTGTGCCACTCATCACATCCCCATCACTCTGCCTTTCCTGCCCTACTCCTGCACATCCTTACTCACACCAACTTACCTTGCACCTCCACCCATCCCTCTCTATCTATATTATCACTTCCCCATCTCACTAGCCACCCTCCACACTCACCCTCCTCCTAGTACAAGCATACCAACTAACAACACACAAGGGTAGGCACTTGGGTGTTTTAGCCAATGTTCGTGTAAACTTTCTGTCATTGTGTTGTCAGGCATTGAAATCCTTATTGTCACCACTTTGCCTTCTTGGACAGATTTGTGTGCACCTTTGAAAGTGTGTTACTGAGTTCCAGTGAATGGTGAGACATAACGTTTCTGCCCCCTCCCACCCCCCACCCCCCCCACCCCAATGGTGATGAGTGTGAAAGGAATGGCTTGGACATTGTAGGGATGCTTTATGGTGCTGGTGTGGGGTGGTGCCAACCTGGTGCATCATGTGGTAGCCAGGGTGTTCAGTGTTAAGTGAAGCAAATCGGGACATGCTGAGGCCATCGCTGGCATCCCGGTCAGCAATGTGCATGGGTGATGATGCCCTGTGTCCAGTGCAGCATCAGTTGATTGAGGAGAAGGTTGATGTGGATGTTGGTGCTGCTGGTGTGCCTAGTGATGCTGATGTTGGGGCTGATCATGTTGGGATTCTGAGGACTAAGGTCACTTTTGGGTTGGCAGGCTGTAACTAGTGGGGTACCGCAAGGATCAGCGCTTGGGCCTTAGCTATTCACAATCTATATCAATGATTTGGATGAGGGAACCAAATGTATTATATACAAGTTTGCTGATGATACAAAGCTAGGTGGGAATGTAAGTTGTGAGGAGGATGTAAAGAGGTTTTAAGAGGATATAGACAGGCTAAGTGAGTGGGCAAGATCATGTCAAATGGAATATAATGTGGAGAAATGTGAAGTTATCCACTTTGGTAGGAAAAATAGAAAAGCAGAGTATTTTTTAAATGGTGAGAGATTGAGAAATGTTGGTGTTCAGAGGGATCTGGGTGTCCTTGTACACGAATCACTGAAAGTTAACATGCAGGTAAAGCAAGCAATTAGGAAAGCAAATGGTACGTTGGTCTTTATTACAAGAGGATTTGAGTATAAGAATAAAGACGTCTGACTGCAATTATATAGGGCCCTGGTGAGACCACACCTGGAGTACTGTGCACAGTTTTGGTCTCCTTATCTGAGGAAGGACATACTTGCCTTAGAGACAGTGCAACAAAGGTTCACTAGATTGATTCCTGGGATGAGAGGGTTGTCCTATGAGGAGAGATTGAGTAGATTGGGCCTATACTTTCTGGAGTTTAGAAGAATGAGAGGTGATCTCATTGAAACATATAAGATTCTGAGGGGGATTAACAGGCTGGGAAGTCTAGAACTAGGGGGCATAGTCTCAGGATAAGGATTTGGCCATTTAAGACTGAGATGAGGAGGAATTTCTTCACATAGAGGGTTGTGAATCTTTGGAATTCTCTACCCCAAAGGGCTGTGGATGCTGAGTCGTTGAGTATATTCAAGGCTGAGATAGATAGATTTTTTGGACTCTAGGGGAATCAAGGGATATGGAGATCGGGCAGGAAAGTAGAGTTGAGGTTGAAGATCAGCCATGATCTTATTAAATGGTGGAGCAGGCTCGAGGGGCCGAATTGCCGACTCCTGCTCCTAATTCTTATGTTCTTATGGGATTAATGACCTCCTTCCTCTGTTTTTCCATTTGTGATTTGTGTGCGTCGATCACTATTAGGGGCCAGTTGCACTGTAGGTCTGATGGTCAGACTGCTACATTACTGGCTACACATCATAATCTTCCAATTACATTTTAATATATGGAAAGAGTCCAGAGTAGTGTATGCTCTCTGCTAGTATTAACAGCATTCAAATCTCAGGTTAAAAGTGGATACCTCGGAGTCTGCAGCAGGTTGCATCGTTACTGCAGTGTCTATGAAACAAAGTGAGGCGAGACTACACAAGTTTAGACTGTTATTTGAGTGTTCTTGAGAGCTAGATTCAAAACCAATATGCATGATGCCAAAGGGTATGAGGGAGAATGTTAACTATTTCACAGGCTTTTAGTTTGGAGAATATATAATATTTGGAATGTATGCACTGCCGATCATTTTCACCTGCTCATAAGTTATACATACACCTATGAAATAATGGCCCGGAATTTCCGATCGGAGGTTTCCTGCGTGTGCAAAAAAATCTGCACCCTTACCTGAGGGCTCCCAAGGTCCGGATACTTCCGATCCTGGGCCTCTCCAGTCAAAATACGCAGGGCCCACATATCCCAGGGGAGCAAGCGGTTCGCAAGCGTCCCTGGGATCACGTGGGCCAGGCGAGCCAATGAAAGAAGGGAATTCCCCATCATACTTTTGTCAAATAGACCCGTCAAATATATGATTGGGGATCACTGAATAAAGACACTAAAACATTAAGGGGGAAAAATTCAGTTGCTTTGCGCCTCCCGTTAGCGCTCTAAGAGGGGGGGGGGGGTGCTCAGGTGGCCAGGGACAGCAGCGGAGACAGGTGTGTACACGCCCGTAGGCATCGGAAAATACGGGCCAATGTGAATTGCTTTTGGACCAGTCATGCTGGTTCTGTATTTAATTTCCCAAGTGTTAACATAGAAACATAGAATCTAGGAGCAGGAGTAGGCCATTCGGCCCGTCAAGCCTGCTCCACCATTCAATACGATCATGGCTGATCATTCAAATCCAGTACCCTGTCCCTGCTTTAATCCCCACAGTACACATATCCCACCCTACCCCCGTAACCCCACGTATTTAATTCCCCCTAACATATCCCATCCTATCCCCATAACCCCACATATTTAATCCCCCCCTAACACTAAGGGTCAATTTATCATAGCCAAACCAACCTAACCCGCACATTTTTGGACTGTGGGAGGAAACCGGAGCACCCGGAGGAAACCCACGCAGACACGGGGAGAATGTGCAAACTCCACACAGTCACCCGAGGTCAGATTCGAACCCGGGTCCCTGGCGCTGTGAGGCACCAGTGCTAACCACTATGCCACCGTGTTGCCCTGGAGTTAAAAGTCACCCACCACAACATTTATTCTCTGCAGTTATAACAATCCCCAGCTCACAAAATATGTTACCAGGGGGGAAAAAATAAAATGAAAACTGCGATAGTGGTCGAGCAAATTGTGTATATTTGACCTGAAGCTATGGGAATCTGGGAGTGCATATTTCGGGATCATTTTGGAGTGTACCTGGAGCAGTCCAGAATGGGAGGGATTTAGGCTTGAAATGCCTTATGCAGCCAAGGCACAGACACTTCTCATTCCTTTACTCCACCCAACAGTTGCTAACTGTCGTAACTGCTGAAGGAATTGAAGAGAAGCTATTGTTATTCGTCCAGGCCTCTGGATTAGCAATCCAGTAATGCAGCCATTACACGACTGCACTCTCATGAATCAAAACGAGTGGGGTGATTTTGCCAATGGGGAGCTTTTGGAGGCGGGACTCCCACTTGTCGGGTTTCAGTCCCGCCTCCATCAACTTCTGGCCAACCCACACTATTTTCCCTTGATTGACCTTGTTAAACCCGCCCAGCGGGCTTAGCAGGCCAATTAAGGGAAAGCCGGTTGCAGAGAACGTCAACGTATGACGTTTCATCTGTCAAAAATTTTTGACAGATGAATTGTCATCGTTTGACAGCTCTGTGAAGCTTTCAAACACTGACATTCTCTGTAGTTTGATGAGGTCTTGAATTCAAGACTCATCAAACCTCTTTCTTTTGCAGAAATGAGATGGTTGTTGCATTGGAGAATGCAACGGCCATCTGTCATCTCTACCGCGGAGGTCCGAGACTCTCCGCATACAGACTGAGTGAAGCCTGCAGGAAGAAACAAAGCTAAGTACACTTTTTCTAACACTTTGCGCCTCAGATACTCAACTCTCCACACTTGCACCCATCACTCACCTCCACAGTGCACTTTTGGACCCCTCCGACCCCCGCAGACCCACTACTCGCCTCGGTGACCTGGCGGGTTTCAGAGCCTGTTAACAGGCAGTTAATTGGCTTTAATCCCTTCCCGCCTCCAAGGAGATGGGACCTGGTGCGGGACGGCTTCCCGCCTCCTGGCAAGATGGCATGGAAGCGGGTTGGGGGACGGGTTGGGCACCCGCCCCCAAATTCAGCCATTTTTTCGGAAGTCCCGCCTCCATACCCGCCTCCCCAGGGCTGGCAAAATCGCCCCCTAGGTCTTTGTATTTGACTTTGGGAGATCTGAAAGTTCATCACCGGCTTAGCAAACATGTGAGCAGCCCTGCAAACAACCAGCTGTGTATGCTTACACTTTCTGGCCTTCCCACTCCAGCAATATATTTTCCTTTATTTTGTCCGCAGAACATAATTGATGATTAACTGTTCTTACACATGGAATGTACTAGAAAAGACTAAAATTAAAGAGGGAAGAATCCAATGGCATTAACCTGCTGAGGTAATTATTTGGCCCAAATTAACCTAATGTCCTTCCTTGAATCACTACTCTTTGATATTACTCTAGCCTGCAGCTAAGCTGCTCCTATTAGTATTACCGCAGGCAAAAAGCATTCACCAGTGAATGAGGCTTTTATGATTACAAAGTGCATCACGCCTGTTCTTGCAATAATAGAACCTTTGCCATGCTAAATCAAAATACACCTTGGGCGTGCAGTTAGTGACAAAAAAGGGGAAGATAAATTGAAATCCTAACTCTGCGGCTGTTCAATTTTAAAACAAATCTCAGGAGTCAACTATAATTTTCTTTTACATTTTCAACAACAAGACTAAAAGAAAATATCAAATGTTCTCTCTTGTAGCCCCCAATCAGACAGAGTGAATCCTTGATGTCAAGAATTGCAGTGAAATAGTCGCAAGAATTTTCTTTCACGCTCTTTAAATTTACTCATTTTCTTTTCCTCCCCCGCCCATCCACCCCATATACTATTTAACTTTTGGTTTTCTTTCTCCCATGCAAGACATCATTCTCCAAGCAAGAAGGTGGGGTCCGCTAATGTTGTCCTGTAACCATGTGTTAGGAAGGACGCTCGAACAAGTCAAGGTGATTCCACAGGTGATTTTCCCTCTTTTTCCCCATAGTGGAAATATCTGTTTGCTCAGTTACTTCTGTTGATGGCCCATTGGATACTCGCTGAGTAGGGAATGAGAGAGGAGCAATGCTGAGATTGTGTTTGGGTTCCATCTTGTGTTAAGGACTCCATTTTGAGGTTAAGAGTCAGTTTCTGCAGAAGTTGCTGAAATGAGCACTATCTGGAACATGTCCAAAAACAAACCAGCTCTTCAGGGCCCTACATGTCTGGTACAGGTTGGCATTCATAAAATATGGTTTGCTGTTCTGTATATAGTTCTGACCTTCTGATAAATAAATCTATCTGCCTTACAACCACATATTTACCTTTTATGTAGATGTAAGGAGTCAGACAGCTTATGCTATGTCTTGATACCCGTCATGTAGCTTTTATCCTACTATTACCACAGAGCCAGCAAGTCTTTGTAACGCTGAACCGATGGTAGCTAATGTTAACTATGGGTAAAGGTCATGGAAGAGGTATGAATGTAATGCTCTATAGATGAGGCTTTAATACCTGTACCGTTGTAACATAACGTTAGGGAGATCGAGGGTTGGCCACCCTGCTACTGAGCATAGCACCTGTAAGGTGAGGTTTCCCGCAGCCTTCACATCATCGTGTGTGTTGTCTGTGACTGTGAGTATGATTTGCTCCAATAAATCTATAAGCGAAAGACTCTGCATCTAGAAGTCTCATTCGTGCCACAGACAACAGCTCCAAGATTGTCTCCAACATATCTAACAAGGGGTGAGATCCTACCCTCTATAACTGTGATGTATCTCATGATCGACCAATCTCCTGCGCCAACACACCATATTCTGATTATTTTAATTGTAATTGATGATCTTCTGAAAGGTGACCTGTTTCTTGGTACTATTACGTATAACTTTCTGCTTTTTGATACTGTACTATAATGGAGATCACCTTATATGGAAGATAATTGCATTGAAGTTGGCTTGTAAATACGGCAAAAGATCCAGACAAAAAGTGTTAGTTTACATAGTGAGGATGCTAGTTAGACATTTCAGCAGCAAACATTACATTTTCAATTAATTTTCCGCATACTATAAGCCAAACAGTGTGACATGAATCTTGTCATTCATGTGGAAATGACTTATGAAATAATACTGGGCGGCCTGCTGGTGGCGCTGTCCAGGGAGAGTATAAATACTTGGGCACGGGCCCAGCTTGCTCAGGACATTCTTTAACAGGAACTAGGGAAGGACACAACTAGATCTCCATGTTGAAAAACAGTTGATTAAAGCTTTGTTTAATGCTTAGACCAAGTGCCTAGTAGTTTTCTTACGTCACAGTGCTCTTAGTTTAATTTCTATTCAAGCTTCAAATTCTATTTTTCAAACTAATCACTAGAAACTTATAGAAAACATTTTTGCAGCTGTCGCATGGGTAGAAAAAGGGGCATAATTTGAAAGTTGTCAAAGCCCTTTAGTAGGCCAAGGGGTAAATGAATTACAGCGATATGATTTGACTAACGGGAATGAAGAAGGAGCGCAACAAGAATGTTCGCTTTTTTGGAATTTCAACATCTGCTTCTGAAGGAAAATTAGCATGTTGACGTAAATGGAATGGACTGGTTGCCATTTTGCAAAATGCGTTTTGCTTAATAAAGGTGGTCACAAGTAATTACTGAAATTTGACGGTAGATATCTCGATGTCGCGTTATCGGGAATCCTGAAGAGTGGGCTTGTTTGCTCAAGCAAGCCGCAAGATTGTTGAACTCTTTAGTCTCACCTTGAAGCCAGTGACTTTCAGTCGTAGGGCTGTCTGTCACTCCA
Organism: Squalus acanthias; assembly: GCA_030390025.1. Classification (NCBI taxonomy): domain Eukaryota; kingdom Metazoa; phylum Chordata; class Chondrichthyes; order Squaliformes; family Squalidae; genus Squalus; species Squalus acanthias. The sequence continues at coordinate 12,620,323 of CM059428.1, forward strand.
AACTCACTTGCCTCCTCAGCGACTCTGTGCTGTCAGTGTTCAGTTAAGCTTCCAAATGCAAGTGCCGAGCCGTCAGGAGTTTCCGTCTTTAGGAGGGAATTAAGGACGTGGACTGGCTTGGCTCACTCAAGCTAGATCCCCTGCTGGATGATTAGGAAGTAGCATTCACAGTCAGAGGACAAGGCGCGCTAACTGGCAGACGAAGTGGGGAAAACAAGCACGTGAAAAGACAATGATGCTATCAATTAGTCAAACTATTAATTCATGAATGCATTGCAGAACCAAGTGCCAAAACAACAGCGTGCTATTTCAAAACATTCGGGAAATTGTATTTTATGAAACTGGAAGATTTCTTCCAAGGCCTACAACAACAAAAAAAAACAATTGGTTTCCGGAGCCTGCAAATAGCTGTATGTTTCCGCTTCACGTAGTGTTCTCATCGCTGTGACTTTACACCGAAATTTCCCTCCTCATCGGACCACTCCTGGGCCTGGCCAAAATAGCCATTTACTGGTCCAGGCAGCGGGCGGTCGAGGGGGTCGTTCAGCCCGACTGCCTGCCTCTCTTCCGCGGCCATGTTCACGCCCGGGTGGCCCTGGAGATGGAGCACGCGGTGTCCGCCGGCACGCTCGAGGCTTTCCGCGACCGGTGGACGCCGCGGGGACTGGAGTGCATCATCACCCCGGCCAACACAATTTTAATTTAATTTGTTCAGTTTTATTTAAAGTTTTATCAGTTACAGTTGATTTGTTTAATCACCCAATCAAAAAGAGTGCACCGAAATTTCCTGGATTAGTAATTAGAATATGCCACAGCCAGCTTGGCAGCCAATCAGAAGCAGCGCATCCGATGGCCAATGATTGCGACAACCGAAGAATGATCTTATCTGGCCGGTCACTCAGATCCTTTTGTGCTTTTTCAGCTCACAGCTAATGTTCCCTTTAAGCCGAGTGGCCGGGCAGCACTCTGGACCTCCCGCGCAGCCGGCTCACCGGCTTTTCAATGGGGGAAACCGCACATGCGCGGGATTTTGAACGGGTCGCGCAGCCAAAAAAAAAAATTAAAGGGAACATTGCCCACGGCCTCAGCAGGAAGGAGCAAAATTTTAGCAACCATCCCTTTCCGTCAGAGGAAGCTTTCTGAAAAATATGAAAAGGAAGACGAATAAGGGGTAATAAGAGTAGGCCACTTGGCCCCTTGATCCTGCTCCGCCATTCAATAAGATCATAAGAAAACAGAACAGCATTAAAAAATAGACATGGGCCCAGAAATTCGGCTCCCTAGCTTTCCGCGGGTGCAAGGATCGCGCGCGCACCTACCTACCGCGCCTGCCGTTGACCCCTGGGCTCACGGGGACTTCAGCTCCTGGGCCTCCTGCAGCTGCCGGCGCGCAGTGCTCGTGTATCCCAGGGGCGTAGTTAGTGCGATGCGTCCCCTGGGATCACGTGGGCCATGGAGAGCCAATGGCAGCAGACCATATTTCATTCATAGATTTGACAGGAAGACGTGTCAAATCTGTGAATTGAAATCGGCCCCAAAACAACACCTAAACTTCAAATAAATTTTTTAAAAAAGCATCACATTTTTAAAATAACTATAAGTTAAATAAATTAACTACTTTAAACAAAAATTTAAATTTTTGAAAAAATTAAAATACTTTTTAACAGTGCTAAAAATAAACTTACCTTTCTTTAAAGTATCTAAAAAAGATAAAGCTGTTGAAATGTTTTTAAATTGTAATTCATTAACCACTTACCTTGTTAAAAACGGGTCTTGCGCCTTCTTTTTAAAAGCACATCTTCTTCCATATTTACCTTCCCGGAGAAACCTGAAAAAAAACCTAAGTTCGCTGCGTGCGCGCAGCCTCTCCCGCGCACGCGGTTCACCTCTCAACCCCTCCCTTCACGAGACCGGAAGTTCCGGTTTCCCGCGCATGCGCAGTGCATGCAGGAAACCGGCACTTCAGGAGGCCTTACGGGTGAGTACACAGCGCGTACTCACCCGGCAAGTGCCGAATTTTTGGCCCATGATTTAGTCCATCATCTCCTGCGGACGATGTCAGGCAATGCAAAATCCTTTCAAACAAATATGCAACGATTTACTTGACATTTAAGGTGCTGCTGCCTCGACAGATGGTTGAAAAGGGGCTAACGATGAAGCAAACAGTTCCTAAAGTAATTAAAAATAATATGGAGGGATGTGTCCAAAGAGGGGAAAAATAAAGAAGCTCAACACCTATCAGAAATAGCAACTGTGTAATCAAATATTAACCGAGCGCCCTGTATTGACTGTTCGGCTGAGCACAGTTCACTGGGAACATCGCTTTCTGAGATCACAAAACGGACTCTGCCATCCGAGCAAAAAAGTTCCAAATAGCACCATTTATATCGGAACTTTTAAAATTTTTTAGTACCGTTTCCTATTTGCTCCTCTAGCGTTTCCATAAATGACATGTAAGAACATAAGAACATAAGAATTAGGAGCAGGAGTAGGCCATTCGGCCCCTCGAGCCTGCTCCGCCATTCAATAAGATCATGGATGACCTTTGACCTCAACTCCACCTTCCCGCCCGATCTCCATATCCCTTGATTCCCTCAGTATCCAAAAATCTATCGATCTCTGTCTTGAATATACTCAACAACTGAGCCTCCACAGCCCTCTGGGGTAGAGAATTCCAAAGATTCACAACCCTTTGAGTGAAGAAATTTCTCCTCATCTAAGTCATAAATGGCCGCCCCCTTATTCTGATACTGTGACCCCTGGTTCTAGATGCCCCAGCCATGGGAAACATCCTCCCAGCATTTACCCTGTCAAGACCCTTAAGACATTTATGGGCTAGAAATTCATTTGTTGAGCGCCACTCCATAGCACCATGAAATGGTGATAAAATTGCGGCCACCACTCTTTCGCCAGCTGGTGGTGGGTCCCACGGCGGCCGCCATATTTGTGTCCCCCTTTGCGCTGCCGGTAACTGGTAGCGCCCTGAAAGACAAAAATTGCGGAGGAGGGGGTGTCAATCGGCGTGCAACACCGACTTAACTTAACCTGGCATGCAACCAGGCTGACAGTGGCGATGTCTACACCTCTTAAAGGGACGCACACATCGTTCAGGTAAGTTTGGATTTAAGGTTTTGGACTTTTTTTTAAATTTTATTGAAGTGGTGGCATGCTGCAATAGATGTTAAAAGTTTTTTTTACGTATGTAGGGAGTGCTGCTGGACGCTTGCAAGGGCTCGGATGGTAAATAAAGGCCTTTGAGAAGACAGAACATGCTGCAAATACTCGGCAGGTCAGGGAACATCCGTGGAGAGAAAAACCGAGTTCACATCTCAGCTCAAGATGCTGCCTGACCAGCTGAGTATTTCCAGCACTTTATGCCGTCATTTCACATTTACAGCATCCATTTGGAGAGGGAAGAGGAAGGCACAGAAGAGGAGGAAGCAGAAGAGGAGGAAGCAGACGGAAGGATGCATCCCAGACAGCCCCTTTGTGGCCGTGATATCTGGGATGGAATCATCCATCTGCGGTCCCAGTGACCACAACCCCAATTCCCCTTTCAAGATTAGTCCCACACCTTACTTTCCCTCTGTTACTGACCATCACAATGTCCTCTTGGCCACAATGCTGAAATAAAAGTCACCACAAAGCAAACTTTCCAATCCACCTATATATATCTAGCCATCCAATATTACATCAAAAAATCAACTAATCACCCTTGTGCATTCTCTTACTGACTGTCTTGCGTGTGCCTTTGCCTACCCTACTGATGTCACACAGTGCTACCCCACCAGTGGCTGCAGCATGGCTTGTGAAAGGCTGCTGACTTTCAGTGGGAGTCACTGTAAATGGCCTTGCTGGTTGGCCTTGAGGAGCTGGTGGCTGGGAGTATCAAATCAATCTTCTTCTTCTTCTTCACTCACCTCTACCTCTTCTTGGGTCACCCATTGGCTGGACAGGCTGCATTTCTTGGTTGTGTGAAATGAGGAAGGCACAAAGGTGGAGTTGTGGTGACAGGAGGGCAGGAAAGCATGAGGTGCATACCAGAAGGAGGATAACGTATGACGATACCAGTATTTTGTATCCTTTCAGCCCCACCGCTGGCCAAGGGCTCAGCCATGCCCCTGCCAAGAATGGCCTGCACCATCTCCTCCAAGGGGGTGAGGTGAGGCTAGGAATGGAGATGTGCCTCATGATTGGTGCAGATTGTTGGTAGGTGAGTGATTGGAGGTCGTGCATTGAGCAGTGTGTGAGGCTAGTGGTGCAGTTGTTAGGAGACGGCTTTTGAAGATGTATTCACTGACCTTGACCAGTGGTCTGAGGTCATGAAGCTTCTTTGGGCACTGGAGCCAGATAGTGGGAGCGACACTGCTGGCAGTGACGGCCTCAGTGATGTACTCCCACATCGTTCTTTCTGGAGGGCCTCCTGGCCCTTGTGGGTAGAGGACCTGTCTTGCAGTGTTGACCCCCTGCACAAAGCTGGAGTGCTGCATGTGAGACCCTGGGTGCCCCTTCCCTGGCTTGCTGAGCCATTTGTGTTAGTGCTGAGGCAGTTTTCCCATTTTTTGAGATTAGGAAGGTAATTCAGCTTTAAGAGCATTCACATTTGTGACTTCTTTTTAATGTTAAATATTTTTTAAAAGGCAGACAGGACTGAAAACTGCATTGTTTCACTTCATTTTAATTTGTATTGCTTCAGTGTGCATGGCCCCTTTAATTCTCAGGCCTCTTCATTGCCCACAATTTCTTGCGATCTCTATAGCCTCACCCCCCCAGAGGCTGTGGGAAGCTTGATCACCTCTCCTTGATCACACTTGGTCTCAGATGCCACAAGCAACGCCACCAGGACAGTGTTACACAGAAGATGTGCGCTGTGCCACCAATCTCCATGACCCCCCAGACCAATTTTGCTCCATTAGCGCTGCGGCCATTTCCAGTGGACGTTAACTCCAGTTGCCGGTGACACAGGCAACTTTACTGGCTAACACAAATTTCTCCCCCAATAAGAACATAAGAAACAGGAGCAGGAGTAGACCATTCGGCCCCTCTAGCCTGCCCTGCCATTCAATAAGATCATGGCTGGTCCAATCTTGGCCTCAACACCACTTTCCCGCTCTCTCCCCATACCCCTTAACTCCCTTGTAGTTCAAATGTCTGTCAATTTCCACCTTGAATATATTCAGTGACTCCGCCTCCACAGCTCTCTGGGGTAGAGAATTCCAAAGATACACGACCCTCTGAGAGAAGAAATTCCTCCTGATCTCCGTCTTAAATGGGCGACCCCTTATTCTGAAACTATGCCCCCTAGTTCTAGATACCCCCACTAGGGGAAACATCCTCTCAGCATCCACCCTGTCAATCCCCCTCAGAATCTTATATGTTTCAATAAGATCACCTCTCATTCTGCTAAACTCCAATGAGTATAGGCCTAACCTGCTCAACCTTTCGTCATACGTCAACCCCTTCATCCCTGGAATCAACCTCGTGAACCTTCTCTGCACTGCCTCCAATGCAAGTATATTCTTCCTTAAATATGGAGACCAAAACTGTACGCAGTATTCCAGGTGCGATCTCACCAGCGCCCTGTAAAGTTGCATCAATATGTTTCAATGAGATCACCTCTCATTCTTCTAAATTCTGGTGAATTTAGGCCCAGTCTACTCAATCACTCCTCATATACTGAGTATTCACTGCACATCCGGATGGACTTCAATTCAAAGGACTTATTCGCAAGAGTCGATTCCCCATTCTTCTTAACATTAGCTGGATTTTGGAACAAATTAATTTTCGTGTTGCACTGTAAGTTTCAGCCTAGTTAAATTGGAACAAAGTCCTCCTTGATCTGGAAATCAGAAGCAACAAATAATTTGCAATTATAATTTACTGGTATTTAGACATACGACCTATGAATTTGGATATGCAGCACCCATTTTTCAGGTACTTACTGGCCTACCCGGCCTCCAATATATAGGGCAGGCAGTGTGTCCACATTTCCATCCAGAAATGCACAAGCACCATATTGGTGGAAGATATAATAATAGGTGCCCATGGCCCATGCCTGAAGCAGGCATTAGGCCCTTTGCATTTGCAAATGAGGGGCCAATGCATGTTTGAGGCCCCCACTTCAAGATTGGTTCGCTCCAAGGAAGCTGCACTCAGTGAAAGCAGGCCTTGGGACCACCTGTGGCCTACAAGGTAAGATTTTTATAATTTACTTACAGGAACTGCCCCTCCCAACCCCGCATTTAACAAAAGCTCGCCAGTGCTCCCAACACCCGGCCTCCAATCCTCGCCTCTCCCGACCTCCGATCATGACCCCCAGCCTCTTATCTTCACCACCCCCCCCCCCACTGCCTCCTATTCCAACCCAAACTCAAATCCCGCCCCCCCCGCCCCACCCCACACCCACCTCTGGTCTCTGATCTCAACCCTGGCCTGCTATCCTCCACACTGTCCTGACTCTCCCACACCCGGCTTCCTCTCCTGATCCCCCAGCCTCCTATCCTGCCCTCCCAGATTCTCTCCCGGCCTCCTTTCCCAACCTCTGATCCAGACCCACGGCCTATGATCACAATAGTGGGCGGGCCCGAATTTCTTGGCCTTTGTGCCGACAGTCTGACAATTGTATAAAATAAAAAGAAGACAGCCCCACCAGTGTCATTATTTTTGCGTCTAAGTGACAGCAGCAAGATCACGAGTTAATTCAGGGAATTTGCGTCCGCCATTCATTTAGATGGGGGCGGAGCTACGATAAGTACCTTCTCACTGTTTGGGTGAGGGTAACGGCAGAGGAAATTTTGGCCCAGAAAATTTTGGAGTGGAGTAAAAACTAGCGTAACTCACTTATGCCATAACTTTCTGGAACTTATGTGCTAGAATTACGGTGTACGCCATAGATGCGTCATTACCATGGAGCAAATTATCAGGAAATTCCAGACCTTCGCCTTTTACCCCAATCTTTCCAATAATTTGAGTGCAAAATGAGCTACAATGATCAATGAAATAGGGCATGATTTTTGCATGGGATGGGTTGATACTATTTAGCATTACCTGCACAACTCGGTTGCAGTTGTACTCAGAGGTTTTGTGAAGGAATATACTATATAACCTTTTTAGAAAAATATACTATCTTATGAAAGAATTCTGGCCTTGTTGAGATAAGACAGTGGTTGACCCTGAAGAGTACCTTATAAGGAACTCTACCTTATAAATTCTTTAAAACATGACAAAAACTGGTTTAGAAATTTAGAAACCTAACTATGAAATAGCTATGAAAGAATTCTGGCTATTGAAACAGGACAAGTTGTTGACCCTGAAAAAATAACCTTATTGAAACAGAAGAATGGGTGGCTCTGAGTGGCTGGCCTTTTGGGAACAGAACAATGGTCAACCCTGGATAAGTGATTTAAATTAAACCTCTTAAAGATGGCATATAAGATAAGGAACATCTGCCCTCGTAAAGATAACACATGAAATAAGGGACATCTGCCTTCACACCTATACGGTAAAAACTCCCAATAACTATTGCCAATGTAGCAGTAAGAATTGCAAGAGGTCAGCAGAAAGATGAATAGTGATAATTAACTTGGATCAGCAGAAACCTTTTGGGATACAACTGAAAAAGGGTATAAATATTGAAGTCTCAAATGGGATATCAGAGTTGCTTTAATCGGGCAAAGCGATTGTCGACTACAGAGGCGGCTCTGTAGTTTTCCACTCTTTGTACCTCAGGGACCGAAGATAATTTGATATTGATGGATATCCTGTATAGAAAATTTTAAGAACTGTAATACTGTAGTGAAGTTAAGATTTAAAAGTAAGATTCTCTGTTAAAAAGAATCGTATTTTTTCTCTTTTTAGAACTGTTAATGTTGCGATTGATTGATTCACCAACTGTAAATTACATGTCAGTTCTTTTAATAAATCTCTATATATTTTTAGAATTGTCTCACATAAATCTTCTGTATCAATAACTCGCGAACCCAATCTCTGTACACTCTTTGGTGGAGAGGTACATTTCTGAAGGAGATCTCCGGACCCTCATAATATCCGGGACGTTACAGTCTGGCTAAACTTATTAAAGGTGCTATCTGGAGGACGGTAACATTCTCGGGTTGTTCCTTTCCTTTAGGGAGAGATAGCCTGGACCTTTAGACCCAGTTAAGTGTCTTTAGGATTTGGCTACCTCAAACTTTACTTGAAAGTGAACATCTGAGAAATACTCCTGATCCGGGTTAGCCCCAAAGGGGCTAGGACTCGTAAATATCTTTTCAGTTTGGAGGTACGTTGATTTAATTAACTTCCAGGCTTGACCTGGTGGCATTTAAAACATTGAGAGCTTTTTGACCTTTTCCCTCTGAAATGTAATTTTAGAAATTAAAATAGATAAGGAGGATGGCTTTATCTTTTGCACTTTCCCCCCACGACAAGATACCTTAGACTTGAAGAATCTTGCCTAAACTGTGTGCACCTGAAGTGCGACCAACGTTTTCTCAGACTACACATCCGTTTGACAAATGGGCTCTTGTCTGTATCCAAGACAGGAAGCCAGCCATCAATACTGATAGAAAAAATTCATTTCTTCATCAGTTGGATTTGAATCCAGTGTGGAAATCCTCAATCTTGGGCACAGCTTCCATTTATCATCTTGACTGTGGACAAACTACTTCCAGAGTTCATTTAAACATTGAAGGACCTCATTAATAGTGAAACATGGGCATTAGGGAAAAACAATCTGATTTTTGTCTATCGTCAAATAGAGATTAATGTTAGTGGTAATGCCCTCAAATAAGTTACAATAGGGCTAATTTTGTCTGGGCCTGCGACAGGTGGTGAGAGAACCAACACGAGGAACAAACCTACTTGACCTCGTCCTCACCAATCTACCTGTCACAGATGCTTCTGTCCATGACAGCATTGGTAGCAGTGACCACCGCACAGTCATTGTGGAGACGAAGTCCCGTCTTCACACTGAAGACACCCTCCATCGTGTTGTGTGGCACTACCACTGTGCTAAATGGGATAGATTCAGAACAGATCTAGCAGCTCAAAACTGGGCATCCATGAGACGCTGTGGGCCATCAGCAGCAGCAGAATTGTATTCCAACACAATCTGCAACCTCATGGCCCGCCATATCCCTCACTCTACCATTACCATCAAGCCAGGGGACCAACCCTGGTTCAAAAAGGAGTGTAGAAGAGCATGCCAGGAGCAGCACCAGGAGTACCTAAAAATGCAGGTGCCAACCTGGAGAAGCTGCAACACAGGACTACATGCATGCTAAAAAGCAGAAGCAGCATGCTATAGACAGAGCTAAGCAACCCCACAATCAATGGATCAGATCAAAGGTCTGCAGTCGTGCCACATTCAGTCGTGAATGGTGGTGGACCATAAAACAACTAACGGGAGGAGGAGGTTCCATGAATATCCCCATCCTCAATGATGGTGGAGCCCAGCACGTGAGTGCAAAAGACAAAGCTGAAGCGTTTGCAACCATCTTCAGCCAGATGTGCTGAGTGGATGATCCATATCGGCCTCCTCCTGAGGTCCTCACCATCATAGAAGCCAGTCTTCAGCCAATTCGATTCACTCCACGTGATATCAAGAAACGGCTGAGCGCACTGGATACAGCAAAGGCTGTGGGCCCCGACAATATTCCGGTTGTCATGCTGAAGACTTCTGCTCCAGAACTAGCCACGCCTCTAGCCAAGCTGTTCCAGTACAGCTATAACACTAGCATCTATCCGACAATGTGGAAAACTGCCCAGGTATGTCCTGTCCACAAAAAGCAGGACAAATCCAACCCAGCCAATTACCGCCCCATCAGTCTACTCTCAATCATCAGCAAAGTGATGGAAAGTGTCGTCGACAGTGCTATCAAGCGGCACTTACTCATCAATAACCTGATGCCCAGTTTGGGTTCTGCCAGGACCACTCGGCTCCAGACCTCATTACAGCCTTGTTCCAAACATAGACAAAAGATCTGAATTCCAGTGGTGAGGTGAGAGTGACTGCCCTTGACATCAAGGCAGCATTTTACTGAGTGTGACATCAAGGAGCCCTAGTAAAACTGAAGTCAATGGGAATCAGGGGGAAACTCTCCACTGGCTGGAGTCATACATAGCACAAAGGAAGATGGTTGTGGTGGTTGGAGGTCAATCATCACAGCCCAGGACATCGCTGCAGGAGTTCCTCAGGGCAGTGTCCTAGGCCCAACCTTCTTCAGCTGCTTCATCAACGACCTTCCCTCCATCATAAGGTCAGAAGTGGGGATGTTCTGTGATGACTGCACAGTGTTCAGTGTCATTCGCAACTCCTCAGATAATGAAGCAGTCCATGCCCACATGCAGCAAGACCTAGACGACATTCAGGCTTGGGCTGATAAGTGGCAGGTAACATTCGTGCCACACAAGTGCCAGGCAATGACTATCTCCAACAAGCGAGCATCTAAGCACTGCCCCTTGACATTCAATGGCATTACCATCGCTGAATCCCCCACCATCAATATCCTGGGGGTCACCATTGACCAGAAACTTAACTGGAACAGCCACATAAATACTTTGGCAACAACAGTAGGTCAGAGGCTGGATATTCTGCGGCGAGTGTCTCACCTCCTGACTCCCCAAAGCCTTGCCACCATCTACAAGGCACAAGTCAGGAGTGTGATGGAATACTCTCCACTTGCCTGGATGAGTGCAGCTCCAACAACACTCAAGAAGCTTGACACCATCCAGGACAAAGCAGCCTGCTTGATTGGCACCCCATCCATTCACTCCCTCCACCATCGGCGTACCGTGGCTGCAGTGTGTACCATCTACAAGATGCACTGCAGCAACTCACCAAGGCTTCTTCGCCAGCACCGCTCAAACCCGCGACCTCTACCACCTGGAAGGACAAGGGCAGCAGGTGCATGGGAACACCACCACCTCCAAGTTCCCCACCAAGTCACACACCATCCTGACTTGGAAGTTTTTCGCCGGTCCTTCATCGTCGCTGGGTCAAAATCCTGGAACTCCCTCCCTAACAGCACTGTGGGAGTACCTTCAGCACATGGACTGCAGCAGTTCAAGAAGGCGGCTCACCACCACCTCCTCAATGGCAATTAGGGATGGGCAATAAATGCTGGCCTTGCCAGCGACGCCCACATCCCATGAACTAATAAAAAAAAAATTACATTTGGGTGACATCAGTTCAGCTACTCACATTATACATCTCTCCCGATTCCCATTTCCATTGATGAGATGTCTAATGGGCGGCTGATCTGATATCGCCCATTTTACACCATTAGTGGCAGCAGGGAGAGGTCCCTTTAAGGACTGTCGGTTAGGCCACATGTAGCCCTGGCTTCCCTGGCAACCGAATTTTGCGCAGGGGGCCTTCAACGGTCGTCAGGTCCCTTACTTGCATCTGCAGTCAGAAGACTGTGGATTCAAGCCCCACTGTCTTTGATTTGAGCACAGAATCTAGACTGGCACTGAGGGAGTGCTGCATTATCGGAGGTCCCGTCTTATCAAAGTCAAATAAGTTACACCAACGTCAAAATGACCCCCAATTACTGTAGAAGCCAAAGATCAGGATCTAAGCAGTGTATTGTATCCACTAGTCAGCTGCATTGTCAGCTTGGCGAAGTCAGTTATATTCTTGCCTCTGTGTCAGAGGGTGTGGCTAAAGCCCCACCAGGATTGGTGCATATAATCTAGGCTGACACTGCAATGCGGTACTGAAGGAGAGAAATAGCTTGCATTTATATCGCACGTTTTTCATCCCCTACTTGTTCAGGCCCGGGGATTGTCGAAGTTGAATTCAACCCCCGTGGTTTTCTGCTTATTGAATACGTGGAAATATTTACAACAATAGCGAGTCCCTCGGTGTTCTTGTGCCTTTTCCTGTTGCACAAGCAAAATCTGCTGGGCTTTCCTCACCCCAGTCTCATGTTCAGCAGAGATTGCAGGGCATCCTGAAAAACAGCTACCATAAGTAAACCAAGACAAACTGCACTCTGAGTCACACCTTGTTCTGTAAATCTAAAAGACTTGTAAGGACATCTTTGTTCCCTTTTCCTTCAAGAGGGAAGTTGTACCATTCTTGAGACCAATGCTCCCTGTTACCATGGAACCACCTGACAAGTACTTAGGTCACAGGTACAATAAAAACTCGTTACTGGAAGAGGAGGAAGGTAAGTTGCTATGGAAAACAAAATGAATGTACGGATAGATAAAACATTGAGAACATAAAATTAGGGGCAGGAGTAGGGCATACGGCCCCTCGAGCCTGCTCCATTATTCAATCAGATCATGGCTGATCTTCGACCTCAACGCCACTTTCCCACTCGATCTCCATATCCCTTGATTTCCCTAGAGTCCAAAAATCAATCTATCTCAGCCTTGAATATCCTCAACGACTGAGCATCCACAACCATTTGGGGCAGAGAATTCCAAAGATTCACAGCCCTCTGGGTGACGAAATTCCTCCTCATCTCAGTCTTAAATGATGACCTCTTATCCTGAGACTATGCCCCCTAATTCTAGACTGTCCAGCCAGGGGGAACAACTTCTCAACATCTAACCTGTCAATCTCCCTCAGAATTTTACATGTTTCAATGAGATCACCTCTCATTCTTCTAAACTCCAGAGAGTACAGGCCCAATCTGCTCAATCTCTCCTCATAGGACAGCCCTCTCATCCCTGGTTAAGGGGAATAGCGCAGCGGGGGACAAGACATGGAAAAAGTCCACTGCCTGGACACGAGGGGAGCATGGATGACCGGTTGACCAGTAATACAAAGGAGAACTTAGTGCTGGTAAAGTGCCCACTGCAGCCATTTGGTGGCCTGATTCTCAATCGCCTTGACTGTAAAGGATGGTTTACACTCTTTTCAGGCTGTGTATGGTGGATTATACCCATAAACAATGATGAGGGATGTGGGGGCTAAGCGTGAACCGCTGATACCACACTTCTCCTCTCTGCCTCGCTGACACCTGAAGTAACGATCTCCATTGTAATGATTTTCAACTTCTGGAAAGGAATGAAGCATGATGTAGAACCTGATTTATATGGTCCACGGCATTGTAAACGTGAGACCTGCTATGCTTCCCTCCTCCTCCCTCATTTTCCTGGCTAATCTTTCTTAGAATCTAAATGGCAATGTGATTAAATCTATTATAGGGAGAGATTAAGGTCTGAATGCGCTCTCTGTGCACCATCAGCGATGGGATCAAGGTACAAGTTGCGTGTCATCAAGTTGTGTTGTACAGCAGTGTTGTGTAAATCTAAACAACATCCTGATATAGTTTCGCCTGGAAGGGGGAGGGAAAAGAATTTTTCAATACCATGCTTCATAAGCCCACGTAGCCATAGCAACTGAAAAGCCTCTGCACCGGCAATATCATTGGGCGCTCTCCCAATCAGCCACCAAAACAATGGCCTGGAATTTGCGGTCAGCGGCGAAGCAAAGGCGTTCGCCGCTGGCCCCGAACTAAACTTTGCACAAAGAGCTCGCGATCTCTGTGTCGAGAATTTCACGTTTTCCGACGCGTAGTTGATCCCGATGCAAGTTAATGGGGATTCCCAGCGAAGAGCTGCTGTGACGTCAACAAGCTGGCTAAGCAGCCAATCGAAATGCAGAATTCTCACAGACCACGAACCAGGAAGTGGATAAGCTCCTAAAATTCTACCTTTTTAAAAAATGTTAGAGAGAGCAAAACAAAGATTGGGACTCTCACATGGGGAAAAGGCAAACCTGAAATAAAGATGAACGAACTTAAAAAAAAAAAATAATGTAAAAAAAAGTTTCTTAAAGCAGGTTAAAATTGGAGATGGTGCGATCATGGTGGCTTTTGGGCAGGTAAGAGCCAGGGCGATTTTAACTGCCCAGCCGCCAGGTTTCTGCTTAGCGAGTAGGGTTAAAATTGCCCCGAAGTGATTTGGGACAATTTCTGAGACGTGATAAGGCAAGTACCTTTTTTTTCTTCTTAGCCATTTCTTCTATTGAGGCGGGACCTATATGATGGCATTCATCCTTTCTTGATTTTGTAGGTAAAATCTGTCTCTATTTTTATATATCCAATGCCTTTGGGCCCTCAGGGAGGGAAGTAGTCAGTGCTTTTACATTTTAGGAAGAGAGTTTATGCTGGATTTTCTTGGGCCTGCTAACTGGGAATACTGTTGACAGCAGCAGTTTTGTGCAGTTCACTATAGAGGCAGTGGTAAACGTAGAGCCACTGCCAGCTTTCAGATTCCTTCCTTCTATCATGCTTAGACGAGGTTCAGTCAGTCCAGTAAAGGTAGGGGCAACAGAGCTATCAGCCATTTTATTGATATTACTTTGCTTAGTGCTCCTCTGAACTTTACTTTCTTGTTCTTATTAGCCTGTAGATACCCTCCTAATCCCTTCCTCTTGCTGAATCTTCTCAGCATTGAAATGAAGAATGACTACACTACTTCCTGCTTTAACTAATCCATTCAATGACACTGCAAATTAATTTCTCGGCCATTTTGTTTTAAAGAAAAACAATTAAAACCTCGGCAACAAAATACAGGCGAATAAATTCCTTTATGAAAAAACAAGTTCTGCATTGTGAGCCTGTAATAAGGGTAAGAAAGACTTGCTTTTATATAGCGCCTTTCATGACCTCAGGATGTCCCAAAGCGCTTTACAGCCAATGAAGTACTATTTTGAAGTGTAGTCCTTGTTGTAATGTAGGAAACGCAGCAGCCAATTTGCACACAGCAAGCTCCCACAAACAGCAGTGTGATAATGACCAGATAATCTTTTTTAGTGATAAATATTGGCTCAAGGCACTGGGGTGAACTTCCACTGCTCTTCTTTGAAATAGAGCCATGGGAGAGCAGACGGGGCTTCAGTTTAACATCACATCCCAAAGACGGCACCTCTGACAGTGCAGCACTCCCTCAGTACTGCACTGGGAGTGTCAGCCTAGATTTTTGTGCTCAAGTCTCTGGAGTGGGACTTGAACCCACGAACCTTCTGACTCAGAGGCGAGAGTGCTACCAACTGAGCCACGGCTGACACCTATAAATCAGAAATATGTCTTGTCAGCTGAGATTGCTCAAACATACCCATCCTCTGTGATAGGCCGTTTCTCCTGTTTCGGTATTTATGCGGTCAAATCTTTGACAAAGTCGATAATTTCTTTATACTAAGTAAACTGGAGAAGATATGTTTGTGGTGTCAAGCAAAGTTGATGAATGTAATGGAAGTCTGAACTCCAGCACTTAAACTGGAATTAATATTGGAGAGGGGGGATGGCTCAAAAAACTCTTAATTTTTTTTAGAACTGAAAAAGTCAAAGGGTAGAATAAATTCTTGTAACAAATAACGGTGTTTCATTTAAATCAACGTCTGGCAGGATATATTGAGAATGGCCTTAGGACCAGTAAAATAACAACCGTGTGAAACCAATTTTTATCGGGCTCTTTTTGAATGTTACAAAGATTTACTATGTGAAAAAGAACCACACTGCTACTGACACACCTCACTGCTCCAGATTCAGATAAAGAAATCACTTCTGGATCTCCCAGGGCTGCACAACTAATTAATTATTTTTGAAATGTAGTCGCTATTGAAATGTAGGAAAACATGGCAGCCAACTTGTACAAATAGCAAAAAAAAGGAATAAGCAGATAATCTGTTTGTGGTAAAGGAAGAACATTAGCCAGGACCCCTTGGGGAACTCCCTGCTTTTGAATAGTTCCATGAGATTGTTTATGTCCATCTGAAAAGAAAGACTTGCATTTCTATAGCGCCTTTCAGGACCACCCAATGTCCCAAAGTGCTTTACAGCCAATGAAGTACTTTTTGAAGTGCAGTCACTGTTGTAATATAGGAAACGCAGCAGCCAATTTGCACACAGCAAGCTCCCACAGACAGCAATGTGATCATGACCAAATAATCTGTTTTTAGTGATGTTGATTGAGGAATAAATATTGGCCAGGACACCGGGGCGAACTCCACTGCTCTTCTTCAAAATAATGCCATGGGATCTTTTACATCTACTTGAGAGAGCAGACAGAGTCTTGGTTTGATGTCTCATCCGAAAGACAGCACCTGCGACAGTGCAGCACTCCCGCAGTACTGCACTGAAGTATCAGCCTAGATTGTTATGGTCAAGTCTCTGGAGCGGGACTTGATCCCGCAACCTTTTTGACTCAGAGGCAAGAGGGCTACCCACTGAGCCACGGCTGACACCATTACCATCACCATCTCCTTTTGCCTTGCACCATCATCCCTTTTGTCATTTAATCTTTCCTGCCTTCCTCCCTATCAGACAACTTCCCTTTTGTTCCTTCCTCCCCTCCCCTCTTTCTCTGCCTCCACACTTGATTAAAACTTGTTGACTATTCACTCAGAGGGTGGTAGGTCCATGGAATATGCTGCCCCAAAAAGCTGTAGAAGCTACATCATTACATAAATTTAAAACAGAAATAGACAGTTTCCTAGAAGTAAAGGGAATTAAGGGTTACGGGGAGCGGGCAGGAATTTGGACATGAGTCTAGGTTCAGATCGGTCATGGCCCTGTGGGTAGCGTAGCGGGCCCAGGGGCCGTGTAGCCTGATCCTGCTCCTATTTCGTGTGTCCAATTCTGTTAGGTTCAGGAGATGGTTCTGTGATAGTAGATTGGCGGTTAGGATCAGATCAGCCATGATCTTATTGAATGGCGGAGCAGGCTCGAGGGGCCAATTGGCCTACTCCTGCTCCTATTTCTTATGTTCTTATGTTCTTATGGGAATTATGGCAGGAGTCAGTTGGTCAGCCCTTGCCAGTCCATGGGGCATGACCCCCTGCCCAGATATTATGTGATTTCAAATAAAACTGTTGGACTATAACCTGGTGTTGTGCGACCTCTCAATTTTGTCCACCCCAGTCCAACACCGGCATCTCCGCATCAGATATTATTCACCAGCGACGCGGCAGTGGAAAAAGTTCCTTGGTCAGTGATACACCAACACGGATTCAACAAGAACCACAAATCTGCTATGGTATACACTGTCGGTCCATCCCATAAATTTCACATCCTGTTAGTCGGCTCCAGACTACGAGCCTGCCTTGAATAATGAATGAGGAATGACCCCAGATGATTCGGAAGGGTCACTGTTTCTGATTGGGTGCAAGCGAAAACCTTGCAGCGCTTTAGTTCTGGCAACTCAGTGTCATGCTTGTAAAATCTACCCAGTGATATACTGGTTCAGCAAATTTCCTGTATTACGGTGAGGGTGAACTGCTGCGATGTTCAGACAGCAAGAAGACGGAGCTAAACTTCTGAAATTGCATCCCCAGATCTGGACTGCCCTTCAGCAATGCCACGGGAGATTTAAAAATGATTTAATATGCATCGATAATCCACTGCATCGTAGCAAAGCTATTACCTGGGAGTTACTGTGTGCAAAGTTACTGTATGAATGGCGAAAGGATTTGTATCAAATTCTTCTCTCAAGTACTTTAACTAATTTTAGTTTTAAAGGGGTTAATGCCTCTGTTAAAATAGCAGAGAGGGGGGTTTTGACACGGGCACTTTCAACGTTCGTGCAATAACATGGTTCTGAGTAATTAACAGTTCGGAATATCATCTCTGATTTCCGATAATATCAATTGAATCTCTAGTTCAGATTGCTACAGTGCAACCATTCTCAGCTTTCAATTTTTTTTCTACGCCGCTGAATGCAATCTTGTGCCGGAAAGTGAACTCTTCGATGAAAAAATTCCACCTCCTTCTCCATTGAGAGTAATTGTTAAAGGTACTGTCGTGAAGTATAAATAACAACAATGCAAAAGAGGTCGACCTGATGCACTTCATTGGCTGTAAAGCGCTTTGGGATGTCCTGAGACCGTGAAAGGCGCTATAGAAATGCAAGTTCTTTCTTCAGAACGAGTTTTTTTTAATTTGTTTATGGGATGTGGGCGTCGCTGGCAAGGCCAGCATTTATTGCCCATCCTTAATTGCCCTCGAGAAGGTGGTGGTGAGCTGCCTTCTTGAACCGCTGCAGTCCGTGTGGTGAAGGTGCTCCCACAGTGCTGTTAGGGAGGGAGTTCCAGCATTTTGACCCAGCGACGATGAAGGAACGGCGATATATTTCCAAGTCAGGATGGTGTGTGACTTGGAGAGGAACTTGGAGGTGGTGATGTTCCCATGTGCCTGCTGCCCTTGTCCTTCTAGGTGGAAGAGGTCACGGGTTTGGGAGGTGCTGCCGAAGAAGCCTTGGCGAGTTGCTGCAGTGCATCTTGTAGATGGTACACGCTGCAGCCACGGTGCGCTGGTGGTGGAGGGAGTGAATGTTTAAGGTGGTGGATGGAATGCCAATCAAGCGGGCTGCTTTGTCCTGGATGGTGTCAAGCTTCTTGAGTGTTGTTGGAGCTGAACTCATCCAAGCAAGTGGAGAGTATTCCATCACACTCCTTACTTGTGCCTTGTAGATGGTGGAAAGGCTTTGGGGAGTCAGGAGGTGAGACACTCACCACAGAATATCTAGCCTCTGACCTGCTCTTGTTGCCACAGTATTTATGTGGCTGGTCCAGTTAAGTTTCTGGTCAATGGTGAGCTCCAGGATGTTGATGGTGGAGGATTCAGCGATGGTAATGCCGTTGAATGTCAAGGGGCGGTGTTTAGACTCTCGCTTGTTGGAGATAGTCATTGCCTGGCACTTCTGTGGCGTGAATGTTACCTGCCACTTATCAGCCCAAGCCTGAACGTCATCCAGGTCTTGTTGCATGCGGGCACGGACTGCTTCATTATCTGTGGAGTTGCGAATGGCGCTGAACACTGTGCAGTCATCAGCGAACATCCCCATTTCTGACCTTGTGTTGGAGGGAAGGTCATTGATGAAGCAGCTGAAGATGGTTGGGCCTAGGACACTGCCTTGAGGAACTCCTGCAGCGATGTCCTGGGGCTGTGATGATTGACCCTCAACCACCACAACCATCTTCCTTTGGAGGCCATTTTCACTTTTGCCGTGGGTGACTTTAACAGCTCGGGTTATACAGCCCACCCAATGTCCCTTACCATTGACTCCAAAGTACAGGGAAGTTAGACAGGATGTGCAATGGGTGGCCGATCCATAACCGTCCGTTCGCTGCCCGGGCCCAAAAGTGAAAATTATCCCCTGGTTATTTAATGTGTGTTGGTTACTCCAAGAAGAAAACAATGCTAATTGTCTTTCAAGACAAAATGCATTTCATTTCTTATTCTCAAATACTATAATAGAAAGTTGAAACACATGGGTGGTAACATAAATATTCTTCAAGAGAGTACAAAAAAACTCAGTTCTATGCAGTCCTGGGAATAGACTTGAAGGGTTTGCAAAGCAAGCACAAAAGAGGTCAACAAGTATATACAAAAAAATGTTGCAGTAGCTTCAGATATTCCAGCTGAGGGATCAAACTGAAAAAAAAAATCAAACATTTGCTTTTCAGAAGGTTGCAGTCAGTGCTTTTCTTACTGATTTCAGCAGGGCTGTTTGTTCCTAAGCAGCTATTGTGTACAGCAGAGCCTTGAATTGAATATATTCCGATTGATTTTCTTTGGTTAAAAAATGAATACTGCTGAATCTGCTGGAAGTTACAGGTCTATTCTGAGATTTTACTTATACTGCAATAAAAAATATAGCTGGTTCTTCAATCTAAGTGATGTAGGACCCCTTTGGAACTTAGCCTGTTAAAACCTTGAATGTGTTTTAAAACTTTTAAAGGCATCTGTTAAACGAAGTCCAGTGGAACTACAAAAGAATAAATTTAACCAGCAGAGCGGGAAGCTTTTTATTCAGGAACTCGTGACAAGCAGCATCGCTGCAATTGTTAACAGAAGCACAAAATGTTACCAGTATCAAAGTCTGAAAAGAAAAGCATATTGTGCGCCATTTTGTGTCCTTATAATTGGGTTTTGCCCATCTGTATGGAAAGATGTTTCAAAAAGATGATTGGATAAGTTTAATAGGTATGAACACTGCTTCTGATGCCTGCGATGAAATTCTTTCTCTGCACTTCGTAATGGTCCTACACGAAATGTGGTTTGGCAAATTCAATGCAGTTATCCTCATTGGACAAGAGTTCTAAATAAATTGACAACCTCGCTCAGGAAGGCAGTAAGAATGGCTGGTATAGAAAGTGGAATAAATGTCTCACTACAACAACAATAACTTGTATTTATATAGCGCTTTTAACGTAGTTAAAACGTCCCAAGGCGCTGCACAGGAGTATTTTAAGACGAAAAAATTTGACACCGATTCACATAAGGATAAATTAGGGCAGGTGACCAAAAGCTTGGTCAAAGAGGTAGGTTTTAAGGAGCGTCTTAAAGGAGGAAAGAGGGGTAGCGAGGCGGAGAGGTTTAGGCAGGGAATTACAGAACTTAGGGCCTCGGCAACAGAAGGCACGACCACCAATGGTTGAGCGATTATAATCAGGGATGTTCAAAAGGACAGAATTTGAGGAGCGCAGATATCTCGGGGGGTTGTGGGGCTGAAGGAGATTACAGAGATAGGGAGGGGGCGAGGCCATGGAGGGATTTGAAAACAAGGATGAGAATTTTGAAATCGAGGCGCTGCTTAACCGGGAGCCAATGTAGGTCAGCGAGCACAGGGGTGATGGGTGAATGGGACTTGGTGCGAGTTAGGACACGGGCAGCCGAGTTTTGGATCACCTCAAGTTTACGTAGGGTAGAATGTGGAGTGCAGGGAGTGGAGCTATTCTTATGTTGCCATTGAGGTTAAGGCACATTGGTGGGGCAGAACAAAGGATGCTTTATTTTATATTGGGCTTGAGTTGATCTTGACCTGGGAGTACTTGATACTGACACTAAAGATTAGATTTAACAATTTATGCCCCTGGCGTGGAGCACATATTGGGCATGGAGGCCAATGGGCTCTGAATACTTTCCCATCCCTACCAGGGGATAAGGGAACTGGCTTAGAATCAGTAGTTCAGCCCAATTCAAAGTGAACTGACCCAGAGCCCCTAATAATTCAGGGGTAATTCTATTGTTGAGTGGAGTGCTGAGCCATACACTTCAGGAAGGCTCCAGGTTGATTCAGAGATAGTAAATCTCAACTGGGGCTAAAGAAGACAAAGCTTGGCTAGAGTTATTTTCACTCAGCACTATCCAGCGACTCTGTGCAAATGTGTAGACTGTAAGGTTTCCAAAATTTGCAGATCCCCAAAACCGAAGGAAAAGGGACTTTGGAACTACCTCAGAGTGATAAAAATGCATTTGGGCCTAACATAAGGAATTTAAGACCAAAAACCAAGTTTTGGCATTTTAAAAACATGTCTGGGCCTGTAAAAGGAGAAAAGGCTGCGAAGGAAGTTGGGCTCGACCTCTGCAAAAGCAGTTTAGGGTATTGCAGTTAATTGCACTGTCTGGGTAACCGGGATGACCTCACTCAAAGCCCCAGCATGCATTAACATTTTGACAATAGACCCTAGGAGGAGACAGTCCCACCCAAACCAACAGGTCCCATCAAACCGATTACAGAACCCATTAAAGACATGCATAAAGCAAATATTCGATCGAAGTACAAGGCCCAGTCAAGAAACCCAAAACATGAGGACAATTGAAACTCCGATTAAACAACAGATCGACAGGATGGAGCTATCCTGAAACCACTTCACACATTTACAAAACCAGTTAACATGCTAGTAAAGTCGTTACTGTTAACGAAGTCTTACAATGACCGGGATTTGATTTGGTTTTGATAAGGGGCCACTTCAATTTAGTATAATTGAAGGCCCATCAAGCAGTTCAGCAGTTTTTCAACAGTTACAAGTCGAGAAAGCAGTAACAACAGTTCAAGTTCAACAGAAGGCAGTTCTGCAGTTTTGGATTTCAATTTGAAAGCCTGTTTTTCAGCTGAAGTCAGTGCTGGAATTACAGAGTTCAGGAGAAGCAAGTTGGGCAGTTAAAGAGGACAGTTCAGTAAGAAGGGAGTTCTCCAGTTCTCCAGTAAAACAGTTCAAGTTCAACAAGCAGGCAGAAGGCAGTTTCCACAGTTCTGCAAGAAGGCAGTTCCACAGCTCGGAAGAAGACAGTTTAAACAGAAAGAAGGCCAACAGCTCCAGAAGCAGGCCGACGCGCAAGAAGAGACCAGAGCGACCGCCTCAGTGACCATCGGACACCTCACGGCAACAAGGGCCTTACGAAACCTTTTACTCAAATGACTCTAAACCCTAACTCTCAACTGTCAAGGATTCGTTTGGTGAGCATTATCCCTGGTTCTCCAGAGTCCAACCTAGCTAGTGAAGTCGGATTGGGAGGGGTGAAGTATTCTTCTAATGTTATTTCCCTCGCTTGTACCGAAGTGTTCCCCACCTTTAGAGTGTTTGTGTTGTGTTTTACTTTCTTGAATAAAGATCAAAATTCTTTCATCAAAACCTGCTGTCTACTGCACCTTTGTTCACGACCCCCAAATAAGTCCAAGGTCAAGAACCAGGGGCGTGGAGAGCAATTCGAACCGCTCACTGAGTCACAGGTGAAGCTGACCCTACCACACCACCCCGCTACAAGACACTGAGTGAAGACAATATCAGGCTGGTCAAATTGCCCAGCAGTGCTGATTCTCCGTGCTCAAACATGGAGAATGCTCCTTTTAGTGAGGTATCGGACCACACCATTGCCCAGGAAAAGGTATTGCAATGTACGTTACTGCCTTCAAGAGGAAAAAGATCGAGAATTGAAGAAATAAAACAAAGAACTGAGCGTCCAAATAAACTTAACCTTACTTTCACCTAAAAGTGCATGCTCTAAAAATCTCTGCCTGTGAGCAGATCATAAAAAAAACTCACTGCTCTCTTGGGACCTACATTCCAACAGTGACTACACTTCAAAAGTACTTCATTGGCTGTAAAGCGCTTTGAGACTTCCGGTGGTCGTGAAAGGCGCTATAGAAATGTAAGTCTGTCTTTCTTCTTTCTTTCTTTCTAACTCAGTGAATGGACGTTACAGCTCCAAACTCACTCTGTGCCTTGATGGATATTCCAGTCCCCCAGTGGAATTCCTACAGACTGAGAAAGCCACCATTTTATTTCATCCCAATTTGGTCAATATCATCTCATGAGATGTCATGACTTATATAGTGACATTCAACAATACAGCAATTATCAAGCTCAATTCCCAACAATCTTTCGGGGTCATCTACGTTTTCTGGCCCAGATCCACATTTTCCACAGTAGTTCCATTTATGATGCAATCGGTATCTTCCTCCATCTGCCAGAAATAACACAACATGATATTAATACCTGATACATCACTTCATAATTGCAAGTCGTAAAATTATTTGCAGTTTACAGGGAAACAAACACATAAAGTGACAATTACATTAACTCACCAAATTCTGTAATGTTATGACAATTTTTCAGAATTCTTTAATCATTTTTCAGATGGATTAATTAATTATTTTCCTATTGCGGTAATCTTTACCTTTACCTACAAACAGTGTGACATAAGAAAACTACTAGGCGCTTGGTTTAAGCGTTAAACAAAGCTTTAATCAACTGTTTTACAACATGGAGGTCTAGTTGTGTCCTTCACTAGTTCTGGTTAAGAATGTCCTGCGCAAGCTTGGCCCATGCCCAAGTATTTATACTCTCCTTGGACAGCGCCACCCGCAGGCCACTCAGTATTATTTCATAAGTCATGAATGACAGATTCATGTCACAGTGTAAGACATTTCTTTTTGTACAAATAGCAGTATGACCATCAATAATTGATAAGTATTACAAAGTAAGGAGTATCTGGTTTCTCTTCCCACTGCCATGAATTTTAAACTGTACTAATGAGGCAACAATATAGACCCGATGCTTTTACCTAGCATTGAGAGCCATATCATAATCATGTCCTTGGGTATATTAAACAAGATCGGAATGAGGCCCTTATGTGTCATAAGAATATAAGAACTTAAGAATTAGGAGCAGGAGTAGGCCATATGTCCCCTCGAGACTTCTCCACCATTCAATAAGATCATGGCTGATCTTCAACCTTAACTCCACTTTCTCACCCGGTCTCCATATCCCTTGATTCCCCATGAGTCCAAAAATCTATCTATCTCAGCCTTGAATATACTCAACGACTCAGCATCCTCAGCCCTTTGGGGTAGAGAATTCCAAAGATTCACAACACTCTGGGTGAAGAAATTCCTCCTCATCTCAGTCTTAAATGGCCAAATCTTTATCCTGAGACTATGCCCCCTAGTTCTAGACTCTCCAGCCAAGGGAAACAACCTCTCAGCATCTACCCTGTCAATCCCCCTCAGAATCTTAAATGTTTCAATGAGGTCACCTCTCATTCTTCTAAACTCCAGAGAATATAGGCCCAATCGTTTTTGTATTCGTTTATGGGGTGTGGGCATCGCTGGCAAGGCCAGCATTTATTGCCCATCCCTAATTGCCCTAGAACACTGCTACAAAAAGTTCCACAATCACAGCAAAGCAGACAAGTTAACACACAGCACGTTCTCCCTATTCTTCCTTGCCCACCCTGGACATTAGCATACTCTTCACCCTCTTAGGGTGAATGTCAGCTGTGGCTCAGTGGGTAGCATCCTCGCTTCTAAGTCAGAAGGTTGTGGGTTCACGTCCCGCTCCAGGGACTTGAGCACATAAAGCTAGGCTGACACTCCAGTGCAGTGCTGGGGAGTGCTGCACTGTCGAAGGTGCCGTCTTTCGGATGAGACGTTAAACCGAGTCCCCGTCTGCTCTCTCAGGTGGCCGTAAAAGATTCCACGGCACTATTTTGAAGAAGAGTGGGGGAGTTATCCCTGGTGTCCTGGCCAATATTTATCCCTCCACCAACATAACAAAAACAGATTATCTGGTCATTATCACATTGCTGTTTGTGGGAGCTTGCTGTATGCAAATTGGCTGCTGCGTTTCCCACATTACAACAGTGACTACACTTCAAAAGTACTTCATTGGCTGTAAAGCGCTTTGAGGCGTCCAGTGGTCATGTCAGGCGCTATATAAATGCAAGTCTTTCTTTCTTTCTTAAAGCAATAACAGCACAGCTAACCCTTCACAATGCTCTCAAGTTAAGGGGGGCTTCCTAGCTCCCCTTATAGTAGTTACTTACATGCACAACTCTAAAACCTCCTACTTCACTTTTACCCCACCTCTTTACTTCATCTCTCCCATGCCACTTGACACACACTCCTCAACCGCTAGCCATATTCCTATTCGCTCTATCATCGTACAGGACAAATTAGCACACAATAGACCACAACAGGCAGTCCACCAGGGGAGGCATCCCCATTCATAAGTTCCTCACCCACTTTGAGAAAAAGACCATACAGCTCCTAGGGAGATCTTCAGCTTTTGCCATGGGAGATGGTCAGGTCAGCTGCACTTTACTGGTGCCAGGTTACCAAACGAACAACTGTACTGTCGACCTATTCAAAGGTGGTGGTGGCAAGTGAGTTATTGAAGCAGCAAGGCAGCGTGACATTGTCCTGGGCCCCCTAATGCTCTAATACAACCACAAAGGTGCTCATAGAGGAAGTGAGGAACAGGAAGGAGGTCCTCTTTCCCTTTGATATGTGATAGGCATTCTGTCAACAACAATGGAGAGGTATCTAAGCAGGTCAATACCAGCAGCCTGGATCCAAGGACCTGGGCTGCAGCACGCAAAGAAATTAAATGATCTCACCAAGGCTGCCAAGGTAAGACTCCTCTTCACATCTTTTTTATTCCCTGCACAGAGTGTACCAGATGTAACTTATGACCCTACAACATTAGTTGACATGAATATCAATGTTGATCTTGGGGCGCATGTAATTTATTCCAGGGTGGAAAAACTGGGAGAGATTTTGGACATGACTGTTGATGCAGGGGAGAAGGGATTGTTCTGATGAAGCGCTCATTGAACAGCCCCTGGCTGCTGGAGCACAGGAAAGAGCCAGAAGCAAAGCTGTTCAGGGCTGCGCTGATCTTGACTGCAACAGGTGGCTCTGCGCCAGACAACACTTGCTAAGTGCCCCGAGACTAAGTACTTCCTAACACAATAGGTGTGAGGTGTTTATTGAATACTGTGACAAATTGCTTATTGTTTTCAGTCTTTAGAAAAACAACTTCAGTATGCCAAGCTCATTAACATTTTAGCCTCCTTTTGTCTCTGCTTGTATTTAAAAGTGTGTGATTACAGTTTGCTTTCCAAATCAAACTTTTAAATAGAACTAATTTCCCATTTTTTTCCTGTGCAAAATTGATCATGAATTCCTGCTGTGACACTGCCAGAAAGTTAAAAATACGATTGAATTGAGTGAACTAAACGCCGTAAGTTTTCCCACCCAGATGTGCCCTTCACTTCCTTTGAAATAAGCCTCGATTTCTTTCACAACAAGCCAAAAATATGAATGATTTCTATCTCCTGAGTAGGTGGGAATGTGGCCATCAGTTCCATTGATGTCGAGAGAGATGTTTACTCGCTCATAACTGACGCAGAGCCGATTGGAATTTCAAGCTGGCTTGATGCTATCAATCGGGATGATTGACCTCCTGCCCGTTGTTATCCGTGTGAGGCCCAAGCCATTTAGAAGCCTGCTCCTCATTTGAATGCAGCTGACAAGCTGCGGGCACCAAAAGCAGTGATCTGAGGCAGCTCGCTGACTGGGGAGGGCAGGAGACCAGTCAGTTCCTGCCCATTTTCGAAGCAGTCCCTGGAGTTCAGTGTGCGGTGCGCATTACGCCCATTTGTACCTCAAAAGTTGCCACTGTGGGTCCTGTGTACGTAGCCAGGCCCCAATTTGCATGTTACAAAGCGGCCTGCTGCCTGAAACAGGCAGGTGCTTCGGCGGGCCAGTGTGAGTGGGTCGGTGAGCGACCCGACCCTATGTTCAGGCTCCATTTACACCGGGTAGAAGCACTCAAAATCAGCTCCAATCAGCTTGCTTTCTTCCCTCAGGGATAAACCTGCCCGAATTACATTGTACAAACAGGTGGTACTAGCCAGACACTTTTGACGGGATTAGGTTTTGCCAGCCGTGGCTCGGTGGGCAGCACTCCCGGCTCTGAGTCAGAATGTTGTGGGTTGAAGTCCCCACTCCAGAGACTTGAGCACAACAATCTAGGCTGACACTCCAGTGCGGTGCTGAGGGAGTGCTGCACTGTCAGAGGTGCTGTGCTTCGGATGAGACGTTAAACCGAGGCTCTGTCTGCTCGCTCAAGTGGACGTGAAAGATCCCTTGGCATTATTTCGAAGACGAGAAGGGGAATTATCCCCGGTGTCCTGGCCAATATTTATCCCTCAATCAACATCGCTAAAACAGTTTATCTGGTCATTATCACATTGCTGTTTGTGGGAGCTTGCTGTGCGCTGTAAAGCGCTTTGGGACATCCAGTGGTCGTGAAAGGTGCTACAGAACCACAGCTGACACTGGCTGGATGGTCAAAACAGTAAAATACAGGTTTTTACATAGGATTCCATAGGATATACGGCACAGAAACAGGCCATTCGGCCCAACCAGTCCATGCCGGCGTCTATGCTCCACACAGAGCCTCCTCCCATCTTTCCTCATCTAAGCATCTATTCCCTTCTCCCTCATATGCTTGTCTAGCCTCCCCTTAAATGCATCTAAACTATTCGCTTCAACCACTCCCTGGTAACGAGTTCCACGTTCTCACCACTCTCTGGGTAAAGAAGTTTCTTCTGAATTCCCTATTTGATTGCTTGGTGACTATCTTATATTGCTGGCCTCTAGTTATGCTCTTCCCACAAATGCAAACACTCACACCTTTCATAATTTTAAATACCTCTATTAGGTCCCTCCCTCAGCCTTCTCTTTTCAAGAGAAAAGAGACCCTTCATCCGATCCTGATAAGTATAGCCTCACATTTCTGGTATCATCATTGTCAATCTTTTTTGCACGCTCTCCAGTGCCTCTACATCCTTTTTAGAATCATAGAATCATAGAATGGTTACAGCACAAAAAGAGGCCATTCGGCCCGTCGAGCCCGTGCCGTCTCTTTGCAAGGGCACTTCAGCTAGTCCCACTCCCCCGCCCCTTCCCTGTAGCCCTGCAATTTTTTTTCCTTCAGTTACTTATCTAATTCTCTTTTGAAAGCCACAATTGAATCTGCCTTCACCACCCTCTCATGCAGTGCATTCCAGATCCTAACCACTCACTGCTTAAAAAAGTTTTTCCTCATGTCGCCTTTGGTTCTTCTGCCAATCATCTTAAATCTGTGTCCTCTGGTTCTTGACCCTTCTGCCAATGGGAACAGTTTCCCTCTATCTACTCTGTCTAAACCCCTCATGATTTTGAACACCTCTATCAAATCTCCTGTCAACCAGCTCTGCTCTAAGGAGAACAACCCCAGCTTCTCCAGTCTATCCAAGTAACTGAAGTCGCTCATCCCTGGAACTATTCTTGTCAATCTTTCCTGCACCCTCTGTAAGGCCTTCACATCCTTCCTGAACTGCGGTGCCCAGAATTGGACACAATACTTCAGTTGAGGCCGAACCAGTGTTTTAGAATGGTTCATCATAACTTCCTTGCTATTGTAATCTATGGGCTTGATTTTGCCAGGCCCGAGGAGGCGGGAATGGAGGCATGTGGGATGTTAAAATTGCAAAAAATGGCAGGCAGGCCCGACCCCGCCTCCATCCCACCTCCGAGCAATTTTCCCAAATGCGTGGTTTCTGATCCCATCTCCGTCCCGCCTCCAAGAGGCGGGATAGGCCCTTAAGGCCCTTAACAACCACTTAATTGCCTCCATAATCCCATTTTGAGAGGCCTTTCTGATTTTAACACTTTTCCGACGTGATGCACGCCTCCTCTTAAACACGACGGTGAAACCTGGCAGTAGCACACTTGGATTGCTGACTATCAGCTGCAGGTCCACCATTAAGAAGGAGATTTGAACAATCATCATTCTGGGGGCACTTTTAGCAGTCATAACCATTGTTGTGGAAGTTTGGAGCCTGGAGTAGTAGTGGTGGTGGTGGTGAAATCTGGGACCAGACTTAGGTCTCTTGCTGCTCATTTTGCCTCCAGGTCCCTCTCACAGCAAAGGCCAAAAGCTTCCCAGTCTTTGCAGACCTTAAATGCAGCAGCAATGATGACATCATCAGAGGCGACTTTCAGACTGAAAAAACTAATTGGGTCATGGGTTCCCACATGCTGGACTCAATTGCCCAATTAGGGGAAAATCGAATAATTCTCCCACATCCAATTGGAGTCGGGTGGCTAACACGAAAAGCGGATGACAGGACCCCAGCCCGCCCCAATGACAAAATCGAGCCCTATGCCTCTATTTATGAAGCCCAGGATCCTGTATGCTTTATTAACCGCTTTCTCAACCTGCCCTGCCACCTTCAACGATTTGTGCACACGTACCCCTAGGTCTCTCTGTTCATGCACCCCCTTTAGGATTGTACCCTTTGGTTTAGATTGCCTCTCCTCGTTCTTCTGACCAAAATGTATCACTTCGTACTTTTCTGCGTTAAATTTCATCTGCCACGTGTCCGCCCATTCCACCAGCCTGTCTATGTCCTCTTGAAGTCTATCACTATCCTCCTCACTGTTCACTATACTTCCAAGTTTTGTGTCATCTGCAAATTTTGAAATTGTGCCCTGTACACCCAAGTCCAAGTCATTAATATATATCAGGAAAAGCAGTGGTCCTAGTATTTTTATAATATGGCGATCAGAATTGTACACAGTACTCCAAATGTGGTCTAACCCAGCTTCGATATAAGTTGTAGGAGGTGTGTAAAATCTAATCAGACCCCACCTCGACTACGATGTCCAATTCTGGTTGCCAAGATACAAGGTGGAGACGTTGAAGCCCTGAGATAGTCAGTGTAGGGAAATACCATGGAGCTGACCCCTGGCATCAGAGGGCGAAAGTACGAGGAGATGTTGAAGAAATGTGGCTTTTCTTGAGAGGATACGAGGGAGAGGTGACCTCAAAGATATGTATGAGGTGGTGAACAGTTTAGAAAAAGTGAATCTGGAACACCACTTCAAATGAAACTATCATTGCAGGACAAAGAGAATCAGATTCAAACTAGTAAAAAGCAAATCTAGGGCAGAAATCAGGCAGTTCTTCACACAAAAAAGTATAGAATAGACCTTTAGGTAAGGTAGTGGAAGAAAAAGCCTAGAAATCATTTAAGAAGTAGTTGTATGCTGTGACAGGGGACTGTTGGAATCTTTTGGATGGATGAACTGAGATTGGCCAAGTGTTCTTCCTCATCTATATCTGTCTTGTGTTCTGGCAAGCAGTGATATTGGGATTTATTTAACCGGATGATGCTAGTGGATAATTATAGCTTTTGTATATTATAATTTAGTAACATTTAGGCCTAGTGACAAACTCTCCAAAACATTCCTTCTTCTCCAACCAACACTTGAAGACCAAGGCCTAGAAATTCATCTCGGGCGAGGGCGTAAAACGGACGGTATCGGATCGGCCTGCCCGTTAGACACACCGTCTGATATTCAGTTCCCTCGCAGTCAACGCAACTGAATATCAGGCGCTGTGCGTAACGGGCGGCCGATCAAATACCGCCCGTGGTGCACCACCGCCCGCGAAGAATTCCGAGGCCCAGAAGTTTTAAAAGGTATAGGGAAATGGGATTGGAAGGAGATGGATGAACCAGCAGTGGCACAGGCACGATGAGCTGCCTCCTTCCTTTTGTACCTCAATTGCTAGGTTTATTTGATTCTGCAGGAGTTTCAACCTAGTTGATAAACAAGCAAATCATCCTCAAACTTTTATATCCAAAAATATCATTACTGAATCCAATTTTTTCTTATTACCAAAGCAATATTTCTGACTCAGCGGAGCTTTGTAATTCACATTGTCAGCACAGTCCCAGCAAAAACACATGTACAATTACTTTCTTTTAAAATTTATCACAGTCTTTGTTTCAGTCTTAAAAAATCTATCACAATAGTTCCATTAAACCTAAACAATACCAGCATACTTCCATTAAAAAAACCATTCAGGAACACAATGTCCTAAGACCAACACAATCAGCATCATATTTTTGTGTCAAGCTCAGTAGTAGCACTCTCGCCTCTGAGTCAGAAGGTTGTGGGTTCAAGCCCCACTCCAGAGACTTGGGCATAAAATCTTGGACGACACTCCCAGTGCAGTACTGAGGGAGTGCTGCACTGTCAGAGGGTCAGTACTGAGGGAGCGCCGCACTATCGGAGGGGCAGTACTGAGAGAGTGCTGCACTGTCAGAGGATCAATACTGAGGGAGCGCTGCACTGTCGGAGGGGCAGTACTGAGAGAGTGCTGCACTGTCAGAGGATCAATACTGAGGGAGCGCTGCACTGTCGGAGAAGCAGTACTGAGGGAGTGCTGCACTGTCAGAGGATCAATACTGAGGGAGCGCTGCACTGTTGGAGGGGCAGTACTGAGAGAGTGCTGCACTGTCAGAGGATCAATACTGAGGGAGCGCTGCACTGTCGGAGGGGCAGTACTGAGGGAGTGCTGCACTGTCAGAGGGTCAGTACTGAGGGAGTGCTGCACTATCAGAGGATCAATACTGAGGGAGCGCCGCACTGTCGGAGGGGCAGTACTGAGGGAGTGCTGCACTGTCAGAGGATTAATACTGAGGGAGTGCTGCACTGTCAGAGGATCAATAATGAGGGAGCGCTGCACTGTCGGAGGGGCAGTACTGAGGGAGCGCTGCACTGTCGGAGGGACAGTATTGAGGGAGTGCTGCACTGTCGGAGGGTCAGTACTGAGGGAGTGCTGCACTGTCGGAGGGGCAGTCCTGAGGGTGTGCTGCTCTGTCGGAGGGGCAGTACTGAGGGAGCACTGCACTGTCGGAGGGGTAGTACTGAGGGAGTGCTGCACTGTCAGAGGGGCAGTACTGAGGGTGTGCTGCTCTGTCGGAGGGGCAGTACTGAGGGAGCGCTGCACTGTCGGAGGGGTAGTACTGAGGGAGTGCTGCACTGTCAGAGGGGCAGTACTGAGGGTGTGCTGCTCTGTCGGAGGGGCAGTACTGAGGGAGTGCTGCACTGTCGGAGGTGTTGCCTTTCGGATGAGTTGTTAAACCAAGGCCCTGTTGCCCTCTCAGGTGGATGTAAAAGTTCTCATGACACTATTCGAAGAAGAGCAGGGGAGTTCTCCCCGGCGTCCTGGTCAATATGTATCCCTCAACCAACATCACTGAACAGATTATCTGATCATTATTACATTGCTGATTGTGGGAGTTTGCTGTGTGCAAATTGGTTGCCGTGTTTCCTACATTACAACAGTGACCACACTTCAAGAAGTACTTTATTGGCTGGAAATCACTTTGGGATGTGCTGAGGCTGTGAAAGGAGCCTTATGAATACAAGTGCTTTCTTTTCTTCTTTGCAATGTGGCAAAACTTCCAACAGGTTTATATTTTCTTCGGCTGCCATTGTATGGATGAAGAGCCTTCTGTCTGGCTGAAGGAATAATTGATTCCTTTCACACGAATGTACCTTATTTAACTGAGCAAATCTGACCCTGATTGAACTAGATCCAAAGTCAAATGTGGAAACAGGGAAGTGTTGCATACTGTAGGAGGTCAAAATGAGGAAGATTACAAATAATGAAGCATTGAAACTCTGAAAATTATAGGACAAGTACGTGAGGGTGATTTCGTTGTCACTCTGCTTTTTTGACGTGAAAATGGTGGTAGTGGATCAAAATTGTTTTTTAAACCTTTGGGCTGATTTTGTGCTCAAGCACACTGGATGTGATTTTGGGTGGATCTCGATTTACGTGAAATACAAACAGAAAA
Organism: Squalus acanthias; assembly: GCA_030390025.1. Taxonomy (NCBI): domain Eukaryota; kingdom Metazoa; phylum Chordata; class Chondrichthyes; order Squaliformes; family Squalidae; genus Squalus; species Squalus acanthias. The sequence continues at coordinate 12,653,049 of CM059428.1, forward strand.
TGCTGAAAATACTCAGCAAGTCAGGCAGCATCTGCGGAGAGAGAAACAGAGTTAACGGGCTCGATTTTCCAAGCCCCGTGGAGGTGGGTTTGGAGGCGGGAGTGGTGGGAAAATTGCAGATTCAGGGGGCCATGTACCCATCCCGCCCCCAACCCGCCTCCATGCCAATGTCCCAGGAGGCGGGTACCCGACCTATGCTGGGAGCCGCCTCCCCGAGGCGGGAAGGGGATTAGTGCCAATTAACTGCCTGTTAACAGGTAGTTAACAGGCAGTTTTTTGGCTGATCCCTACTTTTAGCCCTGAAGTGTGGGCTGCCCGACAGCTCCAAACCACGCCAAGTTAGCGAGGCGGACCGTCGGTCTGGAGGGCTTGGAGGGGTCGAGATTTCCGGTGTACAGGTGAGTGATGGGTGCATGAGTGCAGAGGTAAGTGTGTTTGGTGTGTGTAAAGTGTTTCAATAAGTTTTACTTACCTTTACTTTCTCCCCCAGGCTTCCTCCCTTCAGGTCTCGGGAGTCCCTCAGCTCACCGGCACAGAAAGCAGAATGGCCGCTGAGCTGTCAAAAGCTGCAGCCTCTGCTTTCTGGTCTGGAGAGCTCTCTAACTGAGTCTGAGTAGAAGGACTCAAGTTAGAAGACAGATTGTCAGTGTTTGACAGCTTCACAGAGCTGTCAAACATTGATATTTCATCTGTCAAAAGCTCTTGACAGATGAAATGTCAATCGCTGACGTCACCAGTATCCAGGTGTCCCTTAATTGGCCTGCTGAGCCCGCTGGGTGGGCTTAACAAGGTCAATCAAGGGAAAGTAGCATGGGTTGGCCACAAATTGATGGAGGCGGGACTACAACCCAAAAAGTGGAAGTCCCGCCTCCATCACGTCCCCATTGAAAAAATCCAGCCCAACGTTTCAGGTCGATGACCTTTCGTCAGAACTGAAACAAGTTAGCGATACAGCAGGTTTTAAGCAAGTGCAGGGGCAGGGAAAGGGGGAGGGGAGGAAAGAACAAAAGGAAAGGTCTGTGATAGGATGGAAGGCAGGAGAGATTAAAAGACAAAAGGGATGATGGTGCGAGGCAAGAGGAGATGGTAATGGGACAAGTAAAAGAAACAAAAGATGGGTTTATGTGACTTGAATTCACGCCTGAAACATGCAGGAGCCCAATAAATATATGCAAAGGATGGCCAAATTGGCTTTAGGATCTAGGCGCACGATGGTTGCCATCCGCATTACCATTGACTTAACCCGTCCACAAATCATGGACAGTACACGGCAGGAAATATTCAGCTGCTGTCAGGTAAAATGCTGCAAAGTTTTAGGAGACAGTTTGCTTGTATGAGATGGTGGTTGTTGACAATTTAGGCCATTTCAAAGTGCTTGTCGCACCTGCAGTATGTTCTCAACTCTTAATGACCTTCCGGCAACACACATTTTTCATCATGATGGTCTTCCAACAATTCCGTTCTGGCGAGAGGAAGAGGAGGAGGCAGATCCGGAGAATCAGGAGCAAACAGAGTCGCAGCTGCAGGGAGAGAAAATAAAATAAGCAAGAAGGAAACCTTACTCTCCCAGAGTCCATAGCCCAAGGACAACATAAGTTGCACTTATATGAGGAGCAGTGCACGAAGAGGTTGCGATTCCTCAGGGAGGCTATCACATAGTTGATCGCATTGCCTCCTGCAACCAATCGCTGCAGCTGTCACTGCATTGCCTGTATCAGTTAAAGTCACCGCAGCCCTGAACTTCAGTGTCTGCGCGCCTGAGGTTTCACAGACGATATCAGCAACACGAGTCAATCTGCAGTCCATGCATATATTAAACAGATAACTGATGTCAGGTTTGCCAGAGGAAGCACTTTGTACAGATTAACTCAGCTCTCTCTCAAATAATCAGGATCGAGTGCAAACCAATATGGTGGGTATATTGTGTTTAATCGGAGTTTAGGACGGAATATAACAAACTAGTTATACAGCAGAAACATACGACCGTGACAAAGAGCTGGTACCAGTCCCGATCGGACAGACGGCTGGCATACATGAACAACTCTTATTCGTGCTCCTTCTTGTCTCACATGACTCTCTCTCTCATTCTGAGCTACCCAAGAGTGCTAGACTAGGGTCAGCATGGATCCACCCTCGGAAGAGTATTAGACCACCGATCTCACTCTTGGGAGTCCCCTCGCTCCACGGTCTGAGCTAAGGGCTTTCCGGGTCTTGCTTTCATTCTCTTTTTAGGGGTGGGCCTGGAATAAGTTATTGAAAAGACCATTTAACCTATAGAGGTTTCCCTTAAAACAAGGTGTCCAATGGCATGTCGAGTTCTTTGTATAAACTTATAGCTGAAGATCCTCCCTCAAGGGGTGGTCTTCACAATCATTACATATGCTTTCCTGTTTGTACGTTTTGAAGGCCAATCCATCTGGATCCCTCTTATCTCATCCAGCCCTTTCCCTCCAAAGCTATAGTCTCTTATCTCGTCCTGTCTTCCCCCACTGGTCTGGAGTCAGTCGCCCAGACACACCAAGCTTGGCCTTCAATCAGAGGCCTCATTGTTCATAACTGCTATTATAGAAACATAGACACATAGAAGATAGGAGCAGGAGTAGGCCATTCGGCCCCTCGAGCCTGCTCTGCCATTTAATGAGATCATGGCTGATAATCCTATTCAGTACCCTGTCCCTGCTTTCTCCCCATATCCCTTGATCCCTTTAGCCTTAAGAAATATATCTAACTCCTTCTTGAATATATTTAATGAGTTGGCCTCAACTGCCTTCTGTGGTAGAGAATTCCACAGGTTCACCACTCATTCCTGCTCATCTCAGTCCTAAATGGCTTACCCCTTATCTTTAGCCTGTGACCCTTGGTTCTGGACTCCCCCACCATCGGGAACATCCTTCCTGCATCTAGTCTGTCTAGTCCTGTTAGAATTTTATAAGTTTCAGTGAGATTCCCTCTCATTCTTCTAAACTCTAGCGAATACAAGCCCAATCGTCCCAATCTCTCTTCATACGTCATTCCCAGGTATCAGTCTGGTGAATCTTCGCTGCACTCCCTCCATGGGAAGAACATCCTTTCTCAGATAAGGCGACCAAAACTGCACACAATACTCAAGGTGTGGTCTCACCAAGGCCCTGTACAACTGCAGCAAGACATCCCTGCTCGTGTACTCGAGTGTACTCGAGTGTACTCGAATATTCTCTCTCTCTCTCTCTCTCTCTCTCTCTCATATATATCGCACATCTCCCATCCCACATTCATTTTGCATCCAGGTCCACTCACATCAAAAGCCAGGCAGGTCCTCTCTCAGCAACAACCAGACAGTTTCTCACACCAGGCACACAGTCTCTGACCTGCAATGCAGCAGTAATAATGACATCATCAGAGGCAACTTTCAAACTGACCACTAATTAGTTCATGGGTTCCCACATGCTGGAACTCAATTGCCCAATTAAGTGAAAATTGCATCATTCATCAACATTAATCTGGAATCGGGGGGCGGGGGGGACACGAAATGCGGATGACACGACCCCAACTCGACCCCAAGACAAAATCCAGCCCATCACATCTAGTTCCCTCATCTAGATCATTAATATATATTGTGAATAACTGGGGTCCTAGCACCGATCCCTGCGTTGTTTATGTTCAAAGCTGTCCATGCAGGCAGCCATCCATACAACCTAACTATTTCAATTCATTATCAGACTGTTGTACCATGAAATTAATCTTTAAATTCTGTTCTATTCTTATGCACTGGTTATCTTACGTATCTTAGTAAACAATTCTATCAAACGAACTCCAATTCCTACCTTAGCATTATAATAGGGTTATTAGTAATAATGGAAGAAACATAGGTTGGGCCTTCATTGGCCAAATTAAAGAGACATTAAACAATGTCAAAGTCCTAACTTACAAACAACAGACAGCGAGCCTGGCAGGGCAAGGCCATGCTATGGGCCCCTGTGTGGGATGCTGTACATCATCTAATCTAACTAACTAAAAACACTTGTCTCAAATTCTAATACAAGCTTCTCCAGGAAACCAAAACTTATGCAGTCCCAGTAAAACATAACTTATAGATTAACCCTTACTTGTCTCAAGCACTAGTACAATCATTTAAACACAGTATTATTTGCGTCACGGTTTCATTCGCATAACCATATATATTTTTAGGTACCCCTGATTTCTAACATTTTCCCCATGAACATTTTGGACTCGATTTTAAACTAACCCGACCGCTGCCCCCACCCCCCGAAACTGACAGGCGGGAGAGGGTCGGGTGGATAAAACATTAAGAATGGATAACCTGACCCCAACCCGACCCCATTCCCGACAGCATTCCCACCCCTTTAAATTCTAAAATAGAGAAATCAGGCAATGGATGAGGGTCCCATAAAAGGCAGATAGGTCCTAATTAACATCCCAAAGTCATAGCTTGATGACATCATCGGCTCCGCGACTTATATTTAACAATGAGTGAGCGGGTCGAAGCTGTGGGATTCCCGGCAGCTGATCCGAGGTGTGAACTATCGGTTCCCCAAGGTAGGTTCCTTGTGGGCCAGGAGGAGCAGGAGTGCTTCCCCCCCCAGACCCCTCAATGGATCCTTCGGCCTCCCCTAGCCGCGCTCGCCCACCTCCCCCCCATCTCCAGCCCCGAACTCCAGCCTCCCCCCAGCCCCGACCCCCCCTCCCCCAGCCCCGAACTCCAGAATCCCCCCAGCCCCGAACCCCCCTCCCCCAGCCCCGAACTCCAGCCTCCCCCAACCCCTCCCCCCCTCCCCCAGCCCTGAACTCCAGCCTCCCCCCAGCCCCGACATCCCAAACCCCCAGCCCCGAACTCCAGCCTTCCCCCTCCCCCAGCCCCGACCCCCCCATTCCCCAGCCCCAACCCCGATCTCCAGCCACCCCGGCTCCCCCCGCCCCGATCTCCAGCCTCCCTCCAGCCCTGATCCCCCCTCACCCAGCCCCGATCTCCATCCTCCCTCCAACCCCTCCCCCCCTCCCCCAGCACCGATCTCCAGCCTACCCCTCCCCCAGCCCCGATCTCCAGCCTCCCCCTCCCCCAGCCCCGATCTCCAGCCTTCCCCCAACCCCGACCCCCCCCTCCCCCAGCCCCGATCTCGAGCCTCCCCCAGCCCCGATCTCCAGCCTCCCCCCTCCCCCAGCCCTGATCTCCAGCCTCCCCCCTCCCCCAGCCCCGATCTCCAGCCTCACCCCTCCCCCAGCCCCGAACTCCAGCCTCCCCCCTCCCCCAGCCCCGATCCCCCCATTCCCCAGCCCCGACCCCGATCTCCAGCCACCCCGCCTCCCCAGCCCCGATCTCCAGCCTCCTTCCAGCCCCTCCCCCCTCCCCCAGCCCCGATCTCCAGCCTCCCTCCAGCCCCTCCCCCCCCAGCCCCGATCTCCAGCCTCCCCCTCCCCCAGCCCCGATCTCCAGCCTTCCCCCAACCCCGACCCCCCCTCCCCCAGCCCCGATCTCCAGCCTTCCCCCCACCCCCGACCCCCGATCTCCAGCCCCCGCTCTCCCAGCCTCCCTCCAGCCTCCCCCTCCCCCAGCCCCGATCTCCAGCCTCCCCCCACCCCCGACCCCCGATCCCCAGCCCACCCGCTCCCCAGCCCGATCTCAGCCTCCCCCCTCCCCCAGCCCCGATCTCCAGCCTTCCCCAACCCGACCCCCCTCCCCCAGCCCCGATCTCCAGCCTCCCCCCTCCCCTAGCCACGATCTCAAACTCCCCCACCCTCACCCCACCCGATTGCGGCCTGGAGCTGATGCTCCCCCCCCTTCCCCCCCAGTGCCAGGGACATCCCCACGGCTCACCCCTGTGGCCTCCTGCTGCTAATGCTCCATCCTGCTCCCCGCCAAGGCTGTCAATATGCTAATGATGTTAACGGCAGGGCCTCTGTGTCCCTGGTGTTGCCGGGATTTCCCCGTGCTACCCGCAACCTCCCCGCCTTCATGTAAATATCGGGGCCAAGGAAGCTGCAGGGTTTGCTCAGATTGTAGGATTCCCCAAGTCCAGGGCTTCATTGACTGCACTCTGCGGCTCCTTCAGGTGCACCCATTGCCTTCATCAATCACAAGGACTTCCATCTCATTAATGTGCAACTGGTGTGATGACCAACAACACATCATGCAGGTCTATGTCCGCTTCCCTGCGGGGTGTCATAGCGCTTTTAAATTGTGCCAATCCTTCCTCTTTGTCCCTGCACAGCACGTGAGAGGCTGGCTGCTTGGGGACAAGGGCTACCGCTGCACACTTGACTCATGACTCCTTTCAGGAATCCACGCTCACATGCCTAACTGTGCTACAATCAGATCCAAGGCCGAACTAGTATCAGCATCAAGCAGCCAAGTGGATTTCTCGAGCCATGAATCCACTGCCTGGATAGGCATGGTGGCTTCCTCCAAGACAGCTCGGAAAATGCGTCCTGTACTATTGTGCTTTGCTGTATGCTGCGTATTGGGGACAACGCATGGAGCCACCATTGAACAAGGACCTTTAGCATGATGAGGAGGATAGCACTGATGAAATAGAGGATGGTGAGGAAGTGGGAGGGTTCCAACACTTGCCTGCACCCAGAACTCTTTGGCAGAAGCTCATTTAATAGTGCTTCAGCTGAACAATCCCTGCTGCCGTGCATTAACAGTTATGTCCAACATCACTCCCAATCTTTCCATCCTCCAACAAACTGCATCCGCCCAAAGACCAACATTGTCATTCATGTCAACTATCATTGCAGGGTCACCAGCTACTTCCGGAACACCCCCCGGCTACAAAGACTCTAATTTCCATAATCTCCTAGCAATTCTTACTCCTAATTATCATGCTGGTGAAAGCCCCTAGTGCCTCTCTTACGTGCTCCATGACCTATTTTAATGCTCCTACAATGTGTTCCCCCGGTGGCTGCAGCATGGGAGGTGGAAGGCTGTTGTAGCTCGGTCAATGCCTCTTGAGATGGTTGTGGTCGGTGGCCTCTGTGGGCTTGAGCCTGAGAGGTCCTGGCTGCAGACCACAGCATCTTGTTGGTTGCTGCAGCACTCAAGTCCAGCTGGCTTCCTGCCAGCATGTGGCGGGCACGGGTTGAGGGGATGGCAGGGGGGAGAAGGAGGCAAGTTGCATGTGCCACTGCCATTCCCCTGGGGCTGTAGCTCAAGCTCTCCCATCGGTGAGAGAGCAGAGTGTAGGAGATGTGTGTAGCAACTGAACCCCCTATCCATTCGGTCACACAACCTGTCCAAGATGGAGAAGAAGGCATGCAGGCAAAGCCTACATGGCAGCAGTATGGGCACCCCTGGCAGATGCTGATACTGGTGCCATAGGCATGTGCATGGAGGAGCCAGCTGCCATGCCCATTGAGGTGGCCACAGGCCCCATGGATGAGTTTTAATGCCACACACCACAATCCCACACAATTTGTTAGTGACCTGCCCCACATTCTGCGACATGCTGCTGAATCTCCCTGGCAGGCATTCCAGTACACAGAGCAATTGATGAGTCACAGAAATCGTCCTTCTTTTAAACACTGGCCGCCTGAAGTCTGCATCTCTCTGTCCTCACCAGCAGAGCTGGTACACATGCTCACTCTTCGATGAGTTGTTTCCTGGGCTGTGTTTTCCACGTGCACCTGCTTCTGCTGATTTGTGTTTGGTGAATCAACAACAACAACTTGCGTTTATATAACAAAGCAAAACGTCCCAAGGCGCTTCTCAGGAGTGTGACCAAACAAAATTTGACACCGAGCCACATAAGGAGATATTATGGCAGTTCACCAAAAGCTTGGTCAAAGAGTTGGTTTTAAGGAGCATCTTAAAGGAGGAGAGAGAGATAGCGAGGCGGAGAGGTTTAGGGAGAGAATTCCAGAGCTTAGGGCCTCGGCAGCTGAAGGCACGGCCACCAATGGCAGAGCCATTAAAATCGAGGATGCAACAAGAGGCCAGAATTGGAGGAGCACAGAGATCTCAGAGGGTTGTAGGGCTGGAGGAGATTGCAGAGATATGGAGGGAATTTGAAAACCAAGATGAGAGTTTTAAAATCGAGGCATTGCCGGACCGGGAGCAAATGTAGGTCAGTGAGCACAGGGGTGATGGGTGAACAGGACTTGGTGCGTCCCCTCTAACTCACCGTGTAAAGTCTGTGGGATACTAATATCTGTGCTGATGCTTGAAACAGTGAGACTCCTCAGAGTCTGCTGCAGATTGGCCTGTGGGTTCTGATGGACCTAGAAAGAGGGGAGAGGGAAATGGGTTGGAATGCAATGGTAAGGTTCAGCACTAGCGGATAATCAGCTGCGCTCTGCAGGTTGTCACACTGAGTGCAAGAGTTCAGTATGAAGAAAGAAGGAAGGGATGATGCCCAAGCATCATGATGTGCATGGCCTCCAGCCTCACCATCGCCAGTGCTGTGTGCTTTCTCTCTGCCAATGAGGTCCAGCGTGACCTTCTCCATTGGTGTTAGCATCTGCATCGATGTTGGACCTCTTCCTGATCTTGTCATCGCCCTCCTGTTGTGTGTTAGCTGTGGCTCAGTGGGAAGCACTCTCGCCTCTGAGTCAGAAGGTTGTGGGTTCAAGTCCCACTTCAGAGATTTGAGCACAAAAATCTAGGCTGACACTCCAGTGCAGTGCTGAGGGAGTGCTGCACTGTCGGAGGTGCTGTCTTTCAGATGCGATGTTAAACCGAGGCCCCGTCTGCTCTCTCAGGTGGACGTAAAAGATCCCACGGGCACTATTTCAAAGAAGTGCAGGGAAGTTATCCCCGGTGTCCTGGCCAATATTTATGCCTCAATCAACATAACAAAAACAGATTATCTGGTCATTATCACATTGCTGTTTGTGGGAGCTTGCTGTGCGCAAATTGGCTGCTGCGTTTCCCACATTACAACAGTGACTACACTTCAAAAAAGTACTTCATTGGCTGTAAAGTGCTTTGGGACATCCGGGTGGTCGGAAAGGCGCTATAGAAATGCAAATCCTTCTTTACCAGCTTATCCTACAAGAAGACAGGGAGTGAGTTAGTGTGTGCACTGTTGAAGAGTCCTGAAGATGTGCGAGGTGGCTAAGTATATTGTGCATGATGAGAGCAAGAACTAGCAAACGTGAGGAAGAGGGGGAAGTAGGTGCAAGGGCAGTAGCAGGTCCTGAGTGTGCGAGTACAAGCAGAAGGCGGTGTAGTGAGGTATCCTGTTGTGGTTGACGGAGTGGCATGGGAGGCAGTAAAGGGAAAGAGCAGCAGTGCTGTGGCTAAAGCAGAGTGGTGCAAGGCAGTGGAGGAAAAAAAAGGTGTTTAAAATCATGAACGGTTTAGATCGACTAAATAAAGAGTAACTTTTTCAAATCGCTGAAGGGTCGGTAACCAGACGGCACAGATTTAAGGTGATTGGCAAAAAAAACAGAGGCGACATAAGGAATAGCTATTTTACGCAACGAGTGGTTAGGATTTGGAATACGCTGCCTGATAGGGTGGTGGATACAGATTCAATAGTCGCCTTCAAAAGGGAATTGGGTAAATACTTGAAGGAGAAAAAATTACAGGGATATGGGGAAAGAGCGGGGGAGTGGGACTAACTGGATTGCTCTTGGAAAGCCGGCACAGACTCAATGGGCCGAATGGCCTCCTTCTGTGCTATACTATTCTATGGGGAAAATTCACCCCATTAGCGCCAGCAGATGGTGCTAATGGTGCACTAGAGCATTATCGTCAGGCCGAGGCGAATCCAGCGCCACACGTCAAATCCCGCCCTCCCCCATAGCACTGCCGGAAAACAGTTATCACCGGGAGCCTCAACGCCAGGTGAATCGTGACATCAGTGAGTGTGCAACGCTCACTGACTGCCCGATCTGCAAAATTGATTGTCGCCACTGACCTTAGCGCCTGGAGTAAACATCAACAAGGAGAGCTGGCATGAAGCACCAGGAAGCCGGCTCCAGGGACGTTATTTAAAGGGATCATCAGTCATGACTCGCAGCTGTCGGGTTAGTGGAGTTTCAGTGGTTTCTTGTCAGTTTCACATAGTCCAACAGATACAATCAGTAATTGCAAGGTTATTTTGTATCAGGAGTGTTGTGGCAACTAAAATGTAGCTACATTTATTCTTTAAAAAATCAAACTGCTACACTTGGTTACATTAATGGGGGCTGTACTGGCAGTCGGCCTCACCCTCCAGCATCTACGCATATTCGGAGGCAGCGAGAAAGACTGGAACATGTGCACAGAGGGATTAATTAACGCTAGCAGCTCACCCAGTATATTAAAATCAGGCCTTACGGCTGATGTCATTGGGCAGGCATAGGAGACACCCCATTGACCGCCCGCCCAATTTACGCGATAATTGAATCTCAAACCCTATATATCTCTCAGGGTTTTTAGTACAATTAAAGTAGGAAAACAGTCAATTTGAATCGGTCCAGACTGCGGGATTTCCCGCCACAATCTTTGTCCCTTCCCCCATACGTATTTTCACTCCCTCTCCATACTTATCTCTCCCTCTCTTTCTCTATCTCCAATCAGGCAGCAAAGAACAAATGTTGAAACTGGGAGTAATGAAGAGAGAAACAGACATTGTAGTTTAGACAGATGCAAGGCACACAGGCAGTAACATGGCAGTAATGGTGTAGTGAACGAATTTAATTAAAAAACTTCTGGTAATATTATGTTCCATTAATATTATTATATTGACAATATTTAACCACATTTGTAGTTAATAAATATAATACATTACTCATAATTAATCGCACTGAAGCATATTCAATGAGAAATGTATCTGGGAGCTATGCTTAAAACAGCTAATGTAGATCTCATTTTTAAATATGTGCTTCATTTTACAGTTGGTCCCTTTAGCTCTGGCTTAATTGAAGAAAATAAATTAAATTAAATATTTTATTTATGTTGTTTTATTTTAATCTTGTTGTGGTAGATAAAATTGTTGGACAAGTTACAAAAAGTGTGCAACCTAAATAATGGCTGAGAATGCCCACGGCTGTAACTTCATCAGCGGTGTAGCCGAAACGCCGTTTGCGTGGACCCCCAGTGTAAGCGGTTTTGATCCTAGCCCAATTGCTAGACGGACGGTTCGAATTGCCCCCGCCTTACGAAAGTTCTATACCCGGGAATTATTAGTCAGAGTGTAAATGAAATAAGTCACGGACAGGAATGCTTCGGTGAAAAATCGTACTTATATTTATTTGGTCTAACATACACTGGCTAAAACATGCACTACTAAACAAAATCACTGTCTCTGTGGAGAATAAAAAAACAGGTTACAAACAACATACATACAACTGGGGACTATGACAAGCAGTAATTCCCTTGTTGCTATGGTGGACTCTAATTCCACCCCTACCAACGAATTACCCAGTCGCATAAGCCCCTTCGCCTGGCTGAACCAAACAAAGCTCCCACCCCGGAATAGCACAAAAGCTTCACTTCTGAGAAAAACTCTGAGCCCTCTGGTTACCGGCTTGAGACACTCGAGAACATGCTTACCACCACACACACAGTCGGTCTCGATCGCTCCACTTAGCTGCTTCTTCCTCTGGTACTTCTTCTTGTTAGGTCGATCTTGGTGCAGCGAGAGCGAGAGAGAGAATGGTGGGAATGGGTCTATCTTTATAGGAGTCTCGCTACCCCTATCTTTCCCGCCAATCTTTAAAATCCTTTTGTTTCTAAACACTCTGGTGCTTAATCAGTGATGGGTCATCCTCAGACCCATGAGTATTCCGTGATTGGACTAATGGCCCTAAGTCTGGGACATCTCTCGGTCTTTGTGTTGGGAAAAACTGGCTCCTCTCCGGCTGGCTAGGCCAGTGGGTTCATTGTTCTGCTTCTCTTCTGAGATGGAGGTGAAAAGTGCTTTTGCATATTGGAGTGGCTTTCTAATAGGTTCAAGTTCAACGGGTCAATGGCCCCCTTCCCTTTTTCCAGGACTGTCGGGTGAACCCATACATTCGGGATGACTGACAGTTCTTTTGTCACAGCCAACTGCCATTCATTCTCTGGAGTTTTAACAAATCAGTTTTTCACGTATCTGCACAGGGTGATCCCATCACAGGGAAAATACCCTCAGAAAAATCCCATAAAGTCCACAAAATATTCTCGACTGAGTCCATTCTTCAAACAGAGACTTTGCGATCTCTTCACCTGTGACATTATGGTGGTGGAGAGGGAGCATCTCCAAGGAAATTCTCCGCCAGCATCTTTATTTCACATCTGAGTTCAATTTTTTTTGTTTCAGAAAGAGGCACAGAGATGGAGGGAACTAAAGTAAGAGAGGGGGCGAAATTGGTCTTGTCTTCATTTCAATGGAAAAGAAAATCTTGCATGGTGTAAACCGGGGCTGCCGATTCGCCATGAGCTTGTTTTGCGCCACTATTGAAGACCAATTTCACCCCCAAAGACTTTATTTCTGCAGCACATTAACTCACTCTTCAGAAACAGCCAGAAGTTCACTCAGGTCCTAATACTCTGAAGTGACCCATTTGTACGCCTCCATCCTAAGTGGTGACAAAACAGGTGTTCTCCCGATCTCCCACTCTACCTTCAGTGGAAGATCAGTGGTACCCCAGAAGAAACAGTGTAAGCAGCTAATAAAACGGCCGTTTACGTCATTCCTCCAGCAAAGTTATAGTGGGAGACATTGGGAATGGAGTTCAGGATGTTTGAATCACATCCTGAACAAATCTATCAAACGGTCTTTGTTAAGAATTCATTTTTTTTTGTCCTACTTTAAGGACCTGGACGACTCGGCTGATGGACAGATGTTGAAGCCCAGATGTTTTCCTTCAAAAATAGGACAACCTTCCCATGGGTCCTGACTGAGGTCAAGCGTTTGTAAAGTGCAAGACCTTAATATTAAAAATAATGATTACTTTGCTTCCATTCAACACCTTCCACCTGCTGAGTTTGGGCACAGGCCTATATTCGACCACATTGCGGCACAATGTGGTGAAGTACCAGCAGAGCGCTCCAGCAGGCATTGTTATGAACATGGAGAAAGCTTGGACATGTAACTTCATGCTCGGTGCCTCTTGCTACAATTTACACTAATGTTTAGAACCTGGCTTGTAGAACAGCCATATTGCAAATTGCCAACAGCAGGTTGAGCAGAAAGCAATGTTGTTGCTTTGCTTTGCCAACGCAGGCCTTTTATTGTTTGTCTATTTGCATCGGGGTTGATGCTGACAACCATTTTATGCAGAACTTCAAGATACTTAATCTTAGTATTTATATTTATGAATATAGTTGTGTACTTTTTATAGAGATAGGATTTGTTCCGCCTGCAGCTGATTCGAGGCATTCCTTATTTATACTAATCTGGAGAACATGCTTGACTTCCATAAACCCATCGCTTGTCTCGGCACCGAGGAGGCGGCCTAGATTTTCAGGCCTCGGCCTCATGTGAATTTGGCGTGCGAGCTGCGGACATAAAACAGGCGCCTCGATGTCGCTTGCCATTCTCCAGCTTCGGGAATATCGGCCGCTGGGATTCCAGCGCAGAGGCTCGCAAAGTAGGTCCTCGGAGTGGGGCGGGGGAAGGGGTGCAGTGGAAAGCAATGCCAAGGTGGGGCGAGGGCGGGGCCTGCGGTATTTTAGTGCAGCCAGGAGGAACTCTGCTTCTTCCCGCTCCACAATCGGAATTCCAGTGCACACATGGCCCATGTGACCCTTAATTGCAATTGGGGCCCCTAACTACATCATTGGGACCGCGATTTGCAAGAGAAAGAGGCCTACCGCTTATTTCAGGCAACTGCCTCGTCCGCCCAACTTCCCGTGAAAGTGGCAGCAGGCCGGTCGCTGGGCTTACCGGGGGGTTAGGCTACCACTCTCATTTTTAAGCCATTGTTGCCCCACTTAACGCAGATTTTCCCAGGTGAAAATCGGCCCCGTAGTATATTCCACTGTAACTTAGATTTTAGCCTTTCCTTGACTGGTACTGCTCGAATTACATGCATGATATCGGCTCGTGTAGTTTAAGGGTTGAATTTCCACGGAGCTTCTCCCGTCAGTAACCAAGGTTACTGTGGAATGGCGGGAGAACCCCTGAGGAAACTAATAGAGGGCGACAATCCTGTGCAATTTTGATGAAGTGCTATATCACTGCAGTTGCTGTAACACAAATGAAAAGTTAAATGGAGACCGTGGTTGCTTGCTTAAGATTCCATCACACTATTTGCAGAATAGCAGGGGGTGTTCTACCTTAACTAATACCACTAAAAACAAATGATCTGGGCACTAATTCATTTGCTGTTTGCGGAGCCTTGCCGTGTACAAATTGGCTGCTATGTTTTTCTACGTAACAAGAGCTTGAGGCATACTGAGGAATTAGTGATATTAATTCAAGCTCTTTCTTTTCAAAAGGGTATGTGTCTTTTCTCCTTTTCTTGAAAGCTGTAAAAAATGATGTAGAAAAATATGTATAATGGGCGTGGAGATGTTTACATACCTCTGATCTTGAGTGTCTGATCTCTCTCCTGCATTATCAAACTACACAGCTCATACACCACTGTTGTGCACACATGTACAATTCAACTCTCAGGACAGCCCTCACATTGTATCTAACCATCTCCAACTGTGAATCATAAAGTTTTAGGATCTTAGCGTATCTTTTGAGACAGGAATACAGAAACGAGAACAGTAGAGCTGTCACTCGGGATTTTAGGGAAAAAGAACTTGCACTAGATAACTCCTTTCACATCATCAGGACATCCCAAAGGCTTCACAGTGCAGTTACTACTGTATTTATGCAAATTCAGCAAAAGAGTCCGAGGCCGCGATTTCGCCTACCGAGGCGGGTCTGGTGCGGCCAGGGTCGGTGGAGGGGGGTGACCCGCTGCTGGCTCCATCCTGCTCTGTGAAAAGTTTTTACATTGATCGGGCTTGTTAAGCCCGCCCAGTGCATTTCCCGGCCAATTGAAGGAAGCGGGTCTGGTGACGTCACTTGTTGACGCGTCATCAGCCGGTTTCCTTAAGGGGGCCATGTACAAATTGTTTTTGACAGTTGTGCTGTCAGTGTTCTACAGCATTGAGGTGCTGCAAACACTGACAAGCATTGCACAGAGGTGCACGTCTGTACCCAGGCTCTCCCATGACTCTCTCCATAGGCTTATGGAGGGAGTCACAGCACACAGGGAGGTCCTCTTCCCTTCACATGGGCGGAAGAGACCTCCCCAGGAGATCAACGCAGCCTGGTTGCACATTGCACAGGAGGACACAAGCAGGGATGTTGTCAGGAGGAACAGTCTGCAGTGGGGAAACCTTTCAATGATCTCAGTAGATCACGAAACGTTACTGCAAAGCCACACTCAACCTCATCCTGCTGTGCCACTCATCACATCCCCATTACTCTGCCTTCCCTACCCTACTCCTGCACATTCTTACTCACACCAACTTACCTTGCACCTCCACCCATCCCCGTCTATCTACATTATCATTTCCCCATCTCACTAGCCACCCCTCACACTCACCCTCATCCTAGTCCGATCATACCAACTAACAACACACAAGGGCAGGCACTTGGGTGTTTTAGCCAATGTTCATGTAAAGATTCTGTTAATGTGGTGTCAAGCATTGAAATCTTTATTTTCAACACTTTGCATTCTTGGACAGATTGTGTGCACCTTTGGAAGTGACTTAGTGAGTTGCAGTGAATGGTGAGACATAAGTGTAAGCCCCGCAATAGTGATGAGTGTGAAAGGAATGGCTTGGACATTGTAGGGATGCTTTATGGTGTTGGTGTGGGGTGGTGCCAACCTGGCGCATCATGTGGCAGCCAGTGTGTACAGCGTCAAGTGAAGTAAATCTGGCATGGCGAGGCCATCCCTGACCTTCCGGGCAGCAATGTGCTCGGGTGCTGATGCCCTCTGTCCTGTGCAGCATCAGGTGATTGCGGAGGTGGTTGGTGTTGTTGTTGGTGCTGCTGGTGTGCCTGATGTTGCTGGTGTTGGGGCTGATCGTGGTGGGATTCTGAGGACCAAGGTGAGATAATTTCAAGGGCACCGATGCTGATGTAATAGATGGCTGGTGAAGTTGAGATGACAGAAGCAAATCTGTCAATGGTGAGAGAGGTTGTTCCAATGAGGTGACATTGGATAGAGAGTTAGCTCCAAACACTTGAAGGTTGCATAAAGCTCAATCTGTCGTCCAAATAAGCAACAGCTTCTGAGCTTGGAAAGTGAACAGCTGTGAGATGGGAGCTTTTATACCACTTTTGCAGCTGTCAAGTAATCAGGTAATTCAATGCTGAATCCACTCACGACCTGCTGAGCTGACATGATCCCCAAGCAGCGTATAACCTGTGGGGGAACTCGTAAAATAAAAGGTAAGCTTAAAATAGTAATTAAGTGCCTCTTACCACTCTCTTAATGATCGAAATTGTCTCCGCCGTGGCTTGGTGTCGACTCTGTTCAGCGCTGACAGACCCGATATCTGGGAGACTAGCGTGGAGGTGGGTTGACAGCGGGTTCCCTACCCACTGTCATAAAAACATTTTCCCACCCGACCCGCCACCGATCGCGCCCGCTGACAGCCCCCCCCCCACGAAAAATTTCCCCCTTACAGACAGCAATGAGCTGAATGACTGTCTAATCTGTTTTTTGTGGTGTTGGTCGAGATATACATCTTGGCCAGGACAACTTGCTCTTCTTCAAATAGTAACATGGGATCTTTCACCAAGACCCCGTCTGCTCTCTCAGGTGGATGTAAAAGATCCCTTGGCACTCTTTCGATAAGAGCAGAGGAGTTATCTCCAGTGTTCTGCCAATATTTATCCCTCAATCAACATCACTAAAAAAACAAATTATCTGGTCGTTATCCCATTGGCTGTTGGTGGGAGCTTGCTGTGTGCAAATTGGCTGCCGTGTTTCCCACATTACAACAGTGACTCCACTTCAAAATTGGCTGTAAAGCACTCTGGGATGTTCGGTGGTCATGAAAGGTGCTATACAAATGCAAGTCTTTCTTTCTTTCTATGTCCACCTGATTGACCAGATGGGGCTCTGTTTTAATGTCTCCTCCAAAAGACAACACCTACGACATTGCAGCCCTCCCTCAGTACTGCACTGAAGTTGATTATGTTGATTATAGAGGGAGTCATGGGAGAGCCTGGGTGCAGCCCTGTGCCTTTGTGCAGTCATTGCAAGTGTTTGCAGCACCTCAATGCTGTAGAACACGGACAGCACAAATGTCAAAATAAATTTGGACATGTTTCCTTTAAGGAAACCAGCTGATGACGCGTCATCAAATGACGTGAACAGACCCGCTTCCTCTAATTGGCCGGGAAACGCGCTGGGCGGGCTTAACAAGCCCCATCAAGGGAATTTCATTTTACAGAGCAGGATGGAGCCAGCAGCGGGGTCGGGACCTGCCACTGAAATATAGATTGATTAGAATAATGCTTTAGACACCTACTGAGGAATCCCACTGACCTGAAGGCATGAGCACGCATGTATCTTCACAATATGTTTACTCCCTATATGAGATGCTTACCTTCTGTTGGCCACATTTCTCCCCTTTCCCTCCCTCTCCACTTATCCCCATTCCCCACCCTTACATTTGCCCCTTTCCTCTTACCCTTCCCCTTCCCATCTTCTCCCTTCCACTGCTCTCCCCTTCCTTTCCCTATCCCTCTCTACCTTCCCTTTTCTCCTTTTCCCCTGCTCTCCTCTCCTCTCACCGCCCCTTCCTCTCCTTTTCCCTTCCTCTATTCTCCTCTACACCTTCCCCTCCTCCCTTTCTTCTCCATCTCTCCTCATCTCGTCCTCTCCCTTACGCTCCTCTCTTCTACCCTCCCCTACCATCCTCTCCTCTCCCCCTCCCCTTCTGTCCTCTCCCCTTCATTCCTCTTGACTCCTCTTCCCTTCCCCTCTCCTTCTCCTCTCTTCTCCTTCCCTATTCTCCTTTCACCTGCTATTCTCACTTCCAGTACCTTACTTGTTATATTCTTGCTGAAGTCTATCCTTGGCTGTGCTGCATTATTCCCATGTATCTTTAATAACTGCTACTTATGTTCTGTGCAGCTAGTTTACAGTAAAATATGCACCATACCTTCTGTCATCCTCATCAAAAATAGAGTGATATTGCCCTATTATTTGCTTACCAGCACTTCAGGGACTCGTTGCTAAATTGGCTTTTTCTCTTGCAGCATTTACAAGGTATGGTTATGCGATGAGAGAGTGCATTACCCGCGATGTTCCAATAACCTGCCTACTGCCTGGAAAGCCCTGTTGGTGTCGCAGTTTTTGGAAAGTTTCATCGACGAAAGTCGATTTATAGTCGCAAACATCACCTAAGAAACAGACTTGAAAAGTTTCATCGATGCAAGTCGATGAATAGTGGCGAACATTACCTAAGAGAAAACAGAGCCAATATAGCCACTGAAGAAGCAAAATCATTAAGCATCTGCATAGTTTATTATAGAATTCTATTAAATTAGAGAAATACAGAAGCTATTAAGCAATTTTACATCATCATGGGTTATGATTCACTGCGCTCTCTCATCATAAAAACAGGTTCTACTAATGCTACCATGTTTGAAATTGGTTCATTTCAGTTGAAACATATAAAGATTAGAAACATTGGTGTTTTGAAATTTGCAATTAAATTGTTATTAATGAGATGTGCATATTTTAGCTCATCCAAATAGAACGATGTACTTGCATGTAAATAATAATTTTTAATTAAATATTTAAAGTTGAAAATAAATAAAGGAACCATAACTAAAACGCCTGACTAAAACAAGTGTAAATGCAAAACCTCATCCTAGACCTGATGTGGAGATGCCGGTGTTGGATTGGGGTGGACAAATGTGAGAAGTCGCACACCACCAGGTTATAGTCCAACAGCTTTATTTGAAATCACAAGCTTTCGGAGCGTTGCTCCTTCTTCACCTGACGAAGGAGCAGCGCTCCGAAAGCTTGTGATTTCAAATAAAGCTGTTGGACTATAACCTGGTGTTGTGCGACTTCTCACATTAACTAGACCGGGGACTATCCAAACCATTCCTGGTCCTCAAGTCCTGTCGATCAGGCCACCCAGTGTAGCTAAGACAATTCAATTTTATTTGTGCTTTTTGGTAAATTTTGTGAGGCTCCATCCCCATTATAGAGTATATCTTGATAGGAGCTTGCCTCCGTGAATCAGGCATGGAGAACAATGGTTATGGTGCTGAGCTCCTCATTCATTGGGAAATGCAGGTATGAGTTCAAATCCCAACCTAGTTACTGGGGCAGTTATGGCTGTATAGGGAAAAATGGTCAAGTGGTTAAGGCATTGGGCTCCTCATTCAGTGGGTAGTGCAGCCATGAGCTCAGATCCTTGACACTGGGGCAGTGGTGGTTATTAACGTTGCTGCACTGTATCTAGTTGGGGCAAAGCCCACTAGTTTGACACTTATTGCAGGAGAGCGACCATGATCAGGAAGGTGGTTCTCACAGGATGAGGCGAGCCCACTGACATTGGGATGTGTTGAAGCCTGCCATGTCCCCAAATGGGAGATACTTGACCGCATAATGTGTGGCAGTGGGGGACTATATTCACGTTTTCTCATACTTTATGACAAAATTATGACAGCACGCCAGATTTGTGGCACTTCCAAATTTCTATCAATTAATTAATGACCGGAAAATCAGGAGCGGTGCAAATCAGCTGTGCTTACGTCCGTGCCTGTTTCTCCACTTATACCAAGACTTTGCAACAGGAGCACAGCTGTGCAAAATTTACCCTTATATTTCTTACATGTTGGTTTACCCTGTCTGAAGTTCATGGGCTTGGAGTTTCAGAAAGAGCTGGTGGTTTATTGGTGGATAAGCCCTGTATTAGAAAACCGAGACCTCTTAGGATGTGCAGACTAGTATATATATATTATATACAGGAAACTCTTTATTAACCGGCACCGACGGGACCGGCGTGGTGCCGGTTAATCAAAAAGTCCAGATAACGGAGAGTTATATCTCCCAACGTACGAGAGCCCCGTACACATTGACATGCGCCTGCATTCGGAGCTCCGTCTCCCCGGGGACCGCCAGCTGACCATCTGTCGTGTCCGCTGCCTACCCGGGCTGCACATTCCCCTCCCAATCTACACGCTCCGATACAAGGCAAACGCCTCGGGGTTTTTTTTAAAGTTAATTTTAAACGAGAGATGAAGGAAAACCCCGGTTACCTACTCAAGAATTTTGCCGGTTAAGAGAGATTTCCGGATATTTGGGTGCCGGTTAATAAAGAGTTTCCTGTACTTGCAAATTAATATGAAAAGTGATTTAAACTTTATATTGGCCCACGTGACCCATGAGGATAAAAAGGTTGAACTCTCCTGAATCCCCAGGATACTGTGTGAATGAGTTTAATCTTCCAATGGAACAAATAGGTCGTTTATTTTAGAACGTCGTTAAATTTTACAAGACTGGCAGAACCTCGCATTCAGCGGCCGGCCTATCGGAAAATAAAGGGTGCACTGCCCATGATTTTCTGCCCAACAGCACTTGATGTGGTCCAGCCAGATCTGGTGATGGATGCTCAAACCAGTTGCGTGCTGAAGTCTGTGCCTCTTAGACATGAATGAGAAGGCACACAACACCAGGTTATAGTCCAACAGATTTATTTAAAATTACAAGCTTTCGGAGCTGTCGCCCCTTCTTCAGGTAAAGTTACAATGAGTGATTCTACAAAAGTTCACAGAATATAAACACAGAAACTGCAGAGATACAATCTTTCCTTACATCAAAGACACACCAAGAGCACAGCCAAGACAATGAGATGTGTCCCAGGGGGTCCAACGTGTCAAATCCTGCTGTCTGCAGTGTTTTTTGGGGTTTGTTTTTTGTGTTTGTTTTTTTTGTGTTTGTTTTTTAAAAACTGGAAAGACAGACAACGATGTCAAGTCACGTTCTGTAGTGTGACATGAACCCGATATCCCTATTGAGGTCGTCCTCATGAGTGCGGAACTTGGCTATCAGTTTCTGCTCGATGATTTTGCATTTTAGACATGAGGCAGCGAAGATGAGAAAGTGTATTTTGCTGGGACAACAAAGGTAAACATGAGGGATCTGTTAAGCAGATCAAGGGCTGCAGAAGTATTGCGAGAAGTGGAGGGTCACAGGCTAGGCGGTTGGGATTTAGAAAGTGCAGTTGTAAGTGATTTGGGGGAAGAGCTTTTTCCCGGGATGCACACAGAAGAAAGTGGGATTGGAATGGATAGGGGATGCGGGTGGTGAACGATATCAGGAAGTGTATGGAGATGGCCTTGTTTGTGATAGAGACCATGGGAGCAGAGAGGCCATGGGAGATGACAAGATTGAGGGGTGGCTGTCAGTATGGGTTGGAGAATTTAACCGGAGGGAAAAGTTTAGGACGGATAGGAGGTCAGGGAATTCAGAGGAGAGAGGGCAAGGGGAACTGAGTTGAAGTTTAAAATCACAGAGGATGAGGAGTCGTTCAGTGCAGAGGCTGAGAGAGAAAAGGAGGGAAGATATCTCATTGAGAAACTTGGGCTGGGCCTTGGGCAGGTGGTGGACAATGAGGATTTTAAAGGAGAGGTCAGAAGGCTGCAATAAGGTGAGGTGCTCAGAAGAGGAGAAAGTACTAAAGGAGTACGGGGAGAGACCCAGTACACCTGCCACCCCTGTCACCCTGGCACACCCGCCACCCTAGCACACCCACCACTACGGCACACCCACCACCCCCGCTTGCCCTGCCACAACGCCACCCCCACCACACGGCCACCCTGAGCAGGCGGTGGAAAGCCTAACCAGGCCAGGAATTTTCAGGATGGGAAAATGTGTCACACCTGTATCCCAAGTCTCAGTCGAAGCTGGGATGTCAATGTTGGTCCGCTGGCAGAGCCCAGGGGGCAGTGGTGGGTGGGGTGAACAAGGTTAGGCCCTGCAGGTGCGCTGGACAGGAAGGTTGGCGATACCGGAGGATGGAGCAGTTGGGGTTGTTGCAAATAACGAGGCAGCGCTGGGTGCACCTATGGGCCCTTTGGAGAATGCCAAGTGAGGCAATGAGGGTAACTGTGGACCATTCCAAGCCTGGAATGGGTCCAGGAGAGGGGGAAGGCAGAGGCGTAGTGAGAGATTGAGGGAGGCAAAGTACCCAAGAGGGGAGAATGGAAAGGTGGTGTGACTAGGGCAGCAGGAAGACGATAACACAGGAGAGAAAGGCCCAGGAGGGGCCAAGAGAAAATCAAAAGGGAGAGATAGAGGTAATGGGCTTGGATCCAGTACAGCAGGCAAAATGCGCACGTGAATGGACACAGAGGGAATTTGGGTTACATAGGCATAGCAGAGACTAGCAGAAACATTTTCTGTTCGTAAACAGAGGACCTTCTACCCTTGTATCAAATGGGTCAAAACATTGTTACTTGGTAAACTCAGTACCTTAATGTTACAATAAAATGGTGCGATATCAGTGAAAACTTTCACCCAGAATTTCCATGGAGGTTCTACTGATCTCCGGCGAATACCCTGAAGAAACGGTGTTAACACGCTACGATCGGGAGAACCCCCGTGGAAATTCTACCCCATTATCTCATGAACAGAGCTTCTGCTGCCTGCACCAATGTGCCTGCTTCCCAGGCTTCCCAACTGGGAATAGTTTACTCCTTGGAATGTATCCAGACCATGAACTACATTGGGTAAATGTCCAAAAATGCAGAGTATTCTTGCACAAAGTTCCTCTTCCCGTTTCACTCTTCCCTCTCATATTATGGCACAACTTAGCATACGGTGAATAGAGTGGGGTGACCTGAACATAGGAACAGCAGTAGGCCATTGAGCCCCTCCAGCCTGTTCTACCATTCAATGAGATCATGACTGATCTATAACCTAACTCCATACACCCGCCTTTGCCCCATATCCTTTAATACCTTTGGCTAACAAAAATCTATCAATCCCAGACTTAAAATTAACAATGGATCTTGCATCAACTGCCATTTGTGGAAGAGAGTTCCAAACTTCTACCACCCTTTGTGTGTAGAAGTGTTTCCTAACTTCACTCCTGAAAGGCCTGGCTCTAATTTTTAGTCTGCGCCCCTAGTACTAGATTCCCCAACCAGCGGAAATAGTTTCTCTCTATCTATCCTATCAGTTCCCCCTAATTTCTTGAAAACTTTGATCAAATTACCCCTTAATCTTCTAAATTCTAGGGAATACAACCCTAGTTTGTGTAATCTCTCCTCGTAATTTAACCCTTGGAGTCCAGGTATCATTCTGGTAAATCTACACGGCACTCCCCAAGAACTCAGCAGAAACCTCAGAGAAACAGTATAAATGGTGATTTATCACATTCCTCCATGGTTTCCGTCAATCTTCCACTGACGTTATGGTGGGAGATTGGAAGAACTCCCTTGGAAAGCCCATCCCAACATTACTAATGGAGACGCACTGCTTACTGTGATAGGAATCTGGGCACATTACTCTGATTAGAATGGTTGGATAACAGGTGGTGCCTTTTATTTAAACTGTAGACATCCCATTCATCCCTCATTCCAGAACGACACTTCACTGAGGCGAATCACTGGTTATGAAATATCTACGCTGGTCTGTGAGAGGAAGCTGGTTTCACTTACTGGTCGTACACCCAGTCCTGTTTCTGTTTGGCAATTAGTTCATTATTGTAGGAGATACAACATTACAAATGAAAGCACGATACTATCAACATCCATATACGAGTGTCATCAGCATTTGCAAAATGTCAGATACAGCATTCGAGCAGTAAAATTGCTGCAGTCTCGCCATTAATGTTAACAGGAGTCCGACATTCCCCATTAATCATGAATTATGGCCAAACGTGTCCTATTCACATAGAATGCTGATGAGGCTGGTGAAAGGTTAGAGATTCCCGCACCCCCCCCACTCCCTCCCCCCCACAAACAGGCTAGTGAATACATTTCCAGAAGGTGTAATTGATTTGGTGTCAATTAGAAATAGTGAATTTGTTTCTCACAAACTAATCGAAATCAAATTGAGGAATTTATCTTTTCCAAAAGCTGAAACTATAATTATTGGTGATCCGACGGATTTAGTTCTGTTGAAGTAAAAACCAATGATGCGCTACGTGTCTTTATAGCAGAACCGTTAGTCAACCGCAGGGAAGAAAGCTTGAACGGTGATCTCCTGAGAAACATGGATCCTGGAGATCACCTTAGATAAGAGCTAAGGATCAGAATGGAGACATGTCCCAGCCTAGAATTTCCTCCATGGTGGTGTCCCTGCCACAAGTGTGTTGGAGCAGCATTTCCACGCTCAGTGGGAAGCATTCTCACCTCTGAGTCAGAAGGTTGTGGGTTCAAGTCCCACTCCAGAGACTTGAGCACAAACATTTAGGCTGACGCTCCAGTGCAGTGCTGAGGGAATGCTGCAGTGTTGGAGGTGCCGTCTTTCAGATGAGACGTTAAACGTCTGCTCTCTCAGATGGACGTAAAAGATCCCATGCCACTATTTCAAAGAAGAGCAGGGGAGTTCTTCCTGGTGTCCTGGGGCCAATATTGATCCCTCAATCAACATAACAAAAACAGATTATCTGCTCATTATCGCATTGCTGTTTGTGGGAGCTTGCTGTGCACAAATTGGCTGTCGCATTTCCTACATTACAACAGTGACTACACTTCAAAAAAAGTACTTCATTGGCTGTAAAGCGTTTTGGGACATCCGGTGGTTGTGAAAGGCGCTATAGAAACGCGAGTCTTTCTTTTTCTTTTCTCTGGTGTGACTTCACGCCGGCTCAGCTCTATTCTTCTGTTTAGGGTCATCAACTTATTCAGTGTAGACTCCAGCACTATTAGCGCTCGGTTTTGGGAGTTTGCCACTGGTGGCCGGAAAAGTAGAGCTGCTGCATTAATTTAACTGCCTGCAACATCTTAAAAGGGCAGATCATAACTTTTGAAAACTGGGAACAACAACATACTGAAACCAAAACAAGCATAGCTGAGGGTTTTGCAGAGGGCTACAAAGTCCCTCAGTCACAGATTGCTCTGTCGAGGTTTTATTAGCCCACATCAGGGAAAGGAGGGAGCAGTCATTTGGCACTGAGGGAAAGAGGCCAACCAATGCAATGATCCAGGCACAGTAAGAGGAGGTGGCCTTGAGACTCAGTGCCACCTCCACCAACTCTTGCCCAGCAACGCAGTGCTAGTAGAAGCTCAAGGACCTCACCAGGCACGGCAAGGTAAGAGGAGACAGTCACACCTTGTACCAATGCCATGTGTGTTTCACAGTTCCAGCCGCCTTGTCCTCAGTATGTCGAACACCTTACTAGGAATATGCAAGAGGTACCACAGGATCCTTTACACCCACTTCCTTCGGCTGCAAGTGTGCCTTCACGCAAAGCCTAACATGAAAGGAAGCTATCAACCCCATTTGGAATGCTTTCCCTCAGCGAAGTTGCATACCATATGATGCCTTCACATTTTGTACTTTCTTCTCAGTAGAAAAAATGGCCCATTACCAACACCAGAGGACAGCATTCCTCGCAACGTGTGGCCACAGGCAGCAGTGGAGGGAAACTGGGCGTCTAATATCACAACAGCTTTAAAATCAACTTGCTTATTGCAGGCAGTATTTGGGCAGGTGCTTCAAGGTGCTGGACCTCACTTCGAGAGGAAAATCATTGTGGGTAAAGTTAGGGGTAGGGGATCAGACACATTGTCCTCTTCTTGTCACCCAAATCTGTCTGAAAATGAATGGAAAGACAGTGTAAAATGTAGGTTTCCATCCCTTAACTGGAAAGTAGAGCATGTAACTCAGGAATCATTGTGGCCAGAATCAGTGATCCTACTGACTGAAACCAAAATGGCTGCTTTTCAAACAGGGAATTTAAATCACAAGTATTATAGGAACATTGGAACAGGAGGAGGCCATTCAGCCCCTCCAGCCTGTTCCACCATTCAATGAGATCATGGCTGATCTGCGACCTAACTCCATGTACCTGCCTTTGGCCCATATTCCTTAATAACCTTTGGTTAACAGAAAGCTATCAATCTCTGATTTAAAATTAACCATTGACCGAGCATCAATTGCCGTTTGCGGAAGAGAGTTCCAAACTTCTACCACCCTTTGTGTGTAGAAGTGTTTCCTAATTTCACTCCTGAAAGGTCTGGCTCTAATTTCTAGACTATGCCCCCTAGTCGTAGAATCCCCAACCAGCAGAAATAGTTTCTCTCTATCTACCCTATCTGTTCCCCTTAATATCTTCAATCAGACCACCCCTTAACCTTCTAAATTCGAGGGAATACAACCCTAATTTGTGTAATCTCTCCTCGTAACGTAACCCTTGGAGTCTGGGTATCATTCTGGTAAACCTACGCTGCACTCCCTCCAAGGTCAAGATCCAAGATCTCTGAAGCGGGACACATTTAGAGAGGCTCCTCCTGTAAAACAAAGGCTTTACATGGCGGTGTGATGATGTAAGCCTTTCATAAAGTGATATTATTAGATGATTCCAATGGATTATTTTGAAGCATGAAAAGATGACATAGCTACTGACATGAATCTTGTCATTCATGGGAAATGACTTATGACATAATACTGGGCGCTGATGGCGCTGTCCAGGGAGAGTATAAATACTCGGGCATGGGCCCAGCTTGCTCAGGACATTCTTTAACAGGAACTAGTGAAGGACAACTAGATCACCTTGTTGAAAAACAGTTGATTAAAGCTTTGTTTAATGCTTAGACCAAGTGCCTAGTAGTTTTCTTACGTCAGCTACTTCTATACTTGAGAATTTAACTTACTGGTTAATACATTCAAATTAACTTGTTGTCTCTGCTATTTTAATCCGGTCATTAACCGATTTACAATTAATAGTATAAAATTTAAAACAATAGCACAAGGTATATAAAAAAACACACAAAGGGAAATAAACCAATAGATGGAACTCACACAGCACAGGACCCTCCCCACAATGTAATGGCCCCCTGTTACTGTTTTAAGTAGATCCTGTTAAAAAACCCTATGGTGATGTCTTCTCTCGTGTCTGTTTTATTATAATGTTGACGGTGCTAAACTCGCTGTATGAAGAGGAGATCTGACAATGAAAGAAACGTCATGATTATACAGAAATCAATCCTTCCTCAATAACCAAAAAAACATGTAATTTCGATAATCCCTTTACGAAGGTGATAATCCCACTGATTTCTACAACCTCTGTCTGATTTAATAGTTGCTGCATGTCAGTAGCACAAATACACTAACACACTGTTGATATTTAATTGACTATTTAGTCCCTCAGTTCACATAGAAAGTAATCCTGCTTCATTATTCACTGTTGTCTTGCTATTTTCCACTAGAATGAATTCTTCTTGAATACATCTCTCTGAAAACTTCACACTCCATTGAATAAAACTGGTACATCACTGCTTCAACTAACATGGCAATTTTTTTTTGGATCAATTAGAAAGAGCTGTAGAATGGAATAAAAACTGTTGACCAATATACAGTTCTGATGAAAGGTCATCGACCTGAAACGTCAACTCTCTTTCTCTCTCTACGGATGCTGCCTGGCCTGCTGAGTTTTTCCAGCGTTTTCTGTTGTTATTTCGGATTTCCAGCATCTGCAGTATTTTGCTATCGTACAGTCAGTATGCTCTAGTTTTACTAAAGCCTTGTCATAACAACTTATAATACAATATTCAATGACTTTTCACTGTAAAAGAGAGGAATGGAAGAATTTTCAATAATAATCCATCTGATATTTGTGTGGGTGTGGTGGGCAGCAATCAAGCAGCTGTAATGTTGTGTGAGGCTTGGTGTGGGTCAGTAATTAATGGACCACAGGTTTATAGGCAAGACTTTATTGCATAAACATTCATCGAATCATGGAATAGTGTGGCACAGAAGTAGGCCATTCGGCCCATCGAGTCTGCGCCGGCAATCCAGTTAGTCCCACTCCCCCGCACTTTCCCCATATCCCTGCAATTTTTTCTCCTTCAAGTGATGCATGTCAGGTGAATTCTTCAAGGGAGAACCAGAGCAAATACAATAAGTTGAGGGGGGAAGTGAAGATGAAAATAAGATTGGCAAAGAGAGAATATGAGAGTAAAATGGCAGTTAACATAAAAGGGAACCTAAAAATCTTCTACCGGCATGTAAACAGTAAGCGGGTAGTAAGAGGCGGGGTGGGGCCTATTAGGGACAAAGAAGGTGATATATGCTTAGAGGTGCAGGGCAAGGTTAGAATACTCAATGTGTACTTTGTATCGGTGTTTACTAAGGAGGTGGATGCTGACAAAATATCGGTAGAAGTAGAAAAGGTAGAAGCAATGGAAGGGGTGAAAATTGATAGACAGGATGTATTAGAAAGGCTGGGTATGCTTAGAGTGGATAAGTTGCCTGCTCCAGATGGCTTGCATCCCAGGTTGCTAAGGGAATTGGGGCAGGAGATAGCGGAAGGGCTTGCCATAATTTTCCAATCTTCCCTAGATGACGTGGAGGTGCCTGAGGATTGGAAAGTGGCAAATGTGACACCATTGTTCAAGAAAGGGTGTAAGGACAATCCTAGTAACTACAGGCCGGTCTGTTTAACATCAATGGTGGTTAAAGTTTTAGAAACAATAATCAAGGAAAAAATTAACGGGCACTTGGAGAGGTGTAAGCTAATTAAGGAGAGCCAACATGGATTTGTAAAAGGCAGATCGTGTTTGACTAATCTAATTGAATTTTTTAACTAAGTAACAGGGGGGATTGATGAAGGGAATGCAATGGATGTTGTCTGCATGGATTTTCAGAAGGCGTTTGACAAAGTACCACATAAAAGGCTGGTTAACAAAATTGAGGCTCATGGACTAGGTGGGTCAGTGGCAGCTTGGATAAGGAATTGGCTTAAGGATAGAAAACAGCGAGTTGTGGTAAATGGCTGTTTTTCAGACTGGAGGATGGTAGACAGTGGTGTTCCCCAAGGATCAGTGCTGGGGCCACTGCTTTTTGTGATATATATAAATGACCTGGATATTGGAATACCGATTAGAATTTCTAAATTTGCTGATGACACCAAACTTGAAGGTATGGCAAACAGTGAGGATGATACAAATCGACTGCAGCAGGATATAACATAGAAACATAGAAACATAGAATCTAGGAGCAGGAGTAGGCCATTCGGCCCATCGAGCCTGCTCCGCCATTCAATACGATCATGGCTGATCATCCAAATCCAGTACCCTGTCCCTGCTTTAATCCCCACAGTACACATATCCCACCCTACCCCCGTAACCCCACATATTTAATTCCCCCTAACATATCCCATCCTATCCCCATAACCCCACATATTTAATCCCCCCTAACACTAAGGGTCAATTTATCATAGCCAAATCAACCTAACCCGCACATTTTTGGACTGTGGGAGGAAACCGGAGCACCCGGAGGAAACCCACGCAGACACGGGGAGAATGTGCAAACTCCACACAGACAGTCACCCGAGGTCAGATTCGAACCCGGGTCTCTGGCGCTGTGAGGCACCAGTGCTAACCACTATGCCACCGTGTGGCTAGCAGAATGGGCAGACAAGTGGCAGATGGAATTTAATACAGAGAAGTGTGAGGTGATGCATTTTGGCAGAAGGAACAGGGAGACACTTAATGGCATAGTTTTAAAGAGTGTGCAGCGACCTGGGAGTTAATGTGCATAGGTCCCTGAAGGTGGCAGGACATATTGAGAGAGTGGTTTGCAAAGCATATGGGATCTTGGGCTTCATAAATAGAGGTATTGAGTACAAAAGTAGAGAAGTTATGCTGAATCTTCATAAAGCGCTGGTTAGGCCACAACAGGAGTATTGCGTTCAGTTCTGGTCACCACACTTTACAAAGGATGTGAAGGCCCTTGAGAGGGTGCAGAGGAGATTTACCAGAATGGTTCCGGGGATGGGGGATCTTAGCTACAAGGACAGGTTGGAGAAGCTGGATTTGTTTTCATTAGAGCAAAGGAGGTTTAGGGGTGATTTGATAGAGGTGTACAAGATTATGGCAGGTGTGGATAGGCTAGACGGGGAAAGACTGTTCCCATTAGTTGATGGTACAAAGACTAGGGGACACAGATTTAAGGTTTTGGGCAAGAGATACAGGGGGGATGTGAGGAAAAAACCTTTTTATGCAGCGAGTGGTGAGGACCTGGAACTCACTGCCAACAGAAGTGGTGCAAGCGGAGACACTCAATGTTTTCAAGGGGAGACTGGATAGGCACTTGAGGGAAATAAACTTGCAGGGCTACGGGGATAGAGCGGGGGGAATGGGACTGACTGGATTGTTCTACAGAGAGCTGGCACGGACTCGACGGTCCGAATAGCCTCCTTCTGTGCTGTTATGACTCTATGGGCTGTGCCGTTATGACTCAATCTTCCCGCTTTGCGCAGGGACCCAAGTCCTAGCGGCGACAAGAGGATTATAGCCACTTAACTGCGTGTTAACAGGTAGTTAACAGGCAGTTAAGAGGCTTTTTCCCATTTTGAGACTCCTGCTGCGGGCTTCCCGACGTCGGGGAACCCCGCTAGGGTAAGTGAGGCGTGCTGTGGGTCTGTTGTAATGTTAGTGTATAGATGACAGCTGCAGAAGTGGTGTGAAGGATGCAATGGGACACTGGTGAGTATCTAAGGTAAGGAGATGTTGGGGAATTCATTTTTAATGTGTTTAGATTTTTCTGTAGGTGACAAGATTTGAAGTGTTTGTGTGGCCTCACCTCATTGGGAGAAGTGACAGATCACTTCTGTAACCTCACCTGCAGCTGCCATCTGTTTTATCCTAAGGAGAGAGTCATTGGAGAGCCTGGGTACAAGGGCTTACCTTTGTACAGTGATTGTCAGTGTTTGACAGCACCTCAATGCTGTCAAACACTGACAAATCACCTGTCAAAAATAAATGGTACATGTCCCTTTAAGAAAACCGGCAGATGAAGTGTCATCAACTGACATCATCTGACACCGGCTTTCCCTTAATTGGCCAGCAAACCCACAGAGCGGGCTTAATAAGGCCAATCAGGGGAAAATAGCGTTGGTGCGTCGGACGTCGCTGGGGGCGGGACTAGAACCCGGAAGGCAGCAGTCCCGCCCCCAACTCATCTCGGCAGGTAAAATCCAGCCCTATGACTCTATGGGGTAAAAATTAGGTCGCGCCCCGTTTGGGGTGCAAATATCGTCTGGACGCAAATATTAGCGCCTGGCGCTAATTATCGCCACTGACTGGAAACTTCACTTTTACCGCCCCGGGAGGTGAGTGGAGCGCTAAATCAGGCGCTGCATACCTGTCTTAAGACGCAAAGGCCGAGCAGTGAGGCGCTAACTCAGCGCGCGAGCGCAGCGCAGGTGCTGCCAGTTAGCAAGGGAACACAGACACACTGGCGCCGGCCAGTTCTTAAAGCGGGGGGGGCCAACTTGCTCCGCAGCCACACCCTGCTCATTGCAGCCTTGAATCTCGGCCTGGAGAGACCTGTGAATCCATTTTGCTGCCAAGGATGGAGAGGGTGAGAGAACGAGCTCAGCGCTTCACCGAGCGGGCCTTGGATGCTCTGTTTGGCGCGGTGGAGCGCAGAAGATGTATACTCTTCCCTGAGAGTGGCAGGAGGCCTTTGCCACGCGAGTACAGAAGAGTGTGGAGGGAGGTGGCTCAGAGCGTCTCCTCCAGTAGCATGGTGCCCAGGACCCATGTTCAATGCCGGAAAAAGTTCAACGACCTCACTCGGGTCGTCAGGGTGAGTGGCTTTTTCTCAATACCTCTCCATCCCTCCATCTCAACCTCATTCTATGGCCAGAGGGTCTTAAAACCCCAATGCACAACACTCATCCAACACCTATGGCCCTTTCATGAAACACACACACACATTCCACACTTTGCATACAGTAAGGGCTATTCACCTATGGGAGGCACATCAGGCAAGACCATGGCTGCATACAGTAAGGGCTATTCACCTATGGGAAGCACATCAGGCAAGACCATGGCTGTATATTTACTCAGATGCTGTCCTTTTTCTTGCAGGCCAAG
The DNA here is from genome assembly GCA_030390025.1 of Squalus acanthias. Taxonomy (NCBI): domain Eukaryota; kingdom Metazoa; phylum Chordata; class Chondrichthyes; order Squaliformes; family Squalidae; genus Squalus; species Squalus acanthias. The sequence goes on from CM059428.1 coordinate 12,684,992, forward strand.
CTGGCGCATAATAGGAGACAGCAGCAATGGACAGGTGGAGGGCGGCCTCAGCTGCAACCCCTCAGCGATCTTGAGGAGCGCGTCCACAGGATTGTGGCAAGCCGGGTGATCGGTCTCGTCGCCACTGGAGACGCCGACCCCGTTCTGGACAGCAATGGTAAGGTCATCACCTTTTTGTCCTCTGTCCTTCCACTTGTCCCTCACAACACCAGCCTTTGACACTTTCAATCCAACTTGCTAACTCGCTGCACTTATTCCTCCCTTACTGCCACCCTGTCCTCACGCTAAAGCCACTCTTGTACCTCCCTGCTTTCAGATGGTGATTCACCAGCTGAGGAGACGGGCCCTGAAGCTGCCAGTGGGAGTGAAGCTGCAGCCGAGGAGGAAGAGGAAGCCGGAGCATCAGTGCCACCCTCTCCTGAGGAAGCCCATGCCCACACTGGGAACACGCCTTCCCTGGAGGGGAGCAGGGGGGAAGGGTCTGATGAGGGTGAAGCTCCAGGACCCAGTGGGCTGCAGCAACGCCATGGGGGTAGGGAAGAACGGGGGCCTTCTCCCCAGAGGGAGAGTATGCCAGACACTCCTACTGCAATGGTCGCACAGGAGGAGCGGCTGATTGCAGAAATGAACACCCAGGCGGTGGGCATGCACACTGAGCTCATGGGTGCAGTGGGAAGGGTGCCCGAATGCATTGAGTCACTGGCAAGGAGTGTGGAGCACTTCGCTGTAGCACAGGCGGATGCCACACTAACGCTTAGTGCTGCAATTCAGTCACTGACTGCCGTGATCCCATCTCTGACTGCTCTCATGCAGACTCAGATTGAGGCCACGCGAGCACTGACTGCTGCCAACCTCGATGGTTCGTTCACATGTCCCCGGGGCTCTCACCGCACCGCAGCAGGCCAGCAATCTGTGCTCCAGCAGATTGCTCCGGATGCTGAAGTGCTGCCCCGTGGGAGAGCCAGTGTGTTGGGCGAGCAGGGAGTTGCTGTCCTCTCTCACGATGACAGCATTCCTGCTGCCAACACTGTCACTTCTTCACTGCACTTGCCACCGCCTGTAGGACAGACTGCTGCTGCCCAAGCAGAGTTGGTGCAGTCTGCAGCCGGGCCCTCCAGGCCCAGAACTGGTCGAGGCCGTCCTTCAGGGGCATCTGCCGTGTCAGGGTCTGACGATCAGCAGCCTTCCACCAGCCTTGCTGCAGCCACTGAGGTCCCATTACGGAGGAGCAGTAGGGTTAGAAGGGGGGAAGTGCGCAAGGGAAGGAGATCACCCTCGAAGGGCAAAAAGTAGGAGGTGTGACAAAATGCTGGTCATTTTTTTATTAAAGGCCGAGGTTCGTGGTCCAACTTTTGTCTAGTGTTTTGGACATTATCTCCAGGTTGTGAGAACCAGTTATGTTAATGACTGTTTTTTTGTGTTTATTTCTATGAGTTTGTCATGAGGAAATGACACACACAGAGTTTGTAAAATAAATAAGTTTTTGTATTCAAAATATTCATGTTTGGTGTTTGGAATCATTGGTGCCTTGGCCGGCTTAGGGGTTGCGTGCTGGGTTCATTGATGTTGTTAGCAATGGCAGAAGCCATTTCCACAGCAGGGGCCCTAGAAACGGCTTGCTATCAGCCGTTGACGGACGGCCCTTGAAGTTTCACCATTGTGGGCCGTCCTCCCGCCTTGGTGCTGCTGATGATCATCCTCCTCGTCCTCTTCCTCCTCTTCCTCCTCCTCCTCTGGTGGTGCTCCAAGGCCTGGTGGCATTGGCTGGGTCCTGACGATTGCCATGTTATGCAACATGCAGCACACAACTACGAAGTTGGATACTCGCTCAGGCGAGTACTGCAGGGCTCCTCCAGAATGGTCGAGACAGTGGAACCGTTGCTTCAGCATGCCGATTGTGCGCTCAATGATGTTCCTGGTAGCTTGATGGCTCTCATTGTACCGCAGCTCAGCAGGGGTGTTGGGCGTACGGAGCGGTGTCATCAGCCAGGTGCTCAATGGATACCCCTTGTCCCCGAGAAGCCAACCAACTGGCTGATGCGGTGCCTCGAAAAGTTCTGCCACAGTAGTCTGGCGCAGGATGAAAGCATCGTGGCAGCTGCCAGGATAGTGGGCATTGACAGCGAGTATCAGCTGTCTGGTCACAGACCAACTGAACATTCAAGGAATGGAACCCCTTTCTGTTCCGGAATTCCTCGGCATTCTCATGTGGAGCACGCAAAGCCACATGCGTGCAGTCAATGGCGCCCTGCACCATGGGGAAGCCCGCTATCCTCGCAAAGCCCAGAGCGCGGTCACGCTGCTTGTCTGGGGTCATGGGGAAAGAGATGAACTCTCGTCTCCTTTTAAAGAGGGCATTTGTGACCTGCCGGATGCAGCAATGCACCGCGAACTGGGAGATATTGGCGAGGTCCCCAGCAGCAGCTTGAAATGAACCAGTAGCATAGAAGTTGAGAGCCACTGTGACCTTCACTGCCACCGACAGAGATGTCCTGGACCTCAGTTGAGGCTGCAGATCTGGCTGCAGCAGGTGGCAGAGCTCAGTGACCACCTCCTTGCTGAATCGCAGCCTTCGCAAACACAGCTCCTCAGACATATGAATGTAGGAGAGCTGTTCACGATATACCCTGGGAGGGTAAGCTCTCCTGTACATATGCCTGTTGGCCCTCCTCCGTCTGGCCATCATTGCCACTCTCTCTCTGCGTCTCTGTGTCCTCCGATTCAGCTGGAGCAGGACGACGCCCCCAATCAGTGCAGCCCCCATAGTCTCTTTGCAAGCAAAGTTATGAAGGACAGCAACCAAAGTAGCAGCGAAGTTAGGATCAGTAGGCAAAACTACCTCACAAAGCGTTGACTCAATGCAGAAGTCTCTCTTTCTCTCTCTCCGAATCTCTCTCTCTCTCTCAGAACGAGTGGTGCAAAAATGTCAACCACAGAAAAAGACAGGAAGAGGCCCCCTTTAAATAGCGCCCCCCCCCAGCCCCACAGCGATTGATAGCGTTCCAGTCTTCCGGTCGTTGGATGCGCCAGGCGGTAAGGCAGGGGGCGCCACTCAATTTCCGCTCCGGGGCGCCACAAGGGCGTTGCACCATGGAATGACGTCACAATCTGCACGCGCAGGTGGTCGCAGCGGTAAGGTTTAGCGCCGCCGCACAATGTCTAGTTAAGTTCCCGAGCGGTGCAAACATCGCTGCGCCCGGGCGCTAGCTGCTTTGCGCCCCATTAGCACCCTCTTAAGGCGCTAACGGGAGGTGCAACCAACTGAATTTTTACCCCTATAACTCTATAAGTATTCATCCAATTCCCTTTTGACGGCTACTATTGAATTTGTATCCACCACCCTATCAGGCAGTGCATTCCGAATCCTAACCACTCATTATGTAAAAAAGTTTTTTCTCATGTCGCTTCTGGTTCTTTTGCCAATCACCTTAAATCTGTACCTTCTTGTTATCGACCCTTCAGCCATTGGAAACTGTTTCTCTTTATTTACACTATCTAAATACTTCACGATTTTAATCACCTCTATCAAATCTCCTCTTAGCCTTCTCTGCTCCAAGGAGAACAACTTGCCATACTGGGCACTGTTGGGTACTCTTATCTTGACACGCCTTTCAGGTATGCAATCTTCTTCTCTGTGTATTTCCAATTCTTGCAGGTAGTGCACATAACATTGACCTTGGCCAGAACCCCCTGCCAGGCACAGTACCCAGCTATCCTCTGGGATTAGTAAGCTGGAGTACCTAGAGTACCAAACAGACCAGTCCTACTTGCACCTACCTCAATTAGCTACGCTTCATCTGAGGTATTCATGTGCTGCACTGCTCCCTGATTCCATTCCCCAGTTGCACTTTTGTTTTGAGTTCCACTAGTTTTTGAAAATAATTTTTGTCCCATGAAGCCTCTTAAAGGCTGAAAGATAACTTTAATGCATTTGCAGCCTTTGTAAATGCAGAAACATCGGCTGCGATTTTGCTAACCTCGGCGGGTGATGTTGGTGGTGGGTCTTGGCCCCGCTGCTGGCTCCATCCTGGCCTCCAAAATGACTTTCCGTTGATTGGGCTTGTTAAGCCCAACCAGCACATTTCCCGACCAATTGAAGGAAGCGGATCTGATGATGTAATTTGATGACGCGTCATCAGCTGGTTTCCTTAAAGGGACCATGGCCAAATTTATTTTGACATTTGTGCTGTCAGTGTTCTACAGCATTGAAGTGCTGCAAACACCGATAAGCACTGCACAGAGGTGCACGGCTGCACCTAGGCTCTTCCAGAGGAACAGCACGCAGGGAGGTCCTCTTCCCATCCCATGGGCAGAAGATACCGCCCCAGGAGATCAACGCAGCCTGGTTGCACATTGCAGAGGAGGGCAGAAGCAGGGATGTCGTCAGGAGGACCAGGCTGCAGTGGCACAAACCTTTCAATGATCCCAGTAGATCACGAATCATTTGTACAAAGCCACACTCAACCTCATCCTGCTGTGCCACTCATCACATCCCCATCACTCTGCCTTCCCTACCCTACTCCTGCACATCCTTACTCATACCAACTTACCTTGCACCTCCACCCATCCCTCTCTATCTACATTATCACATGCCCATCTCACTAGCCACCCCTCACCCTTACCCTCATCCTAGTGCAATCATACCAACTAACAACACACAAGGGTAGGCACTTGGGTGTTTTATGCAATGTTCATGTAAAGATTCTGTTAATGTGCTGTCAAACATTGAAACCTTTACTTTCAACAATTTGCATTCTTGGACAGATTTGTGTGCACCTTTGGAAGTGACTTAGTGAGTTGCAGTGAATGGTGAGACATAACAGTACCCCCCGCAATGGTGATGAGTGTGAAAGGAATGGCTTGGGCATTGTAGGGATGCTTTATGGTGTTGGTGTGGGGTGGTGCCAACCTGGCGCATCATGTGGCAGCCAGGGTGTATAGCATCAAGTGAAGTAAATCTGGCCATGGTGAGGCCATCCCTGGCGTCCCAGGCAGCAATGTGGTCAGGTGCTGATGCCCTGTGTCCTGTGCAGTGTCCGTTGATTGCAGAGAAGGTTGGTGTACTTGTTGGTGCTGCTGGTGTGCCTGGTGATGCTGGTGTTAGGGCTAATCATGGTGGGATTCTGAGGACCAAGGTGAGAGAGTATAAAGGGCACCGATGCTGATGTAATAGATGGCAGGTGAAGTAGAGATGACAGAAGCGATCTGTCAATGATGGGAGAGGTAATGAGGTCAGACTTGATGGAGACTTGTGTAAAGACTTGCAGCATCCTGAATCTGTGGTGGAAATGCAGTTTAGAGAAGCTCGTGGTTAAGGGAACATATCTCAAACAACTGGGAGCTTTGACTTGACATTGAAGCTGTCAACTCATCAGCTGATTCAATGCTCCACAGACGAGGTCTAGGCACAGTGGGAAATCGGTGGGGGACCTGTTAAATCCAAAAAGTTGGGAAAAAACCATTGTTAAGTGGCTGTAAACAAGCCACTAATGATTTTAATTGCCTCCCCCGCCGTTGCCTGTCGGGTCTGCTGATCGCTGGCAGACCCGACATCGGGAAAGTCCATTGTGCGTGTTTTGACAGCGGATTCCCGACCCACTGTCAATCATTTTAAATTTAACAGCTGACCCGCCACCCATCCCATCCGCTGAGTGCCGACAAAATTCTGGCCCTCATGTTTTAATATACTTAGCTCCTTTGTAAATGCTGTTTCCTTTAGCCATTATATTTATGTGGCCACATCCCTTTAAATTTTACCAACAGCCCTTTAAGGAATGCTGACACAATTGTTAAACCCCCATTTGGCAAACTCCTGCCTCAGTCTGAGCTGGGAGCCACTATCAATACTTCCATCGGCCTGACGCTGGAAGATTTGGCAGTCAGGCAGATCGCATTCTGTTGGGCATAAACCCTACTCTGCTGCACTCCCTCACGTCCCGTCAACATTGCAGAGAATCCCTCCGACACTTGAATGACTTTCACCAAGTGACTCTTCCCATGCACTGGCATATATAGAAACATAGAAAAATAGGAGCAGGAGTAGGCCATTCAGCCCTTTGAGCCTTCTCCGCCATTCAATATGATCATGGCTGATCCTCTATCTCAATACCATATTCCCGCTCTCTCCCCATACCCCTTGATGCCTTTTGTGTCTAGAACTCTATCTATCTCCTTCTTAAATATATTCAGTGACTTGGCCCCCACAGCCTTCTGTGGTAGAGAATTCCACAGGTTCACCACCCTCTGAGTGAAGAAATTTCTCCTCATCTCAGTCCTAAATGTCCTACCCCATATCCTGAGACTGTGACCCCTCGTTCTAGACCCCCCAGCCAGGGGAAACATCCTCCCTGCATCCAGTCTGTCTAGCCCTGTCAGAATTTTATACGTTTCAATGAGATCCCCTCTCATTCTTCTAAACTCTAGTGAATACAGGCCTAGTCGACCCAATCTCTCCTCGTACGACAGTCCTGCCATCCCAGGAATCAGTCTGGTGAACCTTCGCTGCACTCCCTCTATGGCAAGTATATCCTTTCTTAGGTCAGGAGACCAAAACTGCACACAGTACTCCAGGTGTGGTCTCACCAAGGCCCTGTATAACTGTAGTAAGACATCCATATCTAGATAACAAGAAGGTGGAGATGTTGTTGACTGTTAGGCCGGAATTTTCACAGGAACAAACGATGTGGATTAGAGGCGGAGCTCGTGGGGGCAAGTGAAAATTGTAAAAATCTAAAACCCGATCCCAACCCGCCTCCAACCTGCCCACTTTCACCTTGTCCTCAGGCGGGACGGGGGGCGGGCTGCCAACCCACTGCCAGGAGGCGGCCTTAATATCCAAGATTGGGATAAGAACTATATCTGCTTCTTTGTACAATGACATCAAGAATGTGTTTGTGACAATTTCCTCTTTTCAGTGTTCCTACTGAAATTGTAAATGTATTCTTTTAGATTGTTTTTAAAATTTCACTAGAAATAACTGTCAAAGGAAATCTTCACACTTTTCTGATGTTGTTACGGCAACCAGATGATTTATTTGACCCCATCATGGTTTGAAAAAAATTAGCCTAAGAGACTTACCCTTACCTCTAGTGTCAGCTGTGGCTCAGTTGGTAGCACCCTGGCCTCTGAGTCAGAAGGTTGTGGGTTCAAGTCCCACTCCAGAGACTTGAGCATAAAAATGTTAGGCTGACACTCCAGTGCAGTGCTGAGGGAGTGCTGCACTGTCGGAGGTGCCGTCTTTTGGATGAGACGTTAAACCGAGGCCCTGTCTGCTCTCTCAGGTGGCTGTAAAAGATCCCATGGCCACTATTTTGAAGAAGAGCAGGGGAGTTATCCCCGGTGTCCTGGCCGATATTTATCCCTCAATCAACATCACTGAAACAGATTATCTGGTCATTATCACATGGTTGTTTGTGGGAGCTTGCTGTGCGCAAATTGGCTGCCGTGTTTCCTACATTACAACAGTGACTGCACTTCAAAAAGTACTTAATTGACTGTAAAGTGCTTTGGGACGTCCGGTGGTCGTGAAAGGCGCTATATAAATGCAAGTTATTTCTTTTTCTTACACAACTCAAATCCTGCTTTCAAATTTCTTCAATAGTTTGATATTTTTCAGCTTTTTAAATGTGACAGGTTTGATAATGCGCAAGCAGACCATTGTCAAATAGCATATTAAACATTTCATTTTGCTACTTAAGGTGGCTTTTCAAACTCCTCAATCGACTCCTGGTTACCTCTGCCTGACATAATAATGTTACTGAATTGTAAAGCGAAGGAAATAATATTTCTGGTGTCAAATAAATCATTAGTGTTGGTTCAGAAAGTTAGGAAAAATGTTTTACCAATGTTCAAATCAGATAAAGAATACAGCAAAGATCGGAAAGTGCAAAGTAGGCCAGCCTTACAGCAGCAGTAACATTGATTGACAGAACCCAATTTCATCCCCGGACTCTGCAGTTCTGCTGGAACATGGGAGCCGTGCTACACACAGACAAAAATCAGTGCGAAAGCAGCACGATCTACAAACTCCAACACTGTGAGAAGAATGTTCTGTTTGGAAAAAAATGTACGGTTTAAGAGATTGCATTAAAGAGATTGCCTTCGGACCAATAACAAAGATTATTAGATTAATTCCCTCTGCTGTCAGCTGGGCCGGACTGAGAAAAACAGAAGCAAATGCTTTCGATAGAAATGTTCGGGGGGCCCTGTGGTTGTAACTTTTGGGCTTTTCAGTGTTATTTGTTGCTCAAAAAAAGCTGTCAGCGAAATGTGTGATCGGTTTTGTCACTTATTGGTCAGGCCGCTGGGCGTAAAACCATTTTGACAGTGGAGAGGCTGTGCTGTCATCGGGTAGGCAATCAAATTGGAGCATCGCATCGCACGGCAAATAGCTTTCTGTCAGCTGGAGACTAGAATTGGTGGGAGCATTTGTGGACATGATTGAAAACCATTTACTTTGATCTGTTCTCCAGTGGAGGCTTCCTGCAGGTAGTAATCCTTGTGTGGATAACAATGGGGTGATAATATTCAAGATAAAGGTCTCCGAAAGCAGGTTAAATTCCAAGTGAAGTATTTCTCGTTTTGCTGCCTCAAGTATGATTGCCGCACACGTGTCTCCAGCCCAGGAAACCAAACGGGGTCTGAACGCAGATAAATCATTTGGATAATCCAAATCAGAACTTCGGCTTTAAAATGAGTTTGTGGTCTCCTAATAAAATAAATAACAGAACATCGCCATGGAAACAATGATGGTTGACTGGGGCACAAGTAGATCTGCTGCTTTTTTGCACTAGCTTGATCTGGAAGACAACTGTCCACTGTGCACAGTTATTTCAATGTGAATATGGATTTAATCAGACTGTACAAGGCAGCGACACGTTGCATTGCCTTCTGCAGCAAGGAGAGAGTGCTTCAGCTCAGGAAGGGTCAGCACCCTGGCTGGCATGTCCCCTGGTCTATGATGGTAAACACTAGGGCTTCTCTGATGCAAAGGCACAAGTCAGGAGTGTGATGGGATACTCTCCACTTGCCAGGATGAGTGCAGCTCCAACAACACTCAAGAAGATCGACACCATCCAGGACAAAGCAGCCCGCTTGATTGACACCCCATCCACCACCTTAAACATTCACTCCCTCCACCACCGGCGCACCGTGGCTGCAGTGTGTACCATCTACAAGATGCACTGCAGCAACTCGCCAAGGCTTCTTCGGCAGCACCTCCCAAACCCGCGACCTCTTCCACCTAGAAGGACAAGGGCAGCAGGCGCATGGGAACATCACCACCTCCAAGTTCCCCTCCAAGTCACACACCATCCTGACTTGGAAATATATCGCCGATCCTTCATCGTCGCTGGGTCAAAATCCTGGAACTCCCTACCTAACAGCACTGTGGGAGCACCTTCACCGCATGGACTGCAGCGGTTCAAGAAGGCGGCTCACCACCACCTTCTCAAGGGCAACTAGGGATGGGCAATAAATGCTGGCCTTGCCAGTGACGCCTAGATCCCATAATCGAATAAAAAAACATTCAGGATAGGCGCCAAGGAGGATCCAGTCATAAGGAGTGATTTGATCGAAGTTTTCAAGATATTAAGGGGAACAGATAGGGCAGGTAGAGAGAAACTATTTCCGCTGGTTTGGGAATCTAGGACTAGGGGGCATAGCCTAAAAATTAGAGCCAGGCCTTTCAGGAGTGAAATTAGGAAACACTTCTACACACCAAGGGTGGTAGAAGTTTGTAACTCTCTTCCGCAAACGGCAATTGATGCTGGGTCAATTGTTAATTTTAAATCTCAGATTGATAGAGTTTTGTTACCCAAAGGTATTAAGATTCTGAAGGGGATTGACAGGGTAGATGCTGAGAGGTTGTTTCCCCTGGCTGGAGTGTCTAGAACTAGGGGGCATAGTCTCAGGATAAGAGGTCGGCCATTTAAGACTGAGATGAGGAGGACTTTCTTCACTCAGAGGGTTGTGAATCTTTGGAATTCTCTACCCCAGAGGGGTGTGGATGCTGAATCACTGCGTATATTCAAGCTGAGATAGATCGATTTTTGGACTCTAGGGGAATCAAGGGATATGGAGATCGGGCGGGAAAGTGGAGTTGAGGTCGATGATCAGCCATGATCTTATTGATTGGCGGAGCAGGCTCGAGGGGCCGTATGGCCTACTCCTGCTCCTAATTCTTATGTTCTTATGTTCTTGTTAAGGGATATGGGGCAAAGGCGGATGTTTGGAGTTAGGTCGTAGATCAGCCATGATCTCATTGAATGGCGGAACAGGCTGGAGGGGCTCAATGGCCTCCTCTTGTTCCTATGTTCCTTTGTAAGTGCGGTGTCCTGATACTCTGAAGCAGTCAGCCATGCATTTTATGGTCGCGGGACGGTGTCATGTTCCGAGGCATCTGTTTGTAGAGATTCAGGAATCTGTAAAAAGGTCAGGCCATTCATCATGGGCAACTTCAGATATGGCCGGGAAAAATAACAGAGCAAAATCTGAAGATAGTTCCTGTTTCTGTAGGTGCGATGCTGGTCTGTGGAATATTATAGACCTACACTTTCATAATAAGTCACATATCATGCAAAAGGTGAGCCTCTATGATTCAGTGACCATAATATTAATGGCATGGAAATGCTCACGAGGATATCCAAAAAGATCAATCACATAAGAATAAAACTTTGAGGCAATGCAAAATGAGTTTTAAAAGGTTAATTGGAATACAATGATAGTCAGTAGAAAAAACAGCATATATTTAAAGAAATACCCGCAAGGCTGCAGAGGATGAGGCTGAAATGAAAAGTAATTTCTGACAAATTAAAATAGATTAAAGGGCAACAGAGCCCAATACGGTTAAAGAAGATGTAAAGGGCAGAACTGAAGGTGAAGAGAATGTGCTTAAAACATATGTGGGATGTAATAAGCAACAGGACTGGCAAAATTATAAAGACAAGCAAAAGAAGCTGGAAAAAGTAAGAAGAAAAGCCAAGTGAAAGTTTGAATGTGATTTCCAGAAGACATCTCATGTAACAAGGAAAGGTTTTTCAAGCATGCACATTGTAAACAAAGGATGAAAGAAAGTATTGCTCCGCTTAAATTGAGAGCGGAGGGCGGGTGGGGGGTGGAACTGGGCATAAATAAACAGCAGTTATTAAATAATTACCACCCAGGAAGAGGAGTTAAAGTTGCTTATGTCAGATATCTGATTTTTGGAATAGCCAGACAATACACAAATAACAAACGGTTGCTTATAAATGTTGATCCTTCTTAAAATAGATAAAGTAGCAGCTCCAGAAAAATGATATCGCTCGGAGTGAAATTCGACTTCGACAGACACACAAAGTAGGAGGTAATGATTCGGTCGCCCGTTATACACCCTGCCCGATTTTTGTTTCCATAACGGAAAGAAAGATTGAGCTAAAATGCATCCAGGAGAACTTTTTTAGCCAGTATGTAGCAAGCCCAACAAGGGAGGGGGGGTGGTTCTGGACTTAGTTTTAGGGAATGAAGCTGGGCAGGTAGAGGCATATCAGTGGGGGGAGCATATTGGTGCTAGTGACCATAATTCTGTTAGATTTAAGGAAGTTATGGAAAAGGACAAGGACAGACCAGGAATGAAAATTCTAAATTGGGGAAAAGCAAATTTTGCTAAGCTCAGAGGGGATTTAGCCATAGTGGACTGGAAACAGCTACTTGAAGGTAAATCAGTGTCAGAGCAGTGGGAGGCATTCAAGGACAAGATCCGGAGGGTTCAGACCAAACATGTGCCCTTAAAGAAAAAAGGTGGGACGAACAAATCTAGAGCCTCCTAGATGTCTAGAGACATACAGGGTAGGATAAAGAAAAAAAGGGAGGCGTATGACAGATACCGAGGGCTAAATACTCCAGAATCTTTAGAGGAGTACAGGAAGTGCAGGGGTGCAATTAAAAATGATATTAGGAAAGCAAAGAGAGAGCATGAAAAATTCTTGGCAAGTAAAACCCAAAGATGTTTTATAAATATATTAAGAGTAAGAGGATAACTAAAGAAAGGGTAGGGCCTATTGGAGATCATGAGGGTAATCTGTGTGTGGAGGCGGGAGATGTCGGTAGGGTTCTTAATGAATACTTTGTGTCTGTTTTCACAAAGGAGAGGGGCGAAGCAGACATTGCTATCGGGGGGGAGGAGTGTGAAATATTAGATGAAATAAACATAGTGAGAGAGGAAGTATTAAGGGGTTTAGCAGCTTTAAAAGTGGATAAATCCCCAGGCCTGGATGAAATGTATCCCAGGCTGTTAAGCGAAGCAAAAGAGGAAATAGCAGAGGCCCTGACCACCATTTTTCAATCCTCTCTGGCTTCAGGTGTGGTGCCGGAGGACTGGAGGACTGCTAATGTGGTACCCTTGTTTAAAAAGGGAGAAAAGGAAAGACCGAGTAATTACAGGCCAGTCAGCCTAACCTCGGTGGTGGGAAAATTATTGGAAAGAATTCTGAAGGACAGGATAAATCTTCATTTAGAAAGCCACGGATTAATCAAGGATAGTCAGCACGGATTTGTTAAGGGAAGGTCGTGTCTGACAAACTTGATTGAATTTTTTGAGGAGGTAACAAGGAGGGTAGATGAGAGTAGTGCATTTGATGTAGTGTATATGGACTTTAGCAAGGCTTTTGATCAGGTTCCACATGGCAGACTGGTCACGAAGTTAAAAGCCTATGGGATCCAGGGCAAAGTGTCAAGCTGGATTCAAAACTGGCTCGGAGACAGGAAGCAGAGGCTAATGGTTGATGGGTGTTTTTGTGACTGGAAGGTTGTTTCCAGTGGGGTTCCGCAGGGCTCGGTACTAGATCCCTTGCTTTTTGTGATATATATCAACGATCTTGACTTGAATATAGGGGGTATGATTAAGAAGTTTGCAGATGATACTAAAATCAGCTGTGTGGTTGATACTGAAGAAGGAAGCTGTAGACTGCAGGGAGATATCAATAAATTGGTCAGGTGGGCAGAACAGTGGCAAATGGAATTAAATACGGAGAAGTGTGAGGCAATGCATTTGGGGATGGCTAACAAGGAAAGGGAATACACATTAAATGGTAGGACACTGAATAGTGTAGAGGAAAAAAGGGACCTTGGAGTGCATGTCCACAGATCCCTGAAGGTAGCAGGCCAAGTAGATAAGGTGGTTAAGAAGGCATACGGAATGCTTGCCTTTATTAGCCGTGGCATAGAATACAAGAGCAGGGGGGTTATGCTTCAACTGTATAAAACATTAGTTAGGCCTCAGCTAGAGTACTGCGTGCAGTTCTGGTCACCACATTACAGGAAAGATGTGATTGCACTAGAGAGGGTACAGAGGAGATTTACAAGGATGTTGCTGGGAGTAGAGAATCTTAGCTATGAGGAAAGACTGGATAGGCTAGGTCTGTTTTCCTTGGAACAGAGGAGGCTGAGGGGAGACCTTATTGAGGTGTATAAAATTATGAGGGGCATAGATAAAGTGGATAGATAGGACCTATTTCCCTTAGCAGAGGGGTCAAAAACCAGGGGGCACAGATTTAAAGTAATTGGGGGCAGGTTTAGAGGGGATTTGAGGGGAAATTTCTTCACCCAGAGGGTTGTGGGGGTCTGGAACTCACTGCCTGAAAGGGTGGTAGAGGCAGAAACCCTAACCACATTTAAAAAGTACTTGGATGTGCACTTGGGATGCTCTAACCTGCAGGGCTACGGACCAAGAGCTGGGAAGTGGGATTAGGCTGGATAGCTCTTTGTTGGCCGGCGCGGACACGATGGGCCGAAATGGCCTCCTTCCGTGCTGTAACTTTCTATGATTCTGTGATTCTAGGTGTACAATCCGTCACCATCTGTCTTACACCCCCGACAGAGTTGAATTTCCCCCTGATGAGTCTTAAAGGAAGGGTTGAATTGAAATGTGTGGCATATTTTTATAAGTTTGTGAAATGCAGGAGAAATTTTGGAAGATTAGAAAGCTATTTTAAAAAGGGTCAAGAGACTTAACTGCAAAATAGAGATTAGTAAGCTTAATATGTATTGTGGGGAAGTCATTAAAATAATCTTGAGAGGTCTAGTAGATAAACATTTACAAAAGCTTAGCCTTTTAAAAACCAGTAAGCACGAAGGGAGTATATGTTTAAATAATGTGGCGGCTTCATTTCAAAATAAATTCCTGACATGGTAGATGGGGAATTGCAGTTGATAATAGATTTTCAGTCGCTTGTGACAAGGTTCCAGATCAGTGATTAATGGGGAAGGGAGTCACAGGAAAGTATAATGCTGGACAGAAAATGATCTAAACACAAGAAACAGAGAGTGGTCATAAATGGAAAGAGGTTTTATGCTGCTGATGTTGAACTTTGTCTGGCGCACAAGACAGGCAGTGGTGGATCGATCACTCATTGTACATCTCGCCTGCTTTTCCTTTCCAATGGACGGCTGTTCAATTTCATATTCTATGTGTGGGTTACATCAGGGCCCAGTCTTGGGACCTCGCCAGTTTAATATTTCTTAACGACTTCAGTAAAAGAGACAGTTAGCAAAATATCCAAGTTTGTGGATGATACCAAAGTAGGAGAGAGAGAGAGAGAGCGAACAATGAAGATCAAAGAAGCAAGATGCCTGAAGGATTAAAACTCTAGGCAACTTTCAGGAACAATTGATGATATGCAATTGAAACAAGAGCAGTCTAAAATAATTAGTACGGGAGCCAGAAAGCAAAAGAGAGTGCGCAGTGTGAATTTTAACTCCCGGGCAGAAAGTCAGGGGGAGCCATCGAACTTCCCCACCTGAGAAGAGACGGCTCGCTGTTGTCACTCAGGTAAGTCATGGAGGGAGGGGGTTCAGCAGGGTTCCATGGGTGGTAGGACTGGGGGGGGGGGGGGGGGTTGGGGGGGTGGCGGGGAGGGTGCGGGGGGGAGCCCAGGGTGCAGAGGCTCTGACATTCCCTGTAACACTCCTGCTCTTCCAGGCCCCACAAAGAAAAGTTTTCTGCTTACCTTTTGGGGTTCTGCTGGGTGTCCGGCAAGTTTCACTGATTAGAGCGACTATGGTGACGTCTCTGGGCAGTGGGCATTAAAATCCTATGTAAGGGAAAGGATCACAATTAGCATATATTAATGAAGCATCTACCTGACTCAGGAGGCCGTTTCAGCTACTCAGTGTTAAAACCACCGGGGGAGAGTACCGTAGTAGAAAAAGAGACGCCCGATTTTAACAGTTTCCACCGGGCGGAGGGAGTTAAAGTCCCCCTTTATGTGTTAAATGTAACAGTGATATAACATGCTGTAATATGGTATCACATGCTTTGTCACATGGTTTAGTATGAGCATGCTCAGTTCGCTCTGGCCTAGTAAAGCAAGCACCTTGACTAGCAACTCATGTTGTCTCTGTCCTTCATTTGTTTTACCCACATATATTACATTTTGGCGACAAGAATGGGATCCCAAAGCCATTTTTATGGATCACGGACGGACAGTGTGTTCGACCTTCGAGTGGACAAGTTTTTGGTGAATTTGTGACACCTGAACTGAATTTTTGCGATGTTTTACTGTTATTGCTCGTGCAGAATCGTCCGTGCTTCACCTTCGTGTGTCTGTATACACAGCAACAGTGGCGTTGATCCTCACAGGTAGCGTGCTGAGTCACTGTTCAACGGGATCGGGACAATCATGGCCGCGCCTACGGGAATGATCGGAAACCTCGGCCTGTATGATCGAGCTCGCGAACCATTCAGTTCTTACATTGAGCGGATGGAGATAGTTTTTAGGGCCAACAACATTATTGAGACCGAAGGTGCAGATGAGAATGTTCAAGCTCAAAATAAATTAATTCTTGAACAGAAGAAAGCAATTTTTCTCACAGAGATCAGGCCAGATGTCCACGGAACATTGACAAACCTACTCGCAGCAGGGAAAGCGAAGGATGCGTCGTTTGAAGACATTGTTGAGAAACTCGAGGACCATTTCGACCTAAAGCCGTTAGAAATAGCAGAGAGCTACAAGTTTGGTACCAGAAACCAAAGACAAAGTGAAACCATCAGTGAGTCCATTGTACCTCTTAAGAACCTGTCTTTGCTTTGTAACTTTGGCACATTTTTGGATCGTGCGTTGTGAGATAAGTTTGTGTGTGGACTGGTGGATGAGCGCACACAGTCCAAGTTACTGAATACTCTGTGGGCAAAATTTGCATGCTTTGCGCCCGCTGTTAGTGCCTCTGGGGGGTGCTAATGGGGCGCAAAGGGCTTATTGCCCGGGTGGGGGCACTAATAGCCCCTGTTGAGAAATTCGGCGGGGTGCTACTGAGGCACTAGCCGATAGCGGCGCGCCCACGCTGGTAGCGCCCCGGGCTGCTGCGCTGCCGGCGATGATGTCATCGCCGAGCGACGCGACCCATGAGCGCCCCGCTGCAGCCCCTTAGCGCCCCGCGAGGTTGCTGTGGGCTATGTCAGCGACAGCTTCGCGGGTCGCGAGCTGGGCTGCACACCGCTGGTGGGGTGTAATTAAAGGGGCGGTTCAGCAGCGCCCCGTGCCGCCATTTTATTATATTGGCCTACCTCCAGGTCGGCCCCTCTTGGTGGCCCTTGGCGTGGTCGGTGGCCGTCATCGCGCCGTCTGGCACCGCGTCTCGGTGCTGGTCTGCGGCCACGGCAGAACGCAGAGCTCGCAGCGTCCCTCCACTTTAATGGAAGGGGAGGGGCGCTGAAACGTGTCAGTGCAACGAGAAGCGGCCACGTAGTGCTCCAGTGCTGTGCCCACCAGAGACCACCCGAGAGGAAGTGGATCACCTGAGATAGCACTCTGCTTCCTCGCCGGGGTTGTAAGCCCAAATTAGCGGCCGGGGCGGTACTCCTGCCCCAGATGCTAAATGTCTGCGGCCAATTCGGTTACTGCCCCCTAACCAAATTTCACCCCCTCTGAACCTAACGCTTGACATAGCATTCAAAATTACCCTCGCTATGGAGATGGCGTCTAAGAATGCGAGGGAGCTCCGTCCAACTCAAGAGACTAGTGCAGCTGAGGTCTACAGTCACAAAGCCACCGCCAAACCTAAAGTTGTGAGACCAAGTCAAAAGCATGTCGATGAGAGCAGTTCAGTGAATTGTTATCGCTGCAATGGAAATCACTCACCACAGTCCTGTCAATACAGAAATGTGAAGCATTTTCACTGCCAGAAGCAAGGCCATATTTCAACAGCTTGCAGAGCTAGATCGAAAGCAGTAAGTAAGAACCATTCTAGTGGCAATGCAAAGCAGCGAAAACAAAAGGGAGGAGTTCACAATATTGAAGTGAACATACCTGATGTTGAAGTCCAGGCATCTACAGTATCTATGGTACTAGCGGCAACGCTAGCAGTCGTAAGAAAGACTTCCGTAAAAAACTTCTGATCAACGACCAATATATTGATAGGTGTATCGACACGGTGGCGGACTGCTCTATCATGAGTAAAGACACATATGAGAGTAAGTTTAATCAAATACCACTTACAAAGAGTTCCGTAGAGTTAAAAACCTACTCCGGAGAAATCCTAGACACATGTGGACAAATGGAATGTACAGTTCAGCACAATGGCCAGTCAGTAAAGCTGCCTATTATTGTAGCGCGCTACAACAACAGGCCAACACTCATGGGAAAACATTGGTTGAGAAAGTTAAAACTAGATTGGAAAAAAATCTTCAATGTAGATGCTTCAAAGAAGCGACTGGACACAATGCTGAAGAAGTATGAAAGCATGTTCACAGACAGTTATGAGGACATCACTGGGTATGACGCTCATATCTGCATCAAGTCCAACGCAAAGCCTGTCTATTGTAAGGCAAGGTCAGTCCCCTATGCGTTGAAAAATTAGGTGGAGGAAGAGCTAATGAAGCTCAGAGAGAATGGAGTGCTAGTAAAAACTGACAAAAGTGAATGGGCTACCCCGATTGTGGTAGTGCCCATAGAAGACAAAACTGTACGCTTGTGCGGTGACGACAAAGTTAC
This sequence comes from Squalus acanthias, assembly GCA_030390025.1. Classification (NCBI taxonomy): domain Eukaryota; kingdom Metazoa; phylum Chordata; class Chondrichthyes; order Squaliformes; family Squalidae; genus Squalus; species Squalus acanthias. The sequence goes on from CM059428.1 coordinate 12,702,955, forward strand.
TATCAACCAAGCAGTTGACAATGAGCAGTACCCATTATCTTCATCACAAGATTTGTATGCAGTACTCTCTGGGTCAAAGTTTTTCTCTAAGCTTGACCTGTCGCACGCTTACACTCAGCTGAATGTTGACAAAGAAAGTCAACAGTATCTCACCATCAACACACACAAGGGACTGTACTCATACACCAAGCTGCTGTATGGTGTAAAGTCCTCCCCCAAAATCTTCCAGGCTACGATGGATAAGATTTTGCAAGGAGTTCCAAATTGCTTATGCAATCAAGACGATGTGCTGATCGCAGCAAGCAGCAAGGAAGAAACTCTAGAAGTGTTAGATTTAGTGCTTCAAAGGTTGAATTCCCAAAATGCGAAATTGAAAAGGAGCAAATGTGCTTTTGTGCAGCCCGAGGTTGTGTACCTTGGTCTGAAAGTTGATGCAATTGGCTTGCAACCACTTAAGGAAAAGGTTGATGCTGTCATTAATGCTCCAAAGCCACAGAACATGTCTGAGTTTTAAGATCTTTCCTTGGAATGGTCCAGTACTACACACGTTTCTTAGCTGAGTTAGCGACCGTGTTAGCTCCATTGCACGAGCTCCTCAAGAAGGATGTCCAGTGGAACTGGACAAAAGTGCAACAGGAAGCTTACGACGCTTGTAAGAGAAGTCTCTCTAGTGATGCTCTACTTGTGCACTACGACACAGAGCGAAAGGAACAATGCATAAATTGATAAGGAAGCACTCGTCATAGTGTTTGGAATTAAGAAATTCCAACAGTTCCTGATCAGCAGAAAGTTTACCCTGATAACCGATCACAAACCGCTCCCAGCAATATTGGGGCTCAAATCTGCCATTTCTGCAATGGCCGCATCAAGAATGCAACGCTGGGCAGTGTTGTTGTCACAATATGACTACACGATTGAATATCGCATTTCAAAGCAGAACGCAATCGCAGATGCCTTGTCCAGGTTGCCACATGAAGACTTGTGTTGGGAGTGAAGGTGAACTTTTCACAGTAGGTGCAGTTGACAAAGGGGGAGAGACTGAGTATCGCCCTGTTTGGGCCATACGGACCCTCGAGCCTGCTCTACCATTCAATAAGATCATGGCTGCTCTTCGACCTCAACTCCACTTTCCCGCGCGATCCCCAAATCCCTTGATTCCTCTAGAGTCCAAAAATCTATTGATCTCAGCCTTGAATATATTCACGTTTACAACAGGACTACTACAGAAGACTCAGAGATAGACCCTAATTCAATTACTTACTTGACCTCACCATCTTCTCAGAGCAACTTGGGTTGAGCAATAAATGCTGGCCTTGTCAGCGACGCCGACATCCCGAGAATGAAAAAGAATACAGCAGATCGCTATAGAAGCGCTATATTATTTACTTAGAATTCACAAGATTTCACAGCATTTTCTGCACATATTAAAGAATCCTTTATAACCTTGCTATGACATTTACTTTTGGGTGATTACAATTAACAGAAGACATTGTCAAATATAACACTTAACAAATACAGCTGCAGAGTCTGATGAGGTATTGTGTTGTCCTTACCCCTTAGATTGACTGTGCAATCATCTTCTCTGTTCATGTGGGATGCTCCTGCTTTGGCCTTTGGCTCCCCTGTGCAAGTATTTTTCTTTTTTTTTTCGGTAGTTTCCTTTCAGGAACCTTTTACAGATTGTTTATTCTTTTGTGACACTCCTCTGTATTTCTCTTCACTCTTGAAAATAAATGGACTTTTCCTCATTGATGGGCCGAGCCTTTTGACAGCCTTCTGTGATATATAAACGGATTAACTTCCTATGAATGCTTCTTGTCTTTCTTTGTAACAGTGCTATCAGTCTGCAAAGTGCCATTTCTGATAAGATTGGCTTTTTGTGTTTCCTTTTGGATGCAATTTTTACCCGTTACTGCCAGCAGCGAGTGAGTTGCATTATTTTCATTAATTAAGTGGAAAATGATTAGCTCAAACTGTACACTGTTATTTTTGAAAACCTGTCTAAAGAGCCTTAATCTCCAATTGTCCAAAAATAGCCCGTATAGTCTCTCTATCTGGAACAATGGTGAAATGGTGAAATCCTGAAAAATGAGAGTGTACGATTGCTTTATGACATCTTTCATTACCCACAATAATTCAAGTTATGCAATAGCTTGTCGATTGTGACGGCAGTGTCAGATCTGAGCGGGTGTGGGTGCACTGATGAAGAAAAAAAAATAATATGGCGTCCGTCAAAATGAAAACACCTGGATAAACATTGGTGCAAAAATTGGGTCGAGCCCCCCCTTGGGGCGCTAACTTCGCCGGGGCAGCAGCGCCACGCGCGCCGCCACGTCGCGCCGTGGTACTGCAGGCCTTCCTCCTCTTATTAAAGGGGAGGAGCCTAGCGCAGCGCAAACTGGGGCTCAGCTGGGCCACCAGGGATCGGGCTGCCGGCAAAAGAGCCCGTCACTCAAGAGGATCCGCGGGAGGACGGCAGAGGGTGCAGGTGCTGGCAGGCGGCCAGCAAGAAAAATGGCCGCCCCGCACCTCCCCTTTAAATATCACCGCCCCGGCCGCCCGTACGCCCCCCTGACCCTGTTGGACATAGCGTCCGGCGGTACATCAGGGGGGCGCAACCGAAGTTTGCGGCCGGGGCGCGAGCGACGCGCCGCGCATGTTAATGATGTCATCGCTGGAGGCGCAGCGCCGCAGGGCGCTACCGGCTACCGCCGCAGCTAACCTCCCGTTGAATTTCGCAGGAGGCGTAGCGGCGCCATGCCCGGGCGCAAGCAATCGAATTTTGCCCCCTATCTTCTTAAATTGGGGTTTCTGTAGAATGGGAAAATGTTGCTTGTATTAAATGGTACAGAATGAAAGACAGACTTCTAATTAAAGATTTCACTTCGTGGAATAGGAATTATATGTAACAACAGCAAAACTATTGATAAGATAACAAAGTAAGGGAGTATACCAATCTCGTTCGCCCAACAACAATAGTAACAACTTGTATTTATATATAGCACCTTTAACATCGTAAAATGTCCCAAGGCGCTTCAAAGGAGCGTTATCAAACAAAATTTGACACTGAGCCACATAGGAGATATTAGGGCAGGTGATCGAAAGCTTGGTCAAAGAGATAGGTTTTAAGGCATGTCTTAATGGAGGAGTGGTGGCGAGGTGGAGAGGGTTAGGCAGGGAATTCCAGAGCTTAGGGCCGAGGCAACAGAAGGCACGGCCACCAATGGTGGAGCGATTAAAATCGGGGATGTGCAAGAGGCCAGAAAAAGAGCTTGTGATGTAAGGAAACTAGTTTATTAATGAAAGTTACTGCAGATATCTTGGAGTTTCTGATGAAACTGTGTGCTGAGCTCAGAACTGATTTGGTCAAAGAGGTAGGTTTTAAGGAGCGTCTTAACGGAGGAGAGGTAGAAGAGGCGGAGAGTTTTAGGGAGGGAATTCCAGAGCTTGATGTGGATCACCTCCCCCGAAAATCTCACCTTTGATTCGACAACCTATCCGTGCCCTGGTGTGGTTGTAAGTATGATCTGCTAAGTGCATGTTAAGTACTATTGCCTAATAAACTCTGAGCGCTGACCTCAATGTGTAAGAACCTTATTGATTTAAGGAGTATATAGAACATCTAACCATAAATAAAAATCATTCTCTATCAAATTAAAAACACTTAAAAAACTTTTAAAATACTTTATTACACTATAAAATGTATAAAAAAAACTTTTAAATAATGTTATATACTGTAAAGACAACTTAAAATGTAACTATTCGTAATATTGCTTTGGGTCCCTTGTGGCCTCTTGCTGTGGAACGACTCTGACCCTCCATAGCCAGGCCCGATCCCCTCCTTCACACAGGTCTGCTTCCCTGCCAGTGGCCAATGGGTGGGAGAGGAGGGAAATGGAGTTCTCCAGGAATCTCTGCCCACCCACTGTCATTTAGGTGTGGTGGGACAAGGAGGAGGTGGCCAATTAACGGGCACTCCCAGCGAAGAAGAAAATGGCTCAGTGGGATTTTCGGGGGAGGTGATCTGGCGTTAAGCCTCATTGGCCAATCTTACTCCATTGGCCACCTTAGGTGGGCCTAAGCTAGCGTGGCAAAACGGCGAAAAATCAGGCTCAGTGAGCACCGTTGCCTGAATCTGTTGCGACATTAGTTAATTTGATAGATTGTTCGATTAAGACTAAAAAAACACAAAGCCCAGAGCAAATGGAAATATGCCCTTCTGTCAGGGAGCAAGGGAAAGTGAGAAGAAAATCCAAATCACCTTTTCTGATCTCTGTTAAAATCAGTTTTAGCTCCAATTCCTGAAATATCTGCCAGCCACCCAAATCTTCAATGCAGAGCAAGCACTTGTACATGTATATTTATTATTCAGCTGTTTTAAAACTCGGAGCAGTTTTAAGTAATGCTTGATGGCCTGTTGACAGTATTTTGAATCCGAGGGCTATGGCTGCATATATATATATATATATATATATATGTATATATATATGTATTTAAGCCGGCATCTGTTTATTTATGCTATGCTCATCATCTTCTCTGAATTATTGGATTCCTGAAGCATTCATGCCTGTATAATCAAAAACCTCTATTACTCGAGGATAATCACTGCTCATAAAATTCTTTTTGAGCAGTTTGGCATCTTCTTCACTTGGCATGATCAAATATGCCACAATTGTTGGAACTCAGCTAACAAATATCTTGGATTGGATCTGATGTGCACCACTCGCTGCTACATTTACAATGTCACTCACCGTGGAAATAAATAGGCCGAAAGCAGAAAAATACAAGGCGGTATTTGCATAAGTCTTCTTTTGCTTCTAACCGATTATCAGCACTAACATCATAACAAGGTCACTCTGATATGGTCACGCAAAAAATGCTTCTCGAATTGTTCAACTACGCAAAAAGGGTCGCATTAAGGAGAGAAATATCTTTCCAAACAAACCCAGGAATAAAATCCAAATGCTTGTTTTGCAGAACGCAAAGTAACAGCAGGGATCAACGGGAACAGATGCAGGATAAGTACCATTTAGCCAGGAGCTCCATTTACCAGGTAGGTGAACCAACTGCGTATGCCACAGAGTGTTGCTCGTCAACCTGTTCCACATTTACGGCTCACCCGTGCCAAGTCTGCACAAAAAGCTCTTTCATTGCTTGTCATTCATTTCCATGCTCCAGCAAAGCACACATTCAAGCTGCAACTTAACGACTAACATCCTTGGCACACTCACATCTTCAGAAAGCTTCACACACAAAAGCATCGTAACGCAACCTTACCTGCCTGATACGCGATTGTTTACTGACACAATACTGTCGATGTTGGATGACTACATGCTTGCCATCAGTGACCCTTCTACACTGGGAAATGCAGCAGTCAAGTGTCATTGGCAGCCAATTCATGATGCTCTTCCTAGTCAGTAGGAATGGAAATGAAATTTGTGGCCATGCTGAGCAAACTATCAGTCCTTTGTTTTATAGACGAGAGGGCAGCGCCTTGGCTGATACTACAGATGTTCCTTATGTGGGCCCTTCAGAAAAAAACAAGTTGAGGAAGGAATTGACCTTGACTACAGCTGGAACTGCCATCCCTAAGCTCGAGGTTGGCTGCAAGGTGTCCTTAAAACAGATGGTACAGATCTGTAACTTGTTCCACGCTGACCCGAAACCTTTAGATCCAGTTCTCCAAGGTTACTGCGAGGCAGGTGTACCAAGGTATGCAGATATGGTTGGTGGCATAATAGCGGGTGCGGGCCATCTGGCTTTGGTACTTGTTGATCGACCTGGGCATGCCTTATTTGCGTGCCATCACTAAGACCGCCTATTTCCACCGCCGTAACATCACCTGACTCCACCCCTGCCTCATCTCATTTGCTGCTGAAACCCTCATCCATGCCTTTGCTACCTCTAGACTTGACTATTCCAACGCACTCCCGGCCTCCCACATTCTACCCTCCGTAAACTTGAGGTCATCCAAAACTCTGCTGCCCGTGTCCTAACTCGCAACCAAGTCCCGCTCACCCATCACCCCTGTGCTTGCTGACCTACACTGGCTGCCGGCTAAGCAATGCCTCTGTAATATATGTGGGTAGAACAAATGAAGGACAGAAGGATGACTTACTTTACTAGTCATGATGCGGAGATGCCGGTGTTGGACTGGGGTGGACAAAATTGAGAGGTCGCACAACACCAGGTTGTGATTTCAAATAAAACTGTTGGACTATAACCTGGTGTTGTGCGACCTCTCAATTTTACTTTACTAGGCCAGGTGCTTACTTTACTAGGCCAGAGCAAACTGAGCATGCTCATACTAAACAATGTGACAAACCATGTGATAATACATTAGACTGCTTTCCCCTTAAAAAAAAATGTACATATTCCCCTCTCAAATAAAACAAAACTATGGTCCCAACTTTCCCAGCATTACATGTACCACAAAACAAAGAACTCCTGGCTTTTCTCTTTTAAATGAACTACAAAGCCTACAAATGAACTACAAATCCTACAAATGAACTACAAATCCAGTTTAATAACAGGTTTGCGGAGCCTTCCTGATCTCCTTACAAAAGGTTTTGGTGTTGAACCAACTTTTGGGCTGTTTTGTTCTGGTTCCGAACTCAAAGAAGTAGGCACCACCACTCTGTTTCCCCACTGATGCAACCTTTCTCACAAGACAGTTCAGTACAACGGTTATGGAATGGTTTCAACTCTGTGTCCAGACACTGATCAGTCCATCCATTCAAGTTGTTTTCATTCACTCTTTTCAGTACTGAGTCCTTTTGAGTCTCATTTACAATCTCAGTTGCATTCACGGGAAAGTCTTTGTCAACTGCACCTAGCGTGAAAATCTCACCTTCACTCCCGACACATGAGTCTTCATGTGGCAACCTGGACAAGGCATCTGCGATTGCATTTTGCTTTGAAGTGCGATATTCAATCATGTAGTCATATTGTGACAACAACACTGCCCAACGTTGCATTCTTGATGCGGCCATTGCAAGGATGGCAGATTGGGTCCCAATATTGCTAGGAGCAGTTTGTGATTGGTTATCAGGGTAAACTTTCTGCCGATGAAGAACTGCTGGAATTTCTTGATTCCAAACACTGTGGTGAGTGCTTCCTTTTCAATTTGCGCATAGTTCCTTTTGCTCTTTGTGAGGGTCTGTGATGTGAACATGATTGGTTTCTCTTGGCCGTCATCCATTACGTAGCTTATGACAGCTCCCACACCATAGCTAGAAGCATCACATGCTAACTTAAGCTCACGCTCTGTGTCATAGTGCACAAGTAAAGCATCACTAGAGAGACTTCTCTTACAAGCGCGTAAGCTTCCTGCTGCGCTTTTGTCCACTTCCACTGGACATCCTTCTTGAGGAGCTCGTGCAATGGAGCTAACACGGTCGCTAACTCAGCTAAGAAACGTGCGTAGTACGGGACCATTCCAAGGAAAGATCTTAAAATTCAGACACGTTCTGTGGCTTTGGAGCATTGATGACAGCATCAACCTTTCTCTTCACTGGTTTCAGACCAAGGTACACAACCTCGGGCTGCACAAAAGCACATTTACTGCTTTTCAATTTGACATTGTGGAAATTCAACCTTTGAAGCACTAAATCTAACACTTCCAGATTATCTTCCTCGCTGCTTGTTGCGATCAGCACATCGTCCTGATTCCATAATCAATTTGGAACTCCTTGTAAAATCTTATCCATCGTAGCCTGGAAGATTTTGGGGGAGGACTTTACACCATACAGCAGCTTGGTGTATGAGTACAGTCCCTTGTGTGTGTTGATGGTGAGATACTGTTGATTCTCTTTGTCAACATTCAGTTGAACGTAAGCATGCGGCAGGTTAAGCTTGGAGAAAACCTTTGACCCAGAGAATGCTGCATACAAATCTTGGGATGTAGGTAACGGTACTGCTCATCGTCAACTGCTTGGTTGATAGTAACTTTGTAGTCACTGCACAAGCGTACAGTTTTGTCTGCTTTGGGCACTACCACAATCGGGGTAGCCCATTCACTTTTGTCAGTTTTTACTAGCACTCCGTTCTCTCTCAGTTTCGCTAGCTCTTCCTCCACCTGACTTTTCAACGCATAGGGGACCGGTCTTGCCTTACAATAGACAGGCTTCACGTTAGACGTGATGCGGATATGCGTGTCATACCCAGTGATACCCTCATAACTGTCGGTGAACTTGCTTTCATATTTGTTCAGCATAGTGCTGAGCCACTTCTTTGAAGCATCTACACTGAAGATGTTTCTCCAGTACAGTTTTAAATTTCTCAACCAGTCTTTGCCCATGAGGGTTGGCCTGTTGTTGTAGTTCGCTACAATAATAGGCAGCTTTACTGACTGGCCATTGTGTTGAACTGTACATTCCATTTGTCCACATGACTCTAGGATTTCTCCAGAGTAGGTTTTTAACTCTACAGTACTCTTTGTAAGTGGTATTTGATTAAACTTATTCTCATATGTGTCTTTACTCATGATAGAGCAGTCCGCCGCCATGTCGATACACATATCAATATATTGCTCGTTGATCAAAAGTTTTGTACGGAAGTCTTTCTCATGACTGCTAGCGTTGCCGCTAGTACCATAGATACTGTAGATGCCTGGACTTCAACATCAGGTGTGCTCACTTCAATATTGTGAATTCCTCCCTTTTGTTTTCGCTGTTTTGCATTGCCACTAGAATGGTTCTTACTTACTGCTTTCGATCTAGCTCTGCAAGCTGTTGAAATATGGCCTTGCTTCTGGCAGTGAAAACACTTCGCATTTCTGTATTGGCAGGACTGTGGTGAGTGATTTCCATTGCAGCGATAACAATTCACTGAACTGCTCTCATCGACATGCTTTTGACTTGGTCTCACAACTTTAGGTTTGGCGATGGCTTTGTGACTGTAGACCTCAGCTGCACTAGTCACTTGAGATGGACAGAGCTCCCTAGCAGTCTTAGTTGCCATCTCCATAGATAGGGCAATTTTGCATGCTATGTCAAACGTTAGGTTCGGAGTGTTCAGTAACTTGGACTGTGTGCGCTCATCCACCAGTCCACACACAAACTTATCTTGCAACGCACGATCCAAAAATATGCTTAAGTTACAATGCAAAGAAAGGTTTTTAAGAGCTACAATGTACTCACTGATGGTTTCACTTTGTTTTTGCTTGCTGGTACCAAACTTGTAGCTCTCTGCTATTTCTAATGGCTTTGGGTCAAAATGGTCCTTGAGTTTCTCGACAATGTCTTCAAATGATGCATCCTTCACTTTCCCTGGCTTGAGTAGGTTTGTCAACATTCCGTGGACATCTGGCCCGATCTCCGTTAGAAAAATTGCTTTTTTCCATTCACGAATTACTTTATTTTGAGCTGGAACATTCTCATCTGCACCTTCGGTCTCAATAATGTTATTGGCCTTAAAAAACATCTCCATCCACTCAGTGTAAGAACTGAATGGTTCACGAGCTCAGTCATACAGGCCGAGGCTTCCGATGAACCCCGCAGGCGTTGCAATGATTGTCCCGATCCCGTTGAATAGTGACTCAGCACGCTACCTGTGAGGATCAACGGCGCTGTTGCTGTGTATACAGACACACGAAGGTGAAGCACAGACGATTCTGCATCAGCATTAACAGTAAAACATTGCAAAAATTCAGTTTAGATGTCACACATTCACCTTAAACCTTTCCACTCGAAGGTTGAAAACTGTGTCCCTCCATGATCCCTAAAAATGGCTTTGGGATCCCATTCTCCACCAAAAATGTGGGTGGAACAAATGAAGGACCGAGACAGGATGAGTTGCTAGTCCATGTGCTTGCTTCACTAGGCCAGAGCGAACTGAGCATGCTCATACTAAACCATGTAATAAACCATGTGACAAACCATGTGATAATACATTACAGCCTCGATTTTAAAATTCTCATCCTTGTTTTCAAATCCCTCCATGGCCTCGCCCCTCCCTATCTCTGTAATCTCTCCAGCCCCACAACCCCCGAGATATCTGCGCTCCTCCAATTCTGGCTTCTTGAGCATCCCCGATTATAATCGCTCCACCATTGGTGGCCGTGCCTTCAGCTGCCAAGGCCCTAAGCTCTGGAATTCCCTCCCTAAACCTCTCCACCTCTCAGGCACTCCTTAAAACCTATCTCATTGACCAAGCTTTTAGTCATCTACCCGAGTATCTCCTTATGTGGCTCGGTGTCAAATTTTGTTTTATAACGCTCCTGTGAAGTGCCTTGGGATGTTTTACTACATTAAAGGTGCTATATAAATACACAAGTTATTGATGTTGTTATTATTTAATCTTGTACCATTTCAGCCCTGAAATGCTATATTCATGGTGCTTCAAAACTTTTTTTTAATTTGTTCCTGGGATGAAGGTGTCGCTGGCAAGGCCGGCATTTATTGCCCATCCCTAGTTGCCCTTGAGAAGGAGGTGGTGAGCCGCCTTCTTGAACCGCTGCAGTCCGTGTGGTGAAGGTACTCCCACAGTGCTGTAAGGGAGGGATTTCCACGATTTTGACCCAGCGACGATGAAGGAACGGCGATATTTTTCCAAGTCAGGATGGTGTGTGACTTGGAGGGGAACTTGCAGGTGCTGGTGTTCCCATGCGCCTGCTGCACTTGTCCTTCTAGGTGGAAGAGGTCGCGGGTTTGGGAGGTGCTGCTGAAGAAGCCTTGCCGAATTGCTGCAGTGCATCTTGTAGATGGTACACACTGCAGCCACGGTACGCCAGTGAATGTTTAAGGTGGTGGATGGGGTGCCAATCAAGCTGGCTGCTTTGTCTGGATGATGTCAAGCTTCTTGAGTGTTGTTGGAGCTGCACTCATCCAGGCAAATGGAGAGTATCCCATCTTTAATTGTGACTGAACCTGCCACTCTCAAGGACCAATTCAGTTAGATGGTTTGTCATTCCCTGAGCTCCCATGTAAGTTTGCATTGTCGGACTTCCTTTTTCACACCATCTCTTTTATTCAGTCCTTCCTGATTTGCTGAAGTCCCGAAAATGCATCAAATATTAGGGTAAATTTTATTAATTCACGCTCGCAATGCAATCACTTCCCCAGAGTGTAGATTAGTAACATTTAATCTGTATTGTTAAAATTAAAAATTAAAAATAAATGCTAGAAGTTGCAAATCCTGGAATTGTTCATTGAATTTCCATCAGGGCCAACCCTGTCCTGTCTGAAGTCGATTCAAAGTTAAGTTGGGCTTCATTTAAACCTATTTGAATATCTGATTGAAGCTCAGACTTCAAGGGGTGATTTTCACTTTGGGTTCGGGCAGAAAACTAACAGTTGAGGATTGGACGCCTTGTTTACGCCCCTCCTGAATAACTTTCCAATCCACCGCCGCTAGATTTCCGACCTCACCCAAAGTGAAAATGACCTCCGCTGGACCTCTTTTCACTGAAACCACTTTACATTGTAATTACAGGGCAGAAACAGGCCATTCAGCCCAACAGGTCCATGCCAGTGTTTATGCTCGACCCGAGCCGGCCAGTCTAGAAAGCCTACCAGAAAATGGGTCCGATCCAGGGCCAGATCTTCTGGCGCCCCTCTGCCTGTTCCACTCCTGAGCTACTGGCCTTGGTGACCAGAAAATGTTACCTACCATCCTGGGGGACTAGCTTGGTCTAGAGGAAGTGCTCAAATTGCAAGGGGTTAGTGTGCCAAAGTGCAACAGGATTTAATGACCCTGAATTTCCTGTTGTGCCAGTGCAAGTGTAGTGGAACGGAAAATCTGAACCCACCCTATCGCCAGGACATAGACACTTCCCAAGTCTTGGAGATGGAGTAATTTGCATGGCAGTTGTGTAGTTGGCACCTGCTAGGCCACTTCTGCAGCACCTGCCCAGATCCAGCCTTGCACCTGGTTTCCTCTGAGACCCATCGCTGCTAAAGAAAAAATATTTACTTTTTTAGAGGCTTTGGCCCCAAAAGGTACCGTTCTGCTTCCCGGCCAAGTAAATTATTCCTTCTGGAACCATTACCTGAATCTGGGTAAAGCTTACAGCTTTTCTGAAGGCCTTAAAGGAACTCACGATTATCTCTCAGCTGTGGCGTTGTTAGGGTCGAATGAGCGGAATTGCTGGAGTAGCCCGGGAATTCCCCCCCCCCCCCCCCGCAACACGTCCCCTTGACACGGAGCAGGATGGGCAGAAGAACCGCCTCTGGGCATTTTTTTTAAGGTCTTGCATTGATACCTGTTTAAAAAGCCAACCCAAAAATATCTGCTGGTGGAAAAGAACAGATTGCTCTGTCAGCTTTTCTTAATTGAGAGAAACTGACTGCAAGAGGGGTCCCTTTTAGCAGCTCATCATTTGAGCTTGGATTGCTGTGTTCCACCTCTGTACAAATACACAGCGGTACTGCAACTTCTCCACTCACATCACTGCTGACCTGCAGGCAGATCAGTGCAAGTGTAGCGAGACGGCAGCATTCATCACCGAGTGGAATCCTTCAGTTAGAGGCTGGTTAATGACTTTAAGTATTGGGGAAATTAGAGGTCCTATTACTGCCAGTTGGGATCAGAACTTTTCATTTTAAATGGCATTCCCTTATTAGGAACGATCAGATGAAAAATACATATTTTTACTCACCGGAGTATTCTGATTAATGAGCTTCATTTTTATTACCGTAAGATTCATTTTATTTGTAAATATCTGCGTGAGATCTACTAGTTTCTGTTGCCCGTGGTGATTATTTTCTAGTTGTTGATTACCTCATCTGACCTTTCCTTCGAAGCCATCTTGTAAAAGGTCACCTCTGGACATCTCTCTTAACATTATAATTTCAACAGGTCTTGATAATGATGTTTATTTTAAGACTGCAACACTTGACAGACCGAACAAGATTAATGATCTTATTTGCATCTTCACATTAACCATGTTTGTGTATCTAAGCAATGTTTGGAAGCTTTAGTTCTGCACATGTCAGTAAATAGCATTACCACAACACCAACAACACCGCAACAACTTGTATTTATATAGCGCCTTTAACGTAGTAAAACTTTCCGAGGCGTTTCACAGGAGCGTTTTCAAACAAAATTTGACACCGAGCCACACAAGGAGATATCAGGACTGATGACCAAAAGTGTGGTCAATGAGGTAGGTTTTAAAGAGCGTCTGAAAAGAGGAGAGAGAGGTAGAGAGCTGGAGAGGTTTAGGGAAGGAATTCCAGAGCTTTGGGCCTTGGCAGCTGAAGGCACGGCCGCCAATGGTGGAACGATTAAAATCAGGGATGCTCAAGAGGCCAGAATTAGAGGAGCGCAGATAACTCGTTCAGATCCTTCACACCACTTCTGCAGCTGTCATCAAAGCATAAACATTACACTAGACCCACAGCACGCCACGCTTACCTGGTGTGGTGTCCGGATGTCGGGAAGCCCAAAGTAGAAGTGTCAAAATTGGAAAAAGCCTGGTAACTGCCTGTTAACAACCTGTTAACAAGCAGTTAAGTGGCCATAATCCTCTTCCCGCCGCTAGGTGTTGGGTCTATGTGCAAATCGGGGACCCGACACTTGGGAAGATTGATTGGAGGCGATTTGACAGCGGGTTTCTGACCCGCTGTCAATCTTTGCGATTTTGCCGGATGTCCCGCCTCCAAACCCGTCCCCTGAGCGCCGGCAAAATTCCGGCCTTAGGGAGGGAATTCCAGAGCTTCGGGCCTTGGCAGCTGAAGGCACGGCCGCCAATGGTGGAGCGATTAAAATCGGGGCTGCTCAAGAGGCCAGAATTGGAGGAGCGCAGATATCTCGGGGGGTTGTGGGGCTGGAGGAGATTACAGAGATAGGGAGGGGCGAGGCCATGGAGGGATTTGAAAACAAGGATGAGTAAATTAAAATGTAGGTCAGCGAGCACAGGGGTGATGGGTGAACGGGAGATTGTGTGAGTTAGGACACGGGCAGCAGAGGTTTGGATGGCCTCAAACCAGTAAAGAATAGATCTATTATAGCAGGTGGTGTGAAGGTTGGGTTACAGATTTTTTTTTAAATAAAAGAAGCAACAAATTTTCAGTTAATTGAGGGTAATAATTCCAATGTTACTTAAAAATGACACTTTTGTGATCCATCCTTCTGTTTTCAAATAAGATACAGGCCGAAGTAATGTATACAGACTGAGAAGCGAGGGTTCCCCTGGTGGCTCACCTAGTTCTTTCAGTGAGTAGCGGAGCCATCCACACCAGGTTAGAATCCCAGTTCAGTGCTGAGGTGGTGAATCTCAGTTTGGACTGAAATAAGCCCAGGACTAGGCCCATTGTCCTCAACGCCTTTTTGTTAAGGGGGAGAAAATTGAACCTGGGCTCCTGCCATCCCTGCTGGAAGTACACAACTGAGGATGTTGGGTGAGGACATGTTGAGGTACAGCTATGATGGCGCCTGCAGTCAAATAGCCTGTCGACAGTCACTGTCAAAGCACACACATGGACAAGGGCCACTCGGTGGGGTTGGGGTACTGAAGAGCACTTGTGGAACACCCTGAAGAATCAGGAGACCAGATTAACACGGAGAATTGGCGAGGAAAACGGATGAGTACATTTGCATTGTATTTCGGAGCATTTAGCTCATCACGCCGATAATTTTCCTGTAATTTCTTTCGACCTCAAACTCTATTCCATTTTATGTTTTTATATTCAAAATGACAGTAAAATTTCCTGGGTATTTTCAAAAGGCTAATGATCACTGTAAGGAGAAAAACGGGAACACTAAAAACCTCTTCCATATGATAGTTACTTTGCTAATATGAATCAAAGTACGTGAGTGTATCTCTTAATGTTCCACATGGACTTATTGAAAAACTAGTTTAAGGTCTGAAGTATCAGCATTACAGTTAAAAATTCTCTTAGGATATTTGCATAATCTGTGTTAATAAAAACAAACAAGCAAATAAACCTTATTTTCTTTTTGGCACTGTCCATATAAGAGCATTCGCTCATAATTGCAAATAGTCTGTTAAAGTATCTCACTTGCACAGATAAAATTTGCTGTTCAATCAATGAAACTAAATGGTTATGTTCACATTTAGGAGAATGATAGCTTTAGAAACACTTCAAACACAACATCATTAACATAGCCTAATTATTTGATGATTGTGATCTCAGACAGAGCCATCACAAAAAATAGTATAATTAATTAGCTAAAGAATAGAGAATTCATTATTATGACATTATCTTCGTGGAACCAGGAATTAATCAATCAAGAAAGTACCTTCAGATCCACACACACCACCGCCGATTAAGGTGACCAGCTTGTTCTGATACTTGGACTTGGCAGATTTAGCCTGGAAATTAACAAACAATGTTCTCATCTGTGTCCGTTTGTAACAAGTTCCTCACTTTCCTATTTTAATGGAGGTGTTAACCTGTGTTGAAATAAAATTGCTCACAGTAATTTCCAATCTTATAACTGCACTAGGGTGAAATATTGTGATGGCGCAAAATGGGCATTAGCATATCGACCGCCCATTATAAACACTGCCCGCTATACACCCCGCCCGTTATAAACACTGCCCGTTATACACCGCCCGTTATAAACACTGCCCGTTATACACACCACCCGTTATAAACACTGCCCGTTATACAGTCCGCCCGTTATACACCCGCCCATTATAAACACCGCCCATTATACACCCGCCTGTTATACACCCGCCCGTTATAAACACCGCCCGTTATAAACATCGCCCGTTATACAGTGCGCCTGTTATACACCCACCCGTTATACACCCGTCTATTATAAACACTGCCCATTATACACACCGCACATTATAAACACCGCCCGTTATAAACACTGCCCGTTATAAACACTGCCCGTTATACACACCACCCATTATAAACACCGCCCGTTATAAACACCGGCCATTATAAACACTGCCCGCTATACACGCTGCCCGTTATAAACACTGCCCGTTATGCACACCACCCATTATAAACACCACCCGTTATACACCCGCCTGTTATAAACACCACCCATTATAAACACCACCCGTTATACACCCGCCTGTTATAAACACCGCCCATTATAAACACTGCCCGCTATACACGCTGCCCGTTATAAACACTGCCCATTATACACACCGCCCATTATAAACACTGCCCATTATAAACACTGCCCGTTATACACACCACCCGTTATAAACACCGCCCGTTATACACCCGCCTGTTATAAACACCGCCAATTATAAACACTGCCCGCTATACACGCTGCCCGTTATAAACACTGCCCGTTATACACACCACCCATTATAAACACTGGCTGCTATACACCCCGCCCATTATAAACACCGCCCGTTATAAGCACTGCCCGCTATACACCCTGCCCATTATAAACACTGCCCGTTATTAACACCGCCTGTTATAAACCCACCCGTTATAAACACTGCCCATTATGAACACCGCCGGTTATACACCCACCCGTTATACACCCGCCCGTTTTACACCCGCCCGTTATAAACACCACCCGTTATAAACACTGCCCGTTATACAGTCCGCCCGTTATAAACACCGCCTGTTATAAACACCGCCCGTTATAAACACTGCCCATTATAAACACCGCCCGTTATAAACACTGCCCGTTATGCACCCGCCCATTATACACCCACCCGTTATAAACACCACCCGTTATACACCCGCCCATTATACACACCGCCCGTTATACACCCGCCCGTTATAAACACCGCCCGTTATACACCCGCCCGTTATACACCAGCACATTATACACACCACCCATTATACAGACCGCCCGTTATACATCTGCCAGTTATACACCCTGCCTGTTATACACACCTGCCCATTATACACCCACCCGTTATACACCCTGCCTGTTATACACACCCGCCCGTTATACACCAACCCATTATACACCCCACCCGTTATACACCCGCCCGTTATAAACACCGCCTGTTGTGCACCTACCCGTTATACACCCGCCCGTTATACACCCGCCCGTTATACACACCGCCAGTTATACACCCTGCCTGTTATACACCCGCCCGTTATACACCCACCCATTATACACCCTGCCTGTTATACACACCCGCCCGTTATACACCCAGCCGTTATACACCCTGCCTGTTATACACCCGCCCGTTATACACCCACCCGTTATACACCCCGCCCGTTATAAACACCGCCTGTTATGCACCTGCCCATTATACACCCGCCCGTTATACACCCGCCCGTTATACACGCCGCCCGTTATACAACCGCCCGTTATACACTCGCCGGTTATACATCAGCCCGTTATACACACCCGCCCATTATACACCCACCCGTTATACACCCGCCCGTTATACACCCGCCCGTTATACACCCCGCCTGCCTTTCCCTTCCGTTGACGTCAATCAAAAGAATTTATGGCGGGTCGGAAAAGGGGCGGACAATTTGCCGCTACCAGTTTTGCACCCCGCCGAGTTGAATTTCCCCCCCAGGTATTTAGCTGATTGGATATAATGGGCCAAATCTTGCTGGAAAAATACCATTGAGTTAACGACGCACACAGTTATTAATATGCACATCTGCCAGCAAGTTCAAGGGATTAAGAGATACGGCATGAGTTACAAATCTCCAGCACTTGCTGGTCGATTTCAGCCACTCCCCACAAACGGCATCTCGTGCTTAGCCTCCCCGTTATTTTTAAGAACTTGCTGGATATGCAGATTAATTGTGCATTAAACTTGCTGCAGAAAGTTAGGGCCCATAATTAACAGCGCAAGTACCCTATTAACGATGTGATAATTGTTAATGCAATGCCAATCACTCACTGACCCAGAAAGGGAACAATTTAAACTTTGAGTTTCATTCCTGCATGTAGTTAATTCTTCTTAGAGATTTTTAAAATGTCAAATTTTTAATTTTTAGTTTTTTTCTTACTTTTCCTTACTGTCTCTTTTCTTTCCCTCTCTTTAATTCTCTTTCTGTACCTGATTTGACTCTAATTCACCCTCCTTCTCCATTATTCCTCTGTTTCTTTCTCAATATTTAAATCTCACTGGTTATGGAGATACACTGTTGGTCCCGCCGTTCACTGAGGTTCCAGATGCCTCGTTGCCCTCGCCACGCCGTTATCAGCTCGCACTTCCAGCAAGTTAGGCGCAAATTATATTTGCGCTGAAGGGCGAGGGAAGCAGTCTAACCAACGGGTAATGGCGCACTCCATGAGATGCCTCACTCCGGCCCATTGTAGCGGCATATTGAGGCAGATTGTATAAATTGCACCCCTGGTATGAAGTACTTTTCAGAAATTTGGTCACTAATGGACAGAAAATCCTGGGGACCTCACTGCCTTCTGCACCTGAATTTACAATGTGCATCCCCGACATAGGAATCTCTGCCTTGGTAGGCCGAGATCCAACCTTGCCCCCTGACCATGTTAATAGGGTCCCGCAGGATATTCCACAAATCTCCTAAGTTCTATTTTCCCCCGCTGACTGTACCTTTGAGGTGCTGTAGGCTCAGTTGGTCACATTTCCCCCCTGTCCCAGCTGTGCGTGCTTTCAGCCCCCATGGCCCAACAGGTCTGCATCCCTAGTCTGCAGCAGCTGCCCCCTCCGGCAAGTGTGTTTTTGGGTACAAGCCCTGATCCGCTGCTGTCCTTAATCCTTGCCCCCACTCCCCTTTCCCCGTGCCTTGGGAAACGCCCCCTGACACAGACCTGAAAACTCTGGGGAGCACGCCCGCGATTTTTGGTAATGTTCTCCCAGTGAACGTGGCTCCCCGCAGGGACAAGACCTTTGTAAAGCCGACCTCATTGTGAGGCTCACCTTCTTGGCAGGGCATGTCAGACACTTAGGTCGCGATTTCGCCTTCTGAGGCTGGTCTGGGGCAGCCGGGGTCGGTGGCTGGGTGCGACTCCGCTGCTGGCTCCAGCCCGCTCTGGTGTTGGGGCTGATCGTGATGGGATTCTGAGGACCAAGGTGAGATTTTTTCATGGGCACCGATGATGATGGAATAGATGGCAGGTGAGATTGAGATGACAGAAGCGATGTGTCAATGGTGAGAGAGGTTGTTCCAGTGAGGTGACACTGGATAGAGAGTTTGCTCCAAATACTTGCAACCTGCATAAAGCTCAATCTGTCTTCCAAATGCAGTAAACTACAGATTCTGAGCTTGGAAAGTGAACACCTATGAAATGGGAGCTTTTATAGACCATTTGCAACTGTCTAGTAAAGAAACCCTCCCATGCTGACACAACACCCAACCTCCTTACCTGATATGATCCTCAAGCAGCAGGGAAGCCGTTGATGAACTCTAAAAATCTAAAGGTAAGCATAAAATACCAGTTAATTGCCTCTTAACAATCTCTCTAATGATCTAAATTGCCTCCCCCGGCGCTTGGTGTCGGGTCTGTTCAGCACTGGCAGACCCGACATCTGGGAGATTAGAGTGGAGGCGGGTTGACATCGGGTTCCCTACCCGCTGTCAAAAAAAAAACAATTTCCCAGCCGACCCACCTCTAAACACGCCTGCTGACCCCCTCGAAAAATTCCGGCCTTAGACACACACTGCACATGATCTACCAAATCAAGTGGTCATGAAATCAGAAAATTAACCATTCTAAGTCATAAGAGAACCAAGTTCTGTTACTTGCACTGGACCAAGCACTGCTTTGAGCCATTTGCAAAATGCCTATCCTTGTATAGTAACAGCAATGAACAGCGCAAATGGGAAATGCAAGACCGAAGGAGGGCAGGATTAGGGGCAAAGCTACCCTTGGATGAAGGGCCGTATAGGACAAGGCTGAATTATCTGCTGTTATTTAAATAGCATTGTGTAAGGTGAGTAGAACACAAGAATTAGGAGCAGGAATAGGCCATACGGCCCCTCAAGCCTGCTCTGCCATTCAATAAGATCATGGCTGATCTTTGACCTCAACTCCACTTTCCTGCCTGATCTCCATATCCCTTGATTCCCCAGACTCCAAAAATCTATCGATCTCAGCCTTGAATATACTCAACGATTAAGCATCCACAGCCCTTTGGGGCAGAGAATTCCAAAGTTTCACAACTCTCTGAGTGAAGAAATTCCCCCTCATCTCAGTCTTAAATGGCCGACCCCTTATCCTGAGACTATGCCCCCTAGTTCCAGAATCTCCAGCCAGGGGAAACAACCTCTCAGCATCTACCCTGTCAATCCCCTTCAGAATCTTAAGGGGTGAATTTGGGTGCCTTTGCGCCTCCCGTTAACACCCCCGGAGCAGCGGCGCTACGGCATTGCACCCCAATCTCATTCACCCGGAATTCATGGCGTCATCGCCGTGCGCATCTCCCCGGTAGCGCCCCGGACCCGAAATTGACTTCCGCCCCCTGCAGCATCGCCGGTCGAAAACACCGACAGCTGCAGGAGGCGCACGTCGGGCGGCCGGCCGCTTCGGGGGCGATGATTAAAGGCGAGGTGGCCGAGGCAAGTGGAAAAATAACTTACCTTTCCTGTTCCAGTTTTTTTCACGGGTTCCTGCCCGCGATCGATCAGCACGGCACTCTGCTTGAGCGCTGGGCTGATCGCATGGGATCGCACCTGCCTTGGTGGTCCAGGTAGGTACTTTTTCTATTGCAGAGCCTGCAGCGATGGGCCTTTCCTTTAAGGGAGGGAAGGAGCCTTTGAACGCGGCAGTGCTGCGTGGCCCAGTGTGCAGCGCTGCTGAAGTCTCCGCCCCGCTCTCCGCCATTAGCGTCCTAAGAAGGAAGTGAAGCGCTTGATTTAGTGCTTCACTTCCCTCTTGGGGCGCTAAAACTCAATTTCACGGTCGGCGGCGCTAATTACCGCCGGGCGCTAAAGTTAGCGCTCAGGCGATGTTTGTGCCCCACAATGGTCGATATCGAATTTTCCCCCCTAAACATTTCCATGAGAGAGTTTACCATTTGCTAGCTTTGTAATCGGAGGGTCCCTCAGCGACTTCAACTACTCTGCCCGTGGCTGTAAATGCCAGAGCAATCATTTGTTTATGTATACCTCAAGATCTTTACAGGAATTAGCAGGAAATTGCAGTGCTATTGCTCAAGGGGTTGTGTCCACCCTGCATTTAGGAGCTGACAGATCTGCCATTCCAGCTTTATTAATTTCCGTAAAAGTGCGGAAAAACAGTCAGCAAAAAACAATGGATGTTATTGCAGACTCAGCCCAAGATATAGTCTGTCAGCCTGATAGGCCTTGTCAAAATACCTTTCCAACCCTAAACATGTTGGTGTGTGATGGTAAAACCCAATCCCCTGGTGAATGTGAAATACCGAAAATCAGCTCATGGGAAAGCACACCTTGGTTGGAAATGTCGTTTGTCAAAAGTACCTGGGCACGTTTTGAGAATTTGCCGTGTTCGTTCCACGTCCGAAACGGGAAAATCTTCTGACATTACCTCCTCCGCCACAAGTTTCACCTCTTGCTCTGTGAACTTGTTTCCTTTCTTGCTCTGCTGCCACTGCATGTAGCGATATCGAGTAAGCACGAGCTGCACCGTTAATAGTTTAGAGGTGAGATCAATAAACATTCCAACAAACAGCCTCATCCATTTCAATGTTCAATATGGAGCCAATTTTCCTGAGCTCGCTGCGTCTAGACGCTGGACAAGTACAGTCCATCTGAAGTGTGCATTGCCTGCCCAGCTTTCGGAAGATTAATATTTGCTGTGCTGGGTTATTAATTTTGTTTTTTTTCTGGGAAACAGGAGTGCAACTCTTTGCTTGAGAAACCTGCAACAGCAGCAGGATTTTGGCTTTGGTAGTCTTGTGGCTGCAACTATAGATGGCCATCAGCCCAAAGATCTCAGTAGACCACTTACCCTGTCAGCTATCTTCACCTTGCTACCTGGCCCCCTCAGCTCAAAAGGCAGGGCAAGGTGAAAGGTCCACCACCAACTCCTTGGTTGCCATTGAAAGTGGTTGTAACCAGAGGAAGTTGAAGGAGGAGGGCCAGGAACACCTCCTCCAGCCTCATTACCATAGAAACATAGAGAAAAAAAATAGGAGCAGGAGTAGGCCATTCGGCCCTTCGAGCCTGCTCCGCCATTCAATACGATCATGGCTGATCCTCCGTCTCAATATCATATTCCCGCTGTCTTCCCATACCCCTTGATGCCTTTTGTGTCTAGAAATCTATCTATCTCCTTCTTAAATATATTCAGTGACTTGGCCGCCACAGTCTTCTGTGGTAGAGAATTCCACAGGTTCACCACCCTCTGAGTGAGGAAATGTCTCCTCATCTCAGCCCTAAATGTCCTACCCCGTATCCTGAGACTGTGACCCCTCGTTCTAGACCCTCCAGCCAGGGGAAACATCCTCCTTGCATCCGGTCTGTCTAGCCCTGTCAGAATTTTATACCATGGTCAATGTTCCCTCTAATTTTTGTTTCGGTGCGCGGTCCCTTTAAATTTGCTGCATGCAGTAGCTGGTGAGCGGCCAGCTCAGGACCTCCCGATTGGTGCGCGGCTGCATGCCTTGGGGGGAACACTGGCCATGGTATCACTGGGCTTGCTTTATCCCTCAGAAGAAGTCCCAGAATTAGAAGGGGCAATGTAAAGGGAGCAGAGATCTGGTGTGACAGGGTTCAGCCTTCTTTTGCCTGACCTTTGAGCCTGGGAACAGGTGTTCCCCATGGGCAAAGGCCAGGGAAAATTATTCCTTATCTTCCATGTCTGGGAGTTTCCATACACACGGGTAGATTTTTTGAATCCCCAGCCAATGAGTGTTTGAAAACTGTAAGAATGGTAGTAGGAATCATAAATTGCTCAATTTAAACACACACACACATTCAAACCTGCAATTGGCAATCAAAGGTGGTCAGGGATTGCCCCACATATTCACAGTGGTCCTCACGGTTGAAAAAGTAGGGCGCCTTTGATATCCTCATCAGGATCAACATAATGCGGAGATGCCGGTTTTGGACTGGGGTGGACAGAAGTGAGAAGTCGCACAACACCAGGTTTTAGTCCAACAGCTTTATTTGAAATCACAAGCTTTCGGAGCGCTGCTCCTTCGTCAGGTGAAGTGAAGAAATACATATGGGCACAGCATATATAGTCAGAGAACACTGCCAGATGACTACAGTTAATCTTTCTAACCTTTATAAAGGGCAGTTAGAAAGATTAACTGTAGTCATCTGGCAGTGTTCTCTGACTATATATGCTGTGCCCATATGTATTTCTTCACTTCACCTGACGAAGGAGCAGCGCTCCGAAAGCTTGTGATTTCAAATAAAGCTGTTGGACTATAACCTGGTGTTGTGCGACTTCTCACAAGGATCAACATAGTAAGGGACCCTACCCGAATCAGATATATAAATATCTGTAGATATGTTTTTGATTAGGCACTTTAGAGCCTTCCAGACTCAACATTGTAGAATTCGCAATATATCGCGATTTGATTAATAAGGAGAAAACACAAAGTTTCGTTCAAACAGCTTTTATTTCAGCAGAATGCTGGCAGGTTTAAATTGGACACAAGCAGCCTGTAAAATGGCCGCCGCACCTCGTGACAGAACATTCTAGACTTTTCAACAGGCAGACAAGATGGCGTTCCATTATACATTTGTGCAAGATCGATAACGATTCAGCACAGTGAAGATAATACACGAGACATTATGGGTTTGCAGTATAAACATAGATACTGGAATCGGTCTCCCAGGTACAAAGGAAAGCCATTGTACCGAGTAATCAAGGGCCCATCCAAAGGACATTAATATGTAAAATCCCAACGACTCTACGATGAGAGAGCCGTTAGCAGGTAGTTATACAGGACACTTGGAAGCCCCAAACCCCTCCAGGGAGAACACCGACCGATTTAACAATGGGAGAAGTATTAACAGGTACTCAAACATTCATGAGTAGCCCCGAAACCCATTAAGGACGGAGATCACCCATACAAGACATTTGGGCGCCAAACCCTAAACAAAAGAATGGACATTATAGTTGGGCGGGAAACGGAAGATTTTTGCACTATAATTGCAGGCCCCAAACCGTCCACTCGCTCTCTTGTCTCTTGCCTCTTGCCTCGTGCTCTTGTTCGGGCTCCTGCGTTCGCTCGCTTGCTCCTGTGTTTTATCCGGTCGATTCGTAACCTCGTGGCTGCTCCTGTGTACTCGTAGTTGGGCTTCTGCGTGCCTGTTGCCTCTTCTGAAAAGACTGTTGAACTTTCTGATCCGTTCGGATCTACCTCGTGTCGCGTAACGAAGACCTATGTTGGTAACTGGCAGCGGAACCAAAGGCCCGAGATGAGATGAGATGAGATGAGATGAGAGGAGAAGAGAAGAAGACCATATCCATCGCCACGGTCAGTAAATCCCGACCGCGCCTGTAGGTCGATCAGCCAAGTTTTCTCGCCAGGAAGTTTTCCTCTTTAAACTTCTAAGGAGGTTGGAACGTGGAAAACACATCGTATCAATGATATTGACAACGGTGCTCCAAGACTAATCTGTGAAACCCACCAACAGAGGTCTTCATCACAGCAGACGGTCCAGCCTACTAGCCGGAGCAGCAGAAGCAAGTAAACAAGTGGGACCAGGAGATCTCCTGACCGACACGTGGGTGCTGCGGTGAAAACCATCCGATCAGCTATTCGGAATTTCTCCGAGTTATCACGAGTGGTGAGCATGAGTCTCGAGATCCTACGAAGCTAGTTTAGGATAGATATTGATAGGGGAGGGTTTAAAGATTAAGGATATTTGTAATGTGTGCCCCTATTTACGTTGTGCCGTTCGTTCCTCGTTTCCCTAAGATCGACTATATAACTGTTTGTAAGATTGTACTGTCATTAATCTGTGCTTATGACATGTATTTCATAATTTTAAGTATCATGCAATAAAGATTTTCCATTTCGTACCATTCAAACCAAGTCTACATGAGTTTTATCTCCATTACTGCTCTCGCATCTAAGTCCAGTGTCTAGAACCGTAAGGGAGAGTGATTCGAACCACTCACAGGTGTGTCTAGTGTTCCCAGACTGGCTGGAGACCAGAACAGGCAACCAGGCCTAGACCCGCACTGACATACAGGCTGCACAGAGCCGCGTGAATCTCACAGGCTACGAGACACGCAGGGTCAGGAAATCCCTTACAGAAAATGGCGACCGCGGCAGGAGACTGGCAGCGAGAGGGTAGTGTGTTAGATTTTGGAATGACTGTACGAAATGTTATGCAGGAAAAGATAGCGGATTATGTGTTTGGAAAGGTTAATCTAACTAAGAAGTGGATAAGTGAATTGTTAGCGGATAAGAGCCCACTAGAGGCAGCTGAAAGGTGGACAGATAGTAAGGAACATAAAAAGACAGTTGAGAAAGCAGTCTGGCTTATGTGCTACAAAAGGCAGGTTCAGATTTCAAACCAGACCATTACAGCGCTAACAGCTCGAATCAGCCATTTAGAGGGAGAAATGGAGGAGAAGGTTTCTGGAGGGGAGGTGCTCATTAAGAATTTAAATGAGTTACACCAGGAAAGCCAGGAAGTCTCCAGTCACCTTAAAACAAGGATAGAGTATCTCGAGTGCCAGGTCACTGAAGCAAAATTGAATGAGAGTAGGTTAAAGGAAAGATGCAACCGCCAAGCTGCCCAGATAAGAACTCAAGAAGAGAGCTTAATGGGGGTTAGGTCGGCGTATAAGTTGGCCCTTGAGGATAAGTTTCAGGGAGCCGACCATAGCGCCTGCCAAAGGGAGATAGAGAGCCTCAAAAAGGCCGTGAATAATGCGAACGGCATGGTGTGCCTTATCAATCCGTCGGCGCACCAGCCGCTAGTAAATGAGAGATTTAGAAAATCCCCACCAAGTAAAGCAGAAGAAGTAGTAGCCACTGCGCCCTCCGCGCCACCCAGCTATTCAGAAACCTGGGTTAGGGAGGAAGCAATGGAAGAAACGAAAAAGCCCATTGAAAAGGAAGAAGAAAAGGGATCGTTGTATCCAGTAACGGGTATTAAAAGGGGCCCAAGCAGAAACGGTGGGGAAGAACCGGGGGATCTCCTCGGACAGCTGGTGTTGCCTCACAGTTCACATCAGCTGAGAGCTATGATAAACCACGTACGGAAGCTGACCGAGATAGACGACCCTTCCGTACATTTCAGGGAAGTTGAGCAAGCCGCAGCCATTAACGGCTGCGATGATGGGGAGACAGCAAAAATGCTGCTGTTCTCATTAGACAGCTCGGTCCTTCAGTGTCTCTCAGGCGAGAGCAAGAGGGGAAACAAAAGTTATGAGGAATTAAAAAATGAGGTCCTAGAAGTAGTGGGGGCGAACGACGGAGGTCCGTTTGCTAGAGTGGGACAGACGGTGCAGATGGAGGGAGAACCCCCGAAGGTTTTTGCCGACAGGCTGTGGCCAGTATATGAGCGCAGCTGTCGAGGTGCGCCCGAGCGCGAAGATGTGGAAGGCGCCGCTCTAATTCATTGGCTTAGGTGCATAATAGCCAACAGTTTACCAGCCGTTAGAGAGCAGGCAAAAGCCTGGTTCGATCCCAATGACCTCAACCTTACGGAAGAGTCGGTCTTGAATCGGCTCACGTTAGGTTATCGTAACATAAGGGGTATGACGACACGTCCCTTTAAGGGAAGAGTACATGAGGTACGACCCGCAGCCCCGGCTCAAAGAGAGTGGCATCAGGAGGGTAATCGCGCCCCACAGGCAAGTAATGCCTGTTACGGGTGTGGGAAGACAGGGCACTGGCGCAAGCACTGCAGGAACCCTTGGAAGGATTCCAAGGATAAAAATCCCGCGGTCCGAACCCAGGCGCCTGTCCCGGCTAAGGAAGCCAAGGCACCCACCCCTCCCGACGACCTCGAAGCAGTGTTAGGAGCCATGCGCAAGCTGGTTTTGAATGCGCGTGGACAGGTGGCGGTCGCAACCGGCCCCGTAGGTGCCGCAGGACCGTCTAATAGTGCCCCATGACTAGAACCAGCACAGCCCGTCTACCTGTGTCCGCTCAGCTATGATGCGTGGAGGCGACCAGTGGTGGAGATGGAGGTAGAGAAACAGAAGGGCAGTTATTTGTTGGACACGGGAGCTTCTTGCACCATAATCCATACGGATAACCCTTTTGACTCGCCGCTATCTACCAAGGTCCCATTCACGCTGGCAGGGTTCACAGGAAGAGAACAGGCTGGCACGTTTTCCCTCCCGCTATCCATTCGTTTAGGAACACTTCGCCTTAAGTGGAAGTGTATACTGATGGCATGGCAAAAGGGGGGTGGAAGAGGTATTCTCGGGTCCGATCTCCTAGCGGGACACGGGATCCTCGTGGACCTCAGAAATCACTGTCTCTGGGGGGCTAAAGGTGAAAAAGGCGAGGTAATGGTGATTCCGGGGGAGGAAGAAACAGGGGTCCTGTGTACCGTACAGCCATCCGGAGGCTACGACCTCAGGCTTATGGTCGCAGATGTCCCAACGGACATGCAAACGTACGTGTCAGATAATATGCACGCGTTTGCAACCCACAAGCACGATTGTGGGAGAGTGGTCGGGTTTGAGGTCAGCGTAGATGGGGACCCCATGACCCGACCCCAAAAGCAGTATAACTTCCCCAAAGAAGCAGAACCCGATATGGAGACAGCAATGTCTTCCTTGGTGCAGCAGGGCGTGTTGAGGCCGATAGCCACACACGTGAACTCCCCATTATGGCCGGTTAGGAAGCCGGATAATTCGTGGAGAGCCACGGTGGACTACAGAGTCCTTAACAGTAACATTCCCGCCTGCGCGCCCACAGTAGCAGCAGTTGCTGACCTAATAGGGAGCATCCCAGCGTCCGCGACCACGTTCACGGTGCTGGATATCTCGAACGGTTTTTGGTCCATCCCGCTGCGGCGAGAGGACCAGTACAAGTTTGCCTTTACGTTCAAAGGGCAACAGTACACGTGGAACTGTTTGCCACAGGGTTTCCACAATAGCCCCAGTATTTTTCATCAGTGTATGGCAGGAAGTTTAAAGGAGTTTAGTCAGCCCAATCAGATAGTACAGTATGTGGATGATTTGCTCCTATTTACGGACTCAAGGGAGGAGCACGGACCACTACTGGACGAGTTATTGGAGCTGTTAGCGAGAAAGGGTTTTAAAGTAAACCCAAAGAAAGCACGTATCGGTCAGCAGGAAGTAAAATTCCTGGGACTGACCCTACGCGCTGGGGAAAGAGCCATAGACAAAGCAAGGAGGGAGTCGGTGCAAGAATTACCGATTCCCAACAACGTAAGGGGTGTGAGGTCCTTCTTGGGACTGACCGGTTACTGCAGGGATTTTATCGAAGATTATGCGGCCACAGCGGCGCCGCTCCTCCGACTCCTCCATAAGGGGGTGGAGTGGCTTTGGGACGAGGGCTGCCAAGCAGCCTTCGAGAAGTTAAAAAGGGATCTGCAGACCGCGCCAGCCTTAGGGGCCATAGATGGGGGGAAGGAGTTTTTCCTGGAGGTAGCTGCCAGCGGAGACAGCTTAAGCGCCGTGCTGCTCCAAGAGCGTCACGGCAAGCTGAGGCCGGTTGTCTATTCATCCAGGGTATTAACGGATGTGGAGAGAAGTTTCTCCAATTGCGAAAGGCACCTTTTAGCCACGCATTGGGCTGTGAAAAGATCAGCGATCTTCACAGGGCTCTCTCCCATCACTCTCCTCACACATCACACACCAACTAAGATGCTTCTGGATGGGAGGATTAAAGACGGGACCGTAAGCAGCGCACGCATTGCGCGTTGGACCCTTCTTCTCTCCCAGTTGGATCTTAGAGTAAAAGGTCTTTGCGAGCCCAGGCTTGCGGCCAATTTGGTATACCCCGGTACAGCCCACCGGTGTTCGGTGGAAGGGGTGTGGGACGTCAACATAGGTTTACGGGCCGGGATACATCCCACTGGGCGCGAGATTTATGTTGATGGGTCTAGCACAGTGTCTGCTGGCGAGCGACTCACAGGGTGTGGAGTTTATGACCCTGCGGCAGACCTTGCCCTGGCGATCAAGCTCCCTAGCACCATGAGCGCGCAGCAGGCTGAGCTGTCTGCCGTGGTGTACGTGGTGACCCACCCAGACATTTTCCCAACCCCATACACGATTTGCTCGGACAGTATGTTCACCTGCAATTCGTGTACGGAATACCTGGCCATTTGGTCCCGCCGCGGATACACCTCCGCGGACGGGCGACCTTTAACGGTGAAGCCCTTGCTGGAAAAGATCTTAGCAGCCGCAGTAGGGGAGGAAGGGGAGATTTTCATCCATAAGGTGAAAGCTCACTCCTCCACAGAGCCCCGTGGGGAGGGCAACCGGCAGGCGGATGCGCTAGCCAGGGAGGGTGCCCGCGACGGCACTTTCTGGAACCCCTATAGGACCGGACCCATAGCAGCGGTCCGAGGCGGGGACGGGAATACCGGGAACACCAGGGTAGCATTGCCCCTAGACCTTAAGACCGTCCAAGCCCAGGATCCCGCCCTAAAAGCAGTCATAAAAACGATTGCTGAGGGGAGGCAGGTAGAAGGTCCGTACAGTACGGCAACCCTCTCAGTTAAGGAAGGCATGCTGTTCCGCGGGGAGCAGTGGGTTGTGCCGCAGCAGCACAGGAGGGAATTCCTCCAGTTGGCTCACGAGGGACCAGGGGCAGGGCACCCCGGGCCCGAGGTTACCTGGCAACGGGTAGAGCAAGCGGGATGGTGGCCAGGGCTCAGGGAACAAGTCCGCGAGTTCTGTGCAAACTGTCTTGTGTGCGCTGCAAACAACCCAGACCCCCAGAAAAGGAAGGTGCCCATGGGACACGTAAGAAGGGTAGAGGGACCATGGCAGTCGATACAGATCGACTATATAGGACCCCTGCCCACCACCCAGGGAGGTTATAAGTACTGCCTCGTCCTGGTGGATGTGTTTTCCAAGTGGGTGGAAGCCTTCCCTTGTCGAACAGCTACGGCACTGGGTACAGCAAAAATCTTGGTCCGGGAAGTGTTCTCGCGGTGGGGACTCCCCCGTTTCGTGGAGTCAGACCAAGGGAGTCATTTCACCGGCCAGGTGATGCAGAACACCCTCATGCTTTTGGGCATTGAAGGGAAGTGGCACGTAGCACACAATCCCCAGTCATCCGGGATTGTCGAACGTATGAACCGGACCCTGAAGGAGAAATTGAGGAAAGAGACTAGGAACTCACCCCAAAAATGGGCGGAAGTTCTGCCTTTAGTCCTCATGGGGGTCCGGGCCAGTCAGTCAAAAAGTACGGGGTACTCCCCGCACGAGGTAATGACCGGCAGGCTCATGCGAACCCCCACCCATGTGCTAGCCCCGGTGCTCACTGAGGGTCAGCTTCAAGAGATAAGCAGGGACAAGTTCGCCCAGACTCTCTTGGAGCGCCTGAAGCAAGTTTATGAGCAGGCGGCTGGGAACATGGGAAGGCAGCATCAGGGCAATCGCTTGTTGCTGGAACCCCGCAAAACGCGGGAGTGGGAAGTAGGAGACCAGGTTATGGTCAGAAACTACGCCAGAGTAGGGAGTCTGGAACCACTGTATATGGGACCCTACAACATTGTAGACAAGGCGAGTCCCATGGTTTACGCCGTAAAAGTACCTCGGCGCACTAAGTGGTTCCACATAAACCAATGCAAACTGTACCAGCCGGGTGCGCAGGGGAAAACTACAGGGGTAAATCCCGCCAATGGGAAAGCACAGCCCCAGGTAGGACCACAAGGCACACAGGCAGGCATAGCAGCTTGCATCAGGGGAAGGGACATCCCGGACGATCATGCAGCGTTTTTCTGGAGTTGGGGGTTAGATGACGAAGAACCCAGGGTACCCTGGTCAGATGAGGATAGTGCAGATGAGCATAGTGATGATGACGGGTGGTTCCTGAGGAACGGTCTGGGGGGAATGGGGCCGATAGGTAGAGATCCACACAGGGTGGACACACAAGCTGCAGGTCCCGAGGACAGGAGGGAGGAGCTAGAGGAGGCAGGGCCAGCCGCTATAGGAGCACAGAGAGTACCAATGTGGCTCCCAGAGATGTGGCCGCCCGCTTTGAACGTCCAGTCCTCAGGGGAGGCAGAGATCACGAGTGAAGGGCCGCCTGCTGGGCCGAGCAGGGCGGAGCCACGAACTGCCAGCCCCGAGGTTAGGGAGGCGGAGCCGGCGACTGTGATGGAACCCCAGGTCATCCCGTTGGAGGTCTCGGAACCCGGTCCGTCCGTCACGGAACCCCCGCCCATAGCAACTCCCCGTAGGTCAAGTAGAGAACCCCAGCCCAGGAGGATGTGGTCATGTCCCCAGACTGCCCCAAGGCGTAGACTTCAGGTTAAGATAACCCGGGTACAGACAGGCCACATCGCAGCAGTAACAGGCTGCGGCAGATCAGAGGAAAGGGTCAGCGCAGCAACAGGCTGCGGCAGATCAGAGGGAAGGGTCAGTGCCCTCCCACCGTCGGGAAGAGCTCGCAGCAGCCTTCTCAGAATTTAAAGGGGCCGCCCTGAGAACGGGCGGCACTGTAAAGTTATTAGTTTTAAGTTTTAAGTTTTAATAAGGCTAAGTTTGTAGTGTTTTTAACAGAAAACGATAAAATGATGGGAGTTTTAAGGCTAGGTTTAGAGGAAGTCTATTCAGCAAACGTTGAAGTTTACGTGAGGCGAGGTCAGGGGACCCGCTCACCCTTCACAAAAGCCAGAGACTTTTGCGAGGCTGGCTACCTCATTCTATCTGATCACAGGAACCAAGGAAGGATGGAACGAATTCTAGTATTGCTCGTGGCAATCGGATGTGGATTGGCCTATCGAGGCCACACCAAGGATGTCGTGGTGTTTGGATGTTCCGGGGACACGGCCCCCATCGCGGTGGATGGGACCGGAAGACGGAAGGCAGAGGGGACCAGCACCTATTTCCACAAGGGAAGGTGGCCAGGATGGCTGGGAACGAACTCAACGGAGTATTCCAGCACATCGGGGTTCGCCTACAAAGAGACTTCTTTAATGTGCCCCAAAGTAAGGATCATCGCACCCAGGATCAGCGTCACCGTCGGCAAACGGATTTGTTTGACCTGTAGTGGGAATGTCCCATTGAGCCGATGGTGGTGGCTGCGAAAGCTGAGCAAAACTATGAGAAACTCTTCGGTCGAGTGGGAACGACTGGGTAATAATACCCATCGGACAATTACGGGGACAGACGGACAAGTGAAAGTCTGTTGGGACAAATGGTGGGAACCGGATGAGGGGATTTATGTATGTATGTGGGGGTCAAAGTACGTTTGCCCCAAAGGCATCTCCATATTTTTTATTAATCAGTGGCAGGATAACGGACAGGGGATGAGGTGGGATGCGAGCACCAGGGGGTGCGGAGCCCCATTCTCCCCGATCCCAGTAAATGCCACTGAACTCATTACGCGCCCACGCAAAGCCCCGCCCACGATTCCGGTGGTTCTAGCTGAGGAAGAAGGGTGCCCTAAAGCTAGTAAGGGACCCGGGAACGGTTTGGTACTGGTCCCCACAGACCAGATACTATTTCAGGGGGTACATTACGCGGTGGCCTCGGTGATTTTAAATCTCACTGAGGTACGGTTACCAGAGTGGTGCCCCAAAAAGACGGAACAGTTGTATCAGGTCCTGTTGACCAAGATGTTCAGACAATTTTACGAGTTTGATTTTGCAGAAATTGATAAGACAAGTTTGTACACCGCACCGCAGGAAGTTTTGGATCAAGTAGGGAGGCAAAGAAGGGGTTTGGTGAACGATGCGTTCACTGCTTTTAACACAGGGACATCTGTGGTCAACGCTCTAGACAGTGTGGAGCTGCAGACCCAGATTAATGGTTTAATAACACAGTTAAAAGACATTCTAACAGATGAGAATAAAGTGGTAGGGTCAGGTCTACACGAGGACCAAGCCATGACTCTCCATTTAAAGGAAATTATAGCAGAGCTGGAGAAACATGCGCGTACGGTAAATGCCCTGATCAGGGAAGATCGGAATGCATCCGATCAAGCTGCGCAGAACGAGGTGTGCGTGCTTTACGGGGCGTGGTTACTGGGCGAGGGCCGCAGTAATTTGGAGGATTTAAAACAAGGTTTGGTTCCGTCCTGGATAAGTAACAAACACCTGTGGGCGCTCCACCCTTTTCAGAACGCATTAAGTCCGTGCCAGCTCAGGCTAGCTTCAGAAGCTTACCCAGTCCCCGTGGACTGCGGACGTTCAAACCATACTATTATGGGAATAGTATTACGCATGCCGGTCTTGGGCAACACAGCAAAGCCCGCCCCGGTATATCGGGTAGAGAACATTGGTGTCATTCAGGGGGGAGCCCACATTCGTTATGCAGCGGTTCCACCTTACGTCATCCGCTGGGAGCAAACGATGACAGGTACAGATCTCTCTGGTTGTCGTGGCAGGGGAGCACACATAATACTGTGCCCCCAGCACTTGAATGCCTTTTTAACACCACAGTGCGGGTTCAGAACGGCTGGCGCCAAGTCCATGAATTGCACCATGGAGGCAATGGCACAAGATCATGTGCCTCCGCAGGTAGCATACATCGGGGGTGGAACATATTGTGTTACCACTGCAGCGCAACACTACCAGCATGGAAACCGTAGCCGGTGTCCGGTGAGTGACAGCAGTTTCTGTTTTAAACCCAGGGCTGAAGTTCAAGTAGCACAACAGCGAATCATCCCAATCCCTGAACCATCCACTGTTCATCTCACAGTAAAAGAGAATTTTACCGACTTGCAGCGATTTGTCGCGCATTTTGGATACCTCATTCCCCCTCTCCCTGAGCATTTAACCAAACTTCTGAAAGCCGTCGCGGTATCACAGAAACATTTTTATACATTAGAGCAGAAAACTGTCGAAATAGGAACAGACATTCTGGACATAGTGGTTCCACCGTGGTGGAATCTGTTCACGAATATTGAAGTGCCTTCATGGATCAGAATAGCCTCCCACATTTTAGTCGTCTGTCAAGTGTTTATTGTAGTGTACCTATTGGTCATACATTGTAAAAGAGACAAGCGCCTCACCAAGCATGAAAACACGGGAGAGTGGCGAGAACGTTACGTGCGCGTGCACGATGAGAGCACCGTGTAATCGGAAAATGGCGCCACTCCCGCTCGCCGCGTGCGCCGCGGAAGTTTGTACTCATTGTAAATACGTTGGAAACTCGACATGTTTAAGAGTTGGGATTTGTTTATTTTGGTGATGGTGTTGATTGTTTGGTTTTGGGTTTTGTTTTTTCCTTTCCCTGAATAAAAGACAAATATACAGGTGATGCGTGAGGTATCGGCCTGGTTACGCCGGGAAGGAAAACAAGTGGTGTAAGTTTAAGGGCAAATGATGCCTACGGTGATATAAAATGTGATTTTCTTGGGAAATAAGGACGACACAGTGACCCTAGTTAAGTTAAAATTTATGGGATTAATTTACTGGATTCGGAGTGAAATCGAGATAAGATTGCTCACCACTGTGATTTTTGATACGATAAGCGGAGTTATTCGCATCAACAGGAGGGACTGTAGAATTCGCAATATATCGCGATTTGATTAATAAGGAGAAAACACAAAGTTTCGTTCAAACAGCTTTTATTTCAGCAGAATGCTGGCAGGTTTAAATTGGACACAAGCAGCCTGTAAAATGGCCGCCGCACCTCGTGACAGAACATTCTAGACTTTTCAACAGGCAGACAAGATGGCGTTCCATTATACATTTGTGCAAGATCGATAACGATTCAGCACAGTGAAGATAATACACGAGACATTATGGGTTTGCAGTATAAACATAGATACTGGAATCGGTCTCCCAGGTACAAAGGAAAGCCATTGTACCGAGTAATCAAGGGCCCATCCAAAGGACATTAATATGTAAAATCCCAACGACTCTACGATGAGAGAGCCGTTAGCAGGTAGTTATACAGGACACTTGGAAGCCCCAAACCCCTCCAGGGAGAACACCGACCGATTTAACAATGGGAGAAGTATTAACAGGTACTCAAACATTCATGAGTAGCCCCGAAACCCATTAAGGACGGAGATCACCCATACAAGACATTTGGGCGCCAAACCCTAAACAAAAGAATGGACATTATAGTTGGGCGGGAAACGGAAGATTTTTGCACTATAATTGCAGGCCCCAAACCGTCCACTCGCTCTCTTGTCTCTTGCCTCTTGCCTCGTGCTCTTGTTCGGGCTCCTGCGTTCGCTCGCTTGCTCCTGTGTTTTATCCGGTCGATTCGTAACCTCGTGGCTGCTCCTGTGTACTCGTAGTTGGGCTTCTGTGTGCCTGTTGCCTCTTCTGAAAAGACTGTTGAACTTTCTGATCCGTTCGGATCTACCTCGTGTCGCGTAACGAAGACCTATGTTGGTAACTGGCAGCGGAACCAAAG
Organism: Squalus acanthias; assembly: GCA_030390025.1. Lineage (NCBI taxonomy): Eukaryota > Metazoa > Chordata > Chondrichthyes > Squaliformes > Squalidae > Squalus > Squalus acanthias. Next base: position 12,738,217 of record CM059428.1, read on the forward strand.
GCCCGAGATGAGATGAGATGAGATGAGATGAGAGGAGAAGAGAAGAAGACCATATCCATCGCCACGGTCAGTAAATCCCGACCGCGCCTGTAGGTCGATCAGCCAAGTTTTCTCGCCAGGAAGTTTTCCTCTTTAAACTTCTAAGGAGGTTGGAACGTGGAAAACACATCGTATCAATGATATTGACAACGGTGCTCCAAGACTAATCTGTGAAACCCACCAACAGAGGTCTTCATCACAGCAGACGGTCCAGCCTACTAGCCGGAGCAGCAGAAGCAAGTAAACAAGTGGGACCAGGAGATCTCCTGACCGACACGTGGGTGCTGCGGTGAAAACCATCCGATCAGCTATTCGGAATTTCTCCGAGTTATCACGAGTGGTGAGCATGAGTCTCGAGATCCTACGAAGCTAGTTTAGGATAGATATTGATAGGGGAGGGTTTAAAGATTAAGGATATTTGTAATGTGTGCCCCTATTTACGTTGTGCCGTTCGTTCCTCGTTTCCCTAAGATCGACTATATAACTGTTTGTAAGATTGTACTGTCATTAATCTGTGCTTATGACATGTATTTCATAATTTTAAGTATCATGCAATAAAGATTTTCCATTTCGTACCATTCAAACCAAGTCTACATGAGTTTTATCTCCATTACTGCTCTCGCATCTAAGTCCAGTGTCTAGAACCGTAAGGGAGAGTGATTCGAACCACTCACAGGTGTGTCTAGTGTTCCCAGACTGGCTGGAGACCAGAACAGGCAACCAGGCCTAGACCCGCACTGACATACAGGCTGCACAGAGCCGCGTGAATCTCACAGGCTACGAGACACGCAAGGTCAGGAAATCCCTTACAACATTGAATTCAATAATTTCAGATCATAACCTCTGCCCCCATTTTTTCAGACAGCAGGTGCTGATTCTGCAATTCCCAGTTACACCTCCTCCAGACTCATCTTTTGTTTCTTTACTTGTCCCATTGCCATCTCTTTTGCCTCGCACCATCATCCCTTTTGTCATTTAATCTCTCCTGCCTTCCGCCCTATCACAGACCTTCCCTTTTGTTCTTTCCTCCCATGGGACAGAAAGCGCTTCTGCAGTCTGCCCGTCAAATATTTCTGTTCAGAAAAATATATCCTGTCTCAACACTGAAAAATAAGCAGGGATTAATCTCCTACTTCACATCTTATTATTCAAAAAGTCAAGTTCATGGTGCAAGCAGGTAACGAGTTTGTTTTTAAGTACAAAGGATGGGATAAATAGTTATCTTGAATTAATGCTCTGGGAGATGGGACATTTTCAAAAAAAACAAATACATAGCAATGGCTGCATGATATATGTTTAGAGTTCACTCATTAAGCAGCTGAGGGGGAGGGGAGAAAATTGTCCAAAAAGGAACGATTAAAAAAGATTGAAAATAAGCATTGTAATCACTCACCCAAGAGGGGGAAGGATGTAGGCAGAGTTTATTTAATTAAACCCATAAATATAGCGAAAACTATCAAATGAGTGAATATTATTGAGAAGAAAGCGTTTATCTTGGCTTGATAAACTTCAGATTCTTAATTGGCCATTTTTTTATTAACTGATGAGAAATATTGCGGGCCTTGTACGTCATTCTTTATCTTCACTTTTTAAGTACATCAATTCTATTAAAAATATAAACAAATCAATTAAAAAAAAATCGTTAGACGATGAAAAACACAGGAGAGCATTTTTTACCTTCATGAACGTCACATCATGGTGGGGATGACATTTTTTAAGGCCTGGCTGAGGGAGCCTGGTCCGTTGACAGTGTAAACAGGAAATTCAGACGTGAATGTCCACAATGTTCTAACTCTTAAAATGAATGGTCGGAAACTGGTGTGCAGTGAGAGCCCAACCTTCCAGCTTGTGCTGCGTCTGGGTGAGGTTCCCAGCGGGGAGCACAGACTCGTAAAGTTCCCCCTTCTCTCCCCTTACGTACCATCCCGAAACGTAGATGATATCACTCTCCCTCTCCTGTTACATTAATGTAATTAACGTTAACTCATTACCTGCACAGAAACTGGACAAAGTACAATAGATCTTTACAAAATGTATGTCCAATTGACACAATCCATTGTACTTTTAATTGCAACTTACAGCCTATATGAAACAGTCCTGGCAGCTGTGCAATTGTTGGTGTCTACTGGGTCTACTTTGGTTGAATTTAACACGAAAGCAGAATTGATCCTGACCCACCTACACTGTGAACTACTCTGGTGGTGCAACAGATCATTTTCTTTCAATCCGATTTACTTCATACATTAACACTTAAGTCTGACCAATGGCTCAGTGAGTTTGTCCAGTTAGTGGTTGAGCCTTACAGACCTCAGTCAGCAGAGGTTTCATCCCCAATCTATGCTGAGTTAGGTGATCTCATCTGGGGAAGTGGTGTAGACACAAATTGGCATCAGCACCCGTAGGGAGGGGAGGAGTAGATCAGCCATGGACGCACCCTACTTATCACCATTCAGCCACTTCTGCTGGAAGTATGCATGTATGGACATTGGTTGAGGACAGAATCAGGCTTGTCTCTGGTGCCCTCATGGATGACTCTGATTCATAGAATCATAGAAATTTATGGCACAGAAGGAGGCAATTCAGCCCATCGTGTCCGTGCCGGCCGAAAAAGAGCTCTCCAGCCTAATCCCATTTTCCAGCTCTTGATCCGTAGCCTTGCAGGTTACAGCACTTCAAGTGCATAGCCAAGTATTTTTTAAATGTGCTGAGGGTTTCTGCTGCTACCACCCTTTCAGGTAGTGAGTTCCAGACCCCCACCACCCTCTGGGTGAAAAAAGCTCTCCTCAACTCCTCTCTAATCCTTCTACCAATTACTTTAAATCTATGCCCCCTGGTTATTGACCTCTCTGCTAAGGGAAATAGGTCCTTCCTATCCACTCTATCTAGGCCCCTCATAATTATATACACCTCAATCAAGTCTCCCCTCAGCCTCCTCAACCCCAGCCTATCCAATCAATCCTCAAAGCTAAAATCCTCCAGTCCTGGCAACATCCTCATAAATTTCCTCTGTACCCTCTCCAGTACACTTACATCTTTCCTGTAATATGGTGATCAGAACTGTACGCAATACTCTAGCTGTGGCCTAACTAATGTTTTAGACAGTTCTAGCGTAACCTTCCTGCTCTTATATTCTATGTCTCGGCTAATAAGGGAAAGTATCCTGTATGTCTTCTTAACCACCTTATCTACCAGTCCTGCTACCTTCAGGGATCTGTGGACATGCACTCCAAGGTCCCTCTGTTCCTCAACATTTTTCAGTAGCCTACCATTTATTGTGTATTCCCTGGCCTTGTTAGCCCTCCCCAAATGCATTACCTCACACTTCTCCGGACTGAATTCCATTTGCCACTTTTCTGCCATTGATCTCTTCCTGCAGTCGACAGCTTTCTTCCTCACTATCAACCACACGGCCACACATGAACAATGTCCACTTGAGTGAAGTGCCAGAGAGTAATTGGCACCCATGGAATATACTCCAGCCAGGTCAGGAGGACAGAAGGAGACATTTGGCAAGGAAGTTCATTCTAGCTTCCAATAAAGTTACTATCCTAAACTACATTTCCAACAATATCTGTTTGCATCTTCTTTCTCTTTTGCAGCTAAGATCAAATTGCATTACTCTTAGTTATGTTTAAAGACTATAGTTAGTTGGACTATAACCTGGTGTTGTGCGACTTCTCACATTTGTCCACCCCAGTCCAACACCGGCATCTCCACATCATGTTTAAAGACGACACTGCATGCTTTCCTGTGCTGCCTGCTCTTGACTCTGGTGGATCTGGGAAAGTTAGTTAAAAAAAACATGCGTCTGATTAAGAAATACAATCTTCCTTACAAAATATCTCTTACCACATGAGAAATGTGCAGATTCCGATAATAACCCATTTTCTTTTCTTGTACTAACAGTCTAATAGTTCAGTCTAATGTTTCTTCTTGTTACTGGTCATGAATCTCTAAGCACCCAGTTAGTACGCTTGTAATAATAATTGTGAATATCTGTTAAGGCAATAAAGAAGCATTTTATTTGTATTTAATGCTGGATACATTGCTGCAGTAGCTGAGGGGTGAGCAATACTCTTCTGGAATGGAAGGTGCTAGGCAACAGCACAAAGCCGCTTTACAGATGAAATTTGGAAGTCCTTGCAGCAGCGGTCGAACAAAAATATAAAGATACTTGAGCTGTCTTGATATCTGACGAAGTCACAGTGCGGACGGCAAGCCTCACGGTGATGACTGCCAGTGTCTGTGCCTTCACCAGAACCCATTGCAGCTGGTCGGACAGTACGCCTTTCTGTTCATGTATCTGTTAGCATGGCCCACAGGAGTGTGGAGGGCTATGTGAGTATAGATGACCATAACTAATACCTTGGGAAAGCCACCATTGATGAAAAACTGCCTTTGCCTGGGCAAGCAGTATACTTTATTAAACTAGATGTAAACCTAGGCACGGGTGTAGGGAGGAGTATTATGAAGTTTGCAGATGATATACGAAACTTGGCAACATAGTAGATATTGATGAGGATAGTTGTAGACTTCAAGGTGACACAGACAGGATGGTGAAAGGGACAGAAGCAAGGCAGATGGAGTTCAATGCAGAGAAATGTGAAGTGATGCCTTTTGGGATGACTAATATGGAAAGACAGTATACTATAATGGCATGATTTTGAAAAGTGTAGATGTGTAGCGAGTCCTTGGTGTCCAATACACAAATCCTTAAATGGGGCAGGGCAGGTTGATAAGGTGGTTAAAAAAGCATATGGGTTACTTGGGTTTATAAATAGAGGAATAGAATATAAAAGTAAAGAGATCATGCTAGAACTTTATAAATCACTGGTTAGACCTTAGCTGGAGTGTTGTGAATAATTCTGGGCCCCACACTTCAGGAAAGATGTCAAGGCCTTAGAAAGGGCACAGAGAAGGTTTACCAGGATGTTACCAGGGGATGAGGGACTTCAGTTATGAGGAGAGGTTGGAAAAGTTAGGACTGTTCTCCTTGGAATAGAAAAGGTTAAGAGGTGACCTAATAGAGGTTATCAAGATGATGAGGGGTTTTGATGGAATAGAAAGAGAAAGGCTGTTCCCTCTGGCGAGTGGGTCAGTAACCAAAGGTCATAGTTTTAAAATCATCGGTAATAGATCTAGCGGGGAGATGAGGAGAAATGTTTTCACTCAGAGAGTTGTCGGGATCTGGAATGCTCGACCTGAAAAGGTGGTGGAAGCTGATTCCATCAATAATTTTAAAAGGGAGTTGGACAGGTACTGGAGGATGAGGAACTTACAGGGTTACGGAGAAAAAACAGGGATGCGGGACTGAGCACGACTGCTCTTTCAAGGAGCCAGTACAGGCACGACGGGCCAATGGCCGCCTTCTGTACTGTCAGGTTTCTGTGATTCTTTGTAGCTGTGAAGCGCCTTGGAATGTTTTACTATGTTAAAGGCGCTATATAAATGCAAGTTGTTGCTAACACACACAATGTTCATAATCCTATAATAACACAAAGGGGGAAAAATTCGGTTGTTTTGCGCCTCCCGTTAGAGGGGCGCAAACGGGGCGCAAAACACCTAGCGCCCGGGCACGGCGCCGCTAACGCCTCCCGTGAAATTCAGCGTCATCGCCATGCGCAGCGCCCCAGTCGCGCCCCGGCCGCAAACTTGGCTCGCGCCCCCTGACCTACCGCCGGACGCTACGTCCGACAGGGTCAGGGGGGCGTGTTTGTGGCCGGGGCAGCGATAATTAAAGGGCAGGTGCCGGGCGGCCGTTTTTTTTGGGGCTGCCTGCCAGCACTTGCCCCCTCTCACCTCCTCCTGCGGGGTGCCGGCCGCGATCAGGCAGCCCGTCACTCCTCTTGAGTGCCGGGATCTTTTGCCGGCACCCTGATCCCCGGTGGTCCACCTGGGCCCCGGTGCGGCCCCTCCCCTTTAATCGGGGCAGGAGGCCTGCAGTACCGCGGGGCTACGTTCCGACGCGCGTGGCGCTGCTGCACGTAGCACCACAATATTGAATGGTAGCGCCCCAAGAGGGAGGGAGAGCGCTACCATTCAATTTTGGGCGCGGGGGCACTAACTTTTTCGGGGCGTCCCGGCGAAGTTATCGCCCAAAAGGGGGGACGAGCCAATTTCCCCCCAAAATTGTTTAATCTTCTAACAATCTAGTACTTCAGTCCAATTTTCCACATACAGTGTAGGTGGCTTTTGTGTGCAAAAGGTGCTTTTGTGAGGCCCCAGAGATCACAGTGCACTGTAAATTGGCTCAGTTTAGATGTATCCCTTCCTGGGAACAGGAAAACTTCTGCTGTGTGGAAATCCAGGTAGTACAGACTCTGGGGTAAATCTCACAATTTAGCATTCCTGACACAACATGGAGCAGATTGGAAAATTGGGCAATTAGATCATTGCTTGATTCATGGGCCCTTCCAAATTTCAAGTTATCAGTTTTAATGACCAAAAAACTGGTAAGGCCTTGACTTGATTGTATTGACTTCCACACACAATAACAAAAGCAAGAGACTGAGGATGCTGGAAATCTGAAATAGAAACAGAAAATGCTGGAACTACTCAGGCAGCATCTGTGGAGAGAGAAACAGAGTTAACATTTCAGGTCGATGACCTTTCGTCAGAACTGGAAAAAGCTGGAGATGGAACAGGTTTTTAAGCAAGTGCAGAGGCAGGGGAAGGGGGGAGGGGAGGAAAGAACAAAAGGGAAGGTCTGTGATAGGATGGAAGGCAGGAGAGATTAAAAGACAAAAGGGACGATGGTGCAAGGCAAAAGGGGGTGGTAATAGGACAAGTAAAGAGACAAAGGTTGGGTCTAGAAGAGGTGTAAATGGGAATAGCAGAATCAGCACCTGCTGTCTGAAAAAATGGCGGCAGAGGTCCAGAAGGCTGTAAAGTGCCAAATTGAAAGATGAGGTGCTGTTCCTCGAGCTTACATTGAGCTTCGTTGGAACAGTGTAAGAGGCCGAGGACAGAGCGGCCAGAGTGAGAGTGGAGCGTAGAATTAAAGTGACAGGCGACCGGAAGCTCGGGGTCATGCTTGAGGACTGAACGGAGTTGTTCTTTATTATCTTATCACCTTTCCCTTTGAGCAAGGTTCTGTGGCAGGAGTGCTCGGAAAATGTGCGCCTTCACCTGCCATTGAAACAGCAGTCCTAAAAGCGCAGTGTGCCCGCAGGCCTTCTTCTAAAAGGTGTCTGAGCTTGAACAATCTCACCCTTTACTCCTAGCGGCCCAACGTGTGCGTCAATGCTTCTTCCTCTTCCTTCATTCATGATGATGCTGGCTGTTCCTCCACATGCAATTCAAAGAAAAGCCTTCACTGAAGCCTATTGCTGCTTAAGTCTCCACATCACCTCCAGCATCAACCTACTCAGATCTCAGAGCAAATTTAGCGAACTTGCACTCCTGGCGCTCGGCTTCACCCACCGGGAGTGCCTAGGAGGCATTCGGGCAGCGAGGTCGCTGGTCCTCACACAAATTCGTAACATTTATTCTTCAATGCCAACTCTTATTTGGAATACAGAATAAATTTATCTCGCATAAGGCTGATGAATTTAGTGAAATGCCATTTCACGAGCACATAATAAGATGAGACATTTACAATTTCTGGACGAGTGCTGAAATAAACCACTGCTTTTGAAAAGTACAGGAAAAGGACTTCAGGAATCTCCATACATGCCTCAGAGACAGACAGATTTTCTGTTGTTACAAAGTCCCAACAATGCCCATAGGTAATACACAAATAATTTGTACCTTAAACATTCCGACGGAAGGGATTTATCCCCAGAATTGTTTTTGTGTTTTCTGAGAAGCTACCATTTAGTATTCTGTACAGGCCCCATACAGCTGTATCATTGGAGGTTTTTTTATGATCATAGCATTTGCAATGAAAAGATTAGCTGTATCTCATTTACAGATGCTGAGGAAATTGAATTCCCATAACTGTGAAAGGTTCATCTGCATTCACATGTTTCTCTTTACAAAGTTACTTTATTTTATAGCGATTTCTCAAACTGACCTCTTTTTTTTGGCAATCTCTTTTCCGAGACAGAACTTGTCAGATTTCTGCGCCTCCAAAGTCTGTCCGCTAATACAATGTTCAATTCACTGCCATTAAATCTCGTGCTTGCATAATTACCAAATCACTGAATGATAAGTGATTTATTTTTTATTGCAAATCATATTACAATAGCCTTTAATTGCACACTAAAAATGTCAAACTAGGAAGAGAAACGCGACTGCCAGCTCGTGATCAGCAAGCTCCCGAAAATAGGCCAGGACACCGGGAGAACGCGCCTGCTCTTCCTCAAAATAGTGCCATGGGATCTTTTATGCCCACCTGTGAGGGAAGAGGGGGCCTCGGCTTAACGCCTCATCTGAAAGACGGCACGTCCGACGGTGCAGCTCTCGCTCGAATAAACAGAAATGCAAACCTCGCGCTTTATTCATTCTTACGTGGCTGCATTAAGTGTTGGTGCTCAGATAGATGTATTATTTTATATACTGTGAGGTCTCAATCCCTGGGTCCAGCGGATATGGAACTCAAGCTGGGTTTCCAGGCAACAGGCTCCTGTTCCTTGCACTGCCATTATCACATGCTCCTGCTCAGTCATGCTCAGTGCTTCACCCAGTGCTTCTTCCTGTAATTCCTGATCCAAATCCCCTATGTTGGTTGTACAGGTTGAGCGTCCAAAATCCAGAGTTCCGGAATCCGGAATGTTCCGGAATCCGGACACCCTGTCAAACCATTTCCGCCGCCAGCCGGGTCCAGTGAAAAGTCAAAAAATGAAATCCAACTACTGCTTTGAGTACCGTACATTCCTTTTCAAATTTGAAGATGGCAGCAAAGGATACAGGCCCCGGGAAACTCACATTAAGAACAGTTACAGAGTACGGCGTTGCAAAAACAAGAGAGGGAGGCTCACCATGTGTTGCGAAGAAGCGAAGACCACAAGGCCTGCGAGGAGAAGAACTACAAGGTGATGTCCAAAAACCGGAAATATCGCAACCTGGGCCCAGGCATTTCCGGACTCGGAACGCTTTTCTGATCTCCGAAGTCCGGAAACGCCCCCGAGCCCAGGTTGCGATATTTCCGGCCTTCGGACATCAGAAACACGTTCCGAAGTCCGGAAAAACACGAAAACCGGCTCAGCCTCGGTCCCGAGGTTGCCAGATTCAGGACGCTCAACCTGTACCTGTAAGGTGCTTGTGACGAGTGGAATGGGTGTTGAAGGGTGATACAACATACTGACTTCTCCCATGGTACTGGGAATTGCAGCAGCTTCTTGGGGCTACTCATCAAAATAGAAGTGGATATTATGTTAGAATTCTGGATGTAAAATACCCTTTCAAACCAAGCTTATGACAGATAATGAAGCAGTCCATGCCCGCATGCAACAAGACCTGGACGACATTCAGGCTTGGGTTGATAGGTGGCAGGTAACATTCACGCCACACAAGTGCCAGGCAAAGACTATCTCCAAAAAGCGAGAGTCCAACCGCCACCCCTTGACATTCAACGGTATTAATCCCCCACCATCAACATCCTGGCCATCACCATTGACCAGAAACTTAACTGGACCAGCCACATAAATACTATGGCTACAAGGGCAGGTCAGAGGCTGGGTATTCTGCAGCAAGTGACTCACCTCCTGACTCCCCAAAGCCTTTCCACCATCTACAAGGCACAAGTCAGGAGTGTGATGGAATACTCTCCACTTGCCTGGATGAGTGCAGCTCCAACAACACTCAAGAAGCTCGACACCATCCAGGACAAAGCAGCCCGCTTGATTGGCACCCCATCCACCACCTTAAACATTCACTCCCTCCAGCACCGGCGTACCGTGGCTGCAGTGTGTACCATCTACAAGATGCACTGCAGCAACTCGCCAAGGATTCTTCGGCAGCACCTCCCAAACCCGCGACCTCTACCACCTGGAAGGACAAGGGCAGCAGGCGCATGGGAACACCACCACCTCCAAGTTCCCCTCCAAGTCACACACCATCCTGACTTGGAATTATATCGCTGTTCCTTCATCGTCGCTGGGTTCAAAATGCTGGAACTCCCTCCCTAACAGCACTGTGGGAGCACCTTCACCACACGGACTGCAGCGGTTCAAGAAGGAGGCTCACCACCACCTTCTCAAGGGCAGCTAGGGATGGGCAATAAATGTTGGTCTTGCCAGTGAAGCCCACATCCCAAGAATGAATAATTTAAAAAATCCCTCTCTGGTGCCTGTAGCACTGTTGGAAGATAGTTTGTCCAGCTCAGGGTTTTTATTTTGTTCGAGCGAAAGTGGGAAATGAGATCCTGAGCTGAAAATTGCTGGTTATTTGGCTTGGCATGATGAAGGAAATCTCTATATTTGTGACATGGGCCTTTTTTGGTGGTTTTGTGAGGCTTAGCTCTCAAGCTTCGAATCAGCCTATCCGGATTACCATATGGTTTGTTTCTTACTGGGGATAATAAGCTCCTTCCTGTTTCCTATAGTGCTAAACTGTGAGCATCAGTGCTGAGCTCTGAATCAGTGACTTCAATTCTCAAACAGCAGGTATCATGGTGCTGCCGACAGGACAACAATTGTGTTCTCTAGTCTTCACATGTTTATCATCTTGCACAAACAATTCCTCAATGAAGGATTCTAATGGATGACACAAAAGGATGTCTTTTCAAATCCCAGAGCTGAAGCAGCAGAACCAAAGCACAAATCGTAAAGTGTAACATGCCAGACAATCCGGTGCGAACTCTCATTTCATATTCAAAGCAAACTCTCGGCCTGGGTGGGACCTGGAACTGGGAGCTCACCAAAGGGTAGGGGTCAGAGATCCGTCACGTTATCAGCACTTTTAAAGGGCTGCCGACCAGATTTAAAGCAATGCTTTAAGCCCATAATAATTGATAGCCTTGCCTAGAGCTTGATGGGGTAAACGCCATGAGTGGCAAAAGCCAGTGGATGGCAAAACAAACGTAGAGGGAAGAAACCGTACGGTGCCGGGCACCAGCAGAAACTCTACCCCTTTATCACTCCCGAGCTCCAGTGGAAACCTGGACTGTAAGAGCTCCTTGTTATGTCCCTTCTTTTATTCAGCTCTTCCTGTTCTTCGAAATCCTTAGGGCCCAAAAAATTCCTGAATACCGGCACCGCCGGTACAAGTGCAGCTAGAGTGGAACCCCCATCTGCCCTGGCTAGAGACCTCACCAAATCTCAGAAACGGGGTGATTTGTATGGCTGAGGTGGCTGGCCTGTTGCCTGCATGGGGACGCCAGCAATGCAATGCCCACTCCGAGCTGCTGGAGGATGTCAGTGCGCTGCCACGCTGCCCCGAAAGCCAAGGGGACACCTCAAAGAAAAACCTCCTCTTCTGTTCCCATTGGAGAAAACGGATCTCTTGAGAAAGGTAATCGATCCCGGAGATGATTAATTATCTTTCCCGAGTAAAAATTTGGCGCCTTGCTGCTGGCATCCGTGGAACTCAAGACAACTCTCAGCTGCCATGAGTTCCACTGAGACCGATGGAGGACGTAAGGGGCAGAATTCCCGGCGTTAGCCAGGAGCTGTCCCCCCAAAAAAACACCTCCTTGAATTAGGGCAGCAAGGCGGAAGATCCACCCACAATCCGTCGCCAGGAAACAGCGGGATGGAAAACATGGGATCGAATCCCCGGCGGAATTAGATTTTCTGGGTCCCTATCCAGGGACCGATTGGCATTCCGCCTTGGCCCTGATCAGAATTTTTAGGGCTTTCTAGTGACAATATTCAGCTTATTTGCTTGCAGCTGCCTGCTCTCATACCAGATCTAAGCAAACCCCTCACGCCGCAATAAACAGACAAGAAAAAGAATTGAAATAATTTAAATAGAAAAATTAATCTGTCTTTAAGAGCTCCTGCACGTATGGTAGTTACCTTTAAACCCACTCCATTCGATGAGCCGAGCATATGATGCAATCCTGCCCTAAACAAATAATATTTACATTGATTTTAATATTTATATGAAACTCTCACACATCTGTTGGCTGGAGATTTAATCCCGATAGAAAACTCCTCTGCTTGCTCGTTAAACTCAGTTATTTCCTTTCATTTTCCACTTTATTTTTTGATACTTTTTTCAAATGATTGACGTAGAATGAAGCAAAACTACATGTTATAGGCAATACGTTGACAATTTGGAATAGATCTGTCCTACAAATGTTAAAGAGCCACTGAGAATGCCTACCTTAAGAAAATATTTTTTGTAAAATCTGTTCAAGAGAATTAATAATCTCTTTCTACATTCTAGATATAAGACGTCTTGCATAAAGCACCTCCTGTAAGTGTAATTTTGCATCTTGACCTAACATTCATTAGTCAAGGAGACAGGATGTCTTTTTACTATTTATTAAAACACTGTAATAGGACATTACATTAAGAACTGTAACAGACAGCCAAACTTCTCTCCATGAGGTAGGGGATCCAACTCGCCTGGACTTGCCCCTCAGGCTCCAGCCCCTCCCTCTCTGTATGGCCGGGGGAACTGGGTTAAAAGCAATCTCAAAACACAACATGTAACACCTTTCTGTCATTCTTCCCAGCCACGCTTTCCGTCACAGTCACACTTCTGTCACACTGGTTCCCGCCCTTACTTCTCCCAGTTGTGTCGTCTAGGTCTGTTCAGCACAGCAGGCCCAGGGTTTAGCAGTGTAATATTTAGTTTAGATTTTCAGTGAGTAAAGCTGAGAGAAAATTTTAATTTTAGAGGTTTCATGTCTTTTGAAATTATGCTAATTCTGTACCTATTTAATTGTTCCTCTCATCTGCATGGCTATCGGACCTCCTGGTAGCATTGGGTGTCCCATTTTGTTGTTCCCCCTCTTTCATTTGTACCAGTGCCCAAGCTTCTCCACTGCTTCCTCCTTCATGCTATTCCTCGCTATTACCTAGTTTCTAGGAACGTTGGGCCTCTCCGCTGTCATGACCTCACTAACTTCTTCTTCAGTTTCCTCGCACCGAGTTGCTGCTATTTTCTTCAGGTTTCCTGGTGGCATCTGACCTTTTGACCCACTGACCCTCACCCTACGCTACGACATTCCGGGTTATCGCTTTGCCTCATCAAACCAGTCTCAGGACATGTTTGGACCAACACCTTCTCGTGGCATTCCTCGCCACTGACCTATTCACCATTTCGCTAAGTTTAAAATGTGACGTTGATTCCTACAGTGTTTGACAACTGATTGCCAGATTGCCATCAAATTGGCTATGGAAATAAAGATTGCATACGTTCTGTGTAAGAGCACTTCGTACTGGTTTAAAGAGGACTTTGCTCCATTTCCTGAATCCCACATGCCTGAATTGCACCAGCGGGAACACCTGTAACATAATGCTTATCGATTTAATAACCATTTCAATATAATGTTGGAAAATATAATTTGTATTGTTTTACAGTGTCAGCTGTGGCTCAGTGGGTAGCACCCTCGCCTCTGAGTCAGAGGCTTGAGCACAAAAATCTAGGCTGATACTCCAGTGCAGTGCTGAGGGAGTGCTGCACTGTCTGAGGTGCCGTCTTTCAGATGAGACATTAAACTGAGGCCCCGGCTACCCTCTCTGGTGGATGTAAAAGATCCCGTGACACTATTTTGAAGAAGAGCAGGGGAGTTATCCCCAGTGTCCTGGCCAATATTTATCCCTCAATCAACATCACTAAAACAGATGATCTGGTCATTATCACATTGCTGTTTGTGGGACCTTGCTGTGCACAAATTGGCTGCTGCGTTTCCCACATTACAACAGTGACTCCACTTCAAAAGTACTTCATTGGCTGTAAAGTGCTTTGGGACATCCGGTGGTCGTGAAAGGCGCTACATAAATGCAAGTCTTTGGGGGGAAAATTCAGTTTGTTGCGCCTCCCGTTAGCACCTTAAGAGGGCGCTAATGGGGCGCAAAGCATCTAGTGCCCAGGCGCGGCGAAGTTTGCGCCGCTCGCGAAATTAACTAGACATTTTGTGGCGGCGCTAAACACTACCGCCACGATCTCCTGCGCCGGCAGATCGTGACGTCAGTCGAGTGCGCAACGCCCCGGTATCGCCCCGGAGCGGATATTGAGTGGCGCCCCCTGCCGTACCGCCTGACGCTAGCAACGACAGGTTGAGGGGAGCGTTCTGCAGTCATGAATGGAAAGGGGGAGCGCTATTTAAAGGTGACCGCTTCCTGCCTTTTATTGTTGGTGCCGTTTTTGAACTACGCATTCTGAGAGAGAGAGAGAGAGACTTCTGGAGAGATTCAACGTTGTGTGAAGGAGTTTTGGGTACTGAGCAGCACTTTGCAGGTTCATTTTGATTTGCCATTCCTTGAATCGATTTAGAAGAGTCTGTGGGGGCTGCACTCTGAGCTCTTTGCCTGGTACTCTCCATTGTTCTTTCCAGCAGATTTGATGTGCAGGTCTCTCCAGGCCGAGATTCAAGGCTGCAATGAGCAGGATGTGGATGGAAAGCAAGATCAACCATCCCCTTTAAGAACTGGCCCGTGCCATTGTGTGTGTGTTCCATTGCTGACTGACATTACATGAGCTTCACCAACGCTCTGAGGTAGCGCCTCGCTCCTCGGCCTTTGCGCCTTAAGACAGGTTCAAAGTGCCTGATTTAGCGCTCCAATCACCTCCAGGGGCGGTAAAAGTCAAGTTTGCAGTCGGTGGCGATAATTAGCGCCAGGCGCTAATCTTTGCGCCCGGCCGATAATTGCGCCCCAAATGGGGCGATACTGAATTTCTCCCCCTTTCTTTCTTATAATGATTGACAGTGCATTATGAAGGTTAAGCTTTTATTTGTATTGTAATTTTGTCATATACATTTTTAAAAGAAAAGAACAAATTTAAGTCTGTTGGTGCTAATAAAACCTGATTTGATAGTGACTAATAATTATGGTGGTATGTGGGATTTAGAATATCAGAAAATGGTTGCCTGGTGTCAAATAATTGGCCAACGTGATACTTTTAGTTCACAGTGGTGAGCATTTACCACTGTACTGAACCCATGTCAGAATATCCACAACTTACTATTGTGCCCTTCCCATCTACAGTGCAATGTTCTACTTGCTGGCTTTTGAGCAATGGAACTGAATATCGGGCCCATTGTTTCTTGTGCTGTGAGATTGATGCTGGTGATTTATTTAAAGATTGTTAAAAAAGGGCTGCCTGATGGCATGGTGATTTTTTTCCAGCGAGGTTCCAGGTTGAATTCCTCACATGTGCTGAGTTAACCGATGTTGGTCAGAGCGTTGGTGGGTCACTAGAATGCTTCTCAGTTACCCTGGGTTAGGGAGGAGACAATCAGCGGCGGTTCCCATCCCGATTCCTGTCGGGTGAACTCTGCTGACAACATGCATGAGTGGACATTGTTGAGGATTGGATTGGGTTGAAGAGTCATGCTACCCCAGTCGTATAGCCCTCTGGCATTCACTGTCAAAGCTACGACAGGAATATTGGGTGAGGTACTGGAGTGAGAATCAATGCCTTCAGGAGAGGACAGAAGAAAGATTGCGAAAGCCAAGTAATGCACATTATCACGAACTGGAATAGACCTGGTCAGTTAGAACTGTTAATTAGTCTGAAGAACCAAATAACATCACAGAAACCATACTGTATTGTTGAGCTCTGAAAGGTGTTCCATCGGTTTTGTAGAAATAACCAAAATGAAAGTCCGCATACCCATTTTTCATCGTTACAGCAGCTCACTTAAAAAAAACCTTCCTGGTTGTGTCTTTAATGTTTCCTTGACTGCAAAAGATTCCATTTATTCAGCAACGTGCATAGACTTAAGAGATTTCTGACAGCTCATGTTTGCGTCCCTTAGCTGAAACAGTTTCCAACTTAATGCAAAAATTCAAATGCAGAAGTTAAAATTCTGTGACAGATGGGAACTCTAAGCTCAACTGAATATAAATGCAAGGCTGAGGAGATGCAGGAAGACAACAGTATATTTGGCACAGCACATGCTTAAGGATAATGCAAACGGAAATGATTGCAGAGCTATTATCTCCAGTACAGAGCTGACCTCCTAGACTGACCGACCAATCCATACATTCCATTAGCAACATTAGAATCATAAAATAGAAAGCAAAATTAAACTGGAAACTTATTAAATATTATACATGCATTTCCATTTCATGCTTTCTTGCTAGCAAAATAATGTTAGCTTGCATGTTATCCAATTTCACATGACAAGTTGAAAAGTATACAAGGTTTCTCGGAAGGCTGTCACAGAATGAGCATGATTTTATCTTAATTAGAATCCCATTCTGTCTTTCATCATTCCTCTTAGTATGCAACCTTTCTCACGGTTTATGCACATGTAATATATTTAGCCATACTCAATCAATTGCTCCATAATGAACAGTTTTAATAATATTTGCACAAAGGTAAATACAAGTTTATCAGTTCAGCGAGCACTTTAGTTTGAGAGAAAAAACATCCATTCATTGTTTTCTGAGTAGTACTAATTCATTGACGAGCACATGCTGTCACTGCCTAGTGATGGGATTGTCCTGATGCAGAACAGTAGCATCCAAGTGCATAAACCAGTTATGAAGTCAATAGACTTTTCTTCCACTTGATGTGTAAAAAGTCCATGAAGAACTACAATTCAGTTGATAATGGATTTATTACATAAAAAACTTAAGTAAACTGTAGTTCCACTAAAAGCATCACTAGGTTTGCATCTGTCAAAAAAAATTGTGTATGCACACAATGGGCTTGCAAAGGCATTTTCTGCCTCCATTCTCAGCTGTTTAACCCATTAGCTTTTGATAAAGATAAAGGTGCAATCCATAGCTAAAGGCAGCTACTGGTGAGACAAAGGGAGTCAAGGATGCACAAGAGGTCAGAATTAGAGGAACAGACCGATTAGGGGAATGTAGAGCTGGAGGAGATTACAGGGATAGGGAGATTTAAATTTGAGAATGGGAATTGTAAATTGGAAGCGTAAGGAGATCAGAAGCCGATGTTTGTCTGCGAGCACAAAGGTGATAGGTGAGCGGGACCAGCGCGGGATAGGATACAGGCATTAGAGTTTAGAATCAGCTGGGTTATGGAGGGTGGAGGATAGGAGACAAGCTGTCTGACAACACAGAGGCAGTGGAGGGATCAAGAGCAGGGGTGGAAAGGTAGAACTAGGTGTCGCCAGCATACGTGTGTAAGCTGTCCGATGTCTACAAATGATGTTGCCATTTTGTTGGAGATGTTCTGGCTACGATGGGATCGGTAAAAGTGGAACAAAGTGATAGCAATCCAGCTGAACTGGACAACGGAGGGGAAACGTTGGAGGAAGATGGTGCGATTGACTGTGTTGTTAGAGATCAAGATCAAGAGATAGTAATAGAATGCTGCTTGTAAAAAAAAATTCATATATATATTAAGTTCCATTTTATATTAAGCGCTATAGTTAACCATCTCAAACTGAAGGACTGCAAAAGCGGCTGAGAGTATGTCTATACAAACTTTAACAATAGCCTTCTTCAAGGCTAGCTTGCACGCTTACAATTTAATTCACTTTGTCACTCCAAACTGGAGATTCAATATCGTTGTTTTGCTGGCATAGCACCTTCTAATGGCTTTCTAACCTTAAACACCAATGTTTTCTGTACGACTCCTCACCCCTCCCTATCTCTGTAATCTCGTTCACCCCCACAACCCCCCGAGATATCTGCGCTCTTCTAATTCTGCCCTCTTGAGCATCCCTGATTATAATTGCTCAACCATTGGTGGCCGTGCCTTCTGTTGCCTAGGCCCTGAGCTCTGGAATTCCCTGCCTAAACCTCTCCGCCTCGCTACCTCTCTTTCCTCCTTTAAGACGCTCCTTAAAACCTACCTCTTTGACCAAGCTTTTGGTCACCTGCCCTAATTTATCCTTATGTGGCTCGGTGTCAAATTTTTTGTCTTAAAAATACTCCTGTGCAGCGCCTTGGGACGTTTTACTACGTTAAAGACGCTATATAAATACAAGTTGTTGTTGCTGTTGTTGACTCAAGACCATATGACGTCAGAATAGGGACAAATATTTTGCAGGTCTGAATCATCTTGATAGAGACTTAGGGCTGGATTTTCATTGACCCGTGGAGGCGGGTTTGGAGGCGTGTGGGGGGTTAAAATTGCGAAAACTGGCAGGCGGGCACAAGTCCGTCTCCATCCCGCCTCCACGCAATTTTCATTAAATCGTGTCTGCTGGTCCCGACTCCGTCCCGCCTCTAAGAGGCAGGATAGGCTGTTAAGGCCACTAACAAGCACTAAATTGCCTCTATAATGCCATTTTGAAAGGCCTTTGTGATTTTAACCCTTGTTCTACGTGAAGCACGCCTGTTCTGAACCACGAATGTGAAACCTGGCGGGAGCACATTTGGATATGGATAGTTGATGCTGGCTGGCTGGCTAGCTGGCTATGGGGATGCATATGTGTATGGATGGATAGAGAGGAGACATATCTGGGAGTGGTGGTGTAAAAATATCTGGGAGCAGACTTAGGGCTGCTGCTGCTCGTTTTGCATCCAGGTCCTCTCACAGCAAAGGCCAGGCAGTCTTTGAAGACCTTCAATGCAGCAGCAATGATGACATCATCAGAGGCGACTTTCAGACTGAAAACACTAATTGGGTCATGGGTTCCCACATGCTGGAACTCAATTGCCCAATTAGGTGAAAATTGCATCAATCTCCCACATCCAATTGGATTCGGGTGGATAACACGAAAAGTGGATGACACGACCCCAACCCGCCCCAGTATCAAAATCCAGCCCTTAGTACTGGAAATATGGGTGAAGGGTTATGGGCGCAAAGGCCTATAGATTGGTGCAACCTAGAGTATAAATGAGGTGAGCTCGTACAACAGGTAGGAAGAAATCGGAAAGAATAAGTTGAGCTGAACTGATTATAACGAGCTGTTCTTCTACGGCAGCATCTTATTTATCTCAGAGTTGGCCATGAGTATGTTGGTTCATTTAGGCTTTAATAATCCTTCAAGTTTTTGAACTAATTCTTAGCCGTACAGGCCCAGGAATACAGAAATTCACATTCCCAATGGTCTGAAAGACTGCAGAGAAATTAAGAAGGATGAAGAGGGATAATTAAGAAGGATGAAAAGGGATAATGCACTGCTGTTACATTCATAGAGGATATCATTTGCTTCTTTAGTTAGGGCAGTTTTGGTGCTGTGGCATTGTGGACACCTGATTGGAGATATTCAAGCAAAGAGTTGTAGGAAAGATGGGCATGGATTTGGGAGAAGGCAACACATGGATTGTCTTAATTTTGGTAAAATAGAAGTCTGTAAGCACCTAAAATTGGTTTTGGAGGTGAGGGTGGAGGGGGGTAAGGGAGATGGGTTTAAGGAGATAGTTGATAATGGAGAAAGTAGCTGGGGGTATCTTTCCTTTCCAAGCAGTTACAGTGGCAAAGCAGGAATGCTCCGAGGAAATTCTGGGCCATTGTTTTTTTAAGTGGCTTTGATTGAAGTATAAATGTTGGCCAACTCCCCTGCTCTTCTTCAAACAGATCCACCTAAGGAGCAGGCAGGACCTCAGTTTTAATGTCTCATCCAAAAGACAGCATTCCTTCAGTACTACACTGACATGGCAGCCTTTACGGTGCATTTAATTCTCTGGATTGGGGCTTGAACCCGCAACTTCATGATTTACGACAACTACATGTATTTATATAGTGCTTTTAATCTAATAAAACGTCCCAAGGCGCTTCATAGGAGCGTAATCAGACAAAAATTGACACCAAGCCAAAGAAGGAGATATTAGAACAGATGGTCACAGAGGCAGGTTTAAAAGAGCATCTTAAAGCAGGAGAGAGAGGTGGAGAGGCTGAGTGGCTTAGGGAGGAATTTCCAGGGCTTAGGGGCGAGACAGCAGAAAGCATGGCCACCAATGGTGGGGTGAAGGAAGTAGGAGATGCACAAGAGGCCAGAGTTGGAGGAATGCAGAGATGTCAGAGGGTTGTAGGGCTGGAGGAGGTTACAGAGATAGGGAGGGGCGAGGCCTTGGAGGGATTTGAACATGAGTGTGAGAATTTTTGTATCGAGGAATTGGTGTACCGGGAGCACAGGGGTGAGGGATTCATTGGACTTGGTGCAAGTTAGGATATGGCAGCAGAGTTTTGGATCAGCTTAAGTTTATGGAGGGTGAAAGATGGGAGGAAGGCCAGGAGAGCATTGGAACAGTCAAGTCTGGAGGTAAGAGCAGCAAGGATAAGGCTTTCAGCAGCCGATGAGCTTGGAGGGGGCAGTGACGGATGATGTTACGGGATCTAGAAGTCGGCGATCTTTGTGATGTTGAGAATATGGGTCGGCCACTCAGCTCAGGGTCAAATAGAATGACGAAGTTGCGAACAGTCTTGTTCAGCCTGAGACAGTCACCAGGGAGGGGGATGGAATCGTTGGCTAGGGAACGGGGTTTGTGGCGGGGTCCGATGACAATGGCTTCAGTCTTCCCAATGTTTAATTGGAAGGCAAGGGATCTACTACTGAACCAAGACTGACACTTGCTACCAAACTCTTGGGGGATGGGGGGGGTGGGGGAGGGGCGGTAACAGAAACATTGCCTAAGGAAGCATATACTGGCCTTAGAGGGAGTGCAACAAAGGTTCACTAGACTGATTCCTGGGATGGGGGGATTGTCCTATGCAGAGAGATTGAGTAGACTAGGCCTATATTCCCTAGATTTTAGAAGAATGAGAGGTGATCTCATTGAAAAGTATAAAATTATTAAAGGGCTTGACAGGGTAAATGCTGGGAGGATGTTTTCCCTGCTGAGGTGTCTAGAACTAGGGGTCATAGTCTCAGAATAAGGGGCCAGCCATTTAGGACTGAGATGAGGAGAAATTTCTTCACTCAAAGCTTTGTGAATCTTTGGAATTCTCTACCCCAGAGGGCTGTGGAGGCTCAGTCGTTGAGTATATTCAAGACAGAGATCAATAGATTTTTGGATACTAAGGGAATCAAGTGATATGGGGACAGTGCAGGAAAGTGGAGTTGAGGTAGAAGATCAGCCATGATCTTATTGAATGGCGGAGCAGACTCGAAGTGCTGAATGGCCGACTCCTGCTCCTATTTCTTATGTTCTTATGTTAAGCTTGGAGGTGGAGAATATTTCTGCATCTGGTTCTAAATCCAACCTCAAATTGGGTTAAATTGAATCCACCCAAAGCAGATCATTAACTTTGATTTCCTTTTTTGATTTTCTGTAAGTAAAAAAAAATAAACTAGCACAATTTCAATTTATATTTAATTTACAAAATGCTACGGAATAAAAAAGTTGTACGGCTTGGTTACATTTAGACAATTACCGTATAATACGTGAGCTTATATACTTGCAGATGTGATAAAAAAAGATGCAGGATTGCCACATTTGTAAGGATTTTGCTTTGCTGTGAATGATTTATGTTACCCAATCCATTTTAATAATTTTAACTGTATAGTATTTGACTTTTACTGAGAATACAACACTTGTGTATTCTAGTAAGTGAGTCTTCCCTGCAAGAACATATCTTGTCTAAACAATCTATCTGAAACGCTTCACATCACTTCAAGTATCATCAATAGAAATTTGCTGTTATAAAATTGAACTAGTGTTGAAATGGATTTCCATAGCAGGTTCTAACCTAATAATCCAGATGTTGTATTGTTTATCCTCCCTTCAGACATTGTTGATATATTACATGCAGCTGTTACCTTACATGGAAGATATTCCAAGATTGCATATTAATCTCAAATCGACCTGTAACAATCATGTCCTTGTACTCACAGTAAGCAAATAGGGGGGAAGGAGAAAAGTAATTCACTAGATCATAATCCCATGGGAAAGGACGCTTAAGATTTAGGTTTCATACGCTGAGAAGCCTTCCTACTGTGTTAATATCAAATTCAGGCCATTGCGACGCCGGCAATGGTCTTCTGGTAGGTCCTGGCAGTGGTGGGGAGGCGGGGGGGGGTGGGGCGGTGGGCACGGGGAGGCAATCGGGAGGGGGCTGAGTGGGAATGGGCAATGATCCTAGAGGCTGGTGTGGAGCATGGAGGAGCTCTCCTGTTTCCACATTCAAGTAAGAATTTTTTAAGAAACGTATCTACTATTGTGGAGGCCTCCTTTAAGGACCGCTGGTTAGGCCACATGTAGACCATTGCTCCCAATCCCTTGATACCCTTACCTAACAAAAATCTATCGCAGTCTTGAAAGGTCCAATTGTCATAGTATCCACAGCCTTTTTGGGGAAAAAGTTCCAGCTGTCTTGTAACCTTTGTGTGAAAAAGTGCTTCCTGATTTCATTCCTGAATGGCGTAATTTTAAGATTATGTCCCCTTGTTCTTGATTTCCCCTCCAGAGGAAGTAGTTTCTCCGTATCTACCCTATCAAATCCTTTTAACATGTTAAACATCTTGATCATCTGGCCTCTTGAACATCCCCGATTTTAATCGCTCCACCATTGGTGGCCGTGCCTTCAGCTGCCTGGGCCCTAAGCTCTGGAATTCCCTGCCTAAACCTCTCCGCCTCTCTATCTCGCTCTCCTCCTTTAAGACGCTCCTTAAAACCTACCTCTTTGACCAAGCTTGTGGTCCTCTGCCCTAACATCTCCTTATGTGGCTCGGTGTCAAATTTTGTTTTACAACGCTCCTGTGAAGCGCCTTGGGACGTTTTACTATGTTAAAGGCGCTAGCTAAATACAAGTTGTTGTTCTTGATCAGATCACCCCTCAATCATCGATACTCAAGGGAATACAAGCCAATTTTATGTAACCTCATAATTTAACCCTCTAAGCCCTGGTATCATTCTGGTGAATCTGCGTTGTACCCCCTCCAAGACCATCCTGAGGTGTAGTGCCAAAAACTGAATACAATACTCCAGGTGGGGTCTGAACAAGGCTCTGTGCAACTGAAGTATAACTTCCTCCCCATTGTATTCCAGCCCCCTTGAGATAAAGGCCAACATTCCCTTAGCCTTTTCGATTGCTTTTATACCTGGGCACTAGCTTTTAATGATTTGTGTATATGGACTCCGAAATGTCTCTGCTCCTCCACAGTTCCAAGTTTCTCACAATTTAGAAAATACTCCAATTTATCTTTCTTGGGTCCAAAGTTGATGCCCTCATGCTTGCCCACATTGAACTCCATCTGCCACAGTTTTGCCCACTTACTTAATCTATCTATGTCTTTTTGTAACTTCCTGCTCCCATCTGCACTACTTACTGTCCCTCCCTACTTCATCATGTCATCTGCAAACTTGGATATACAACTCTCTATTCCTTCATCAAACTCATTCATCATTATGGTGAAACACTGAGGCTACAGAACAGATCCCTGGGGAACATCACTTGCCACATTCCACCAATCAGAGTAGGTACCCTTTATCCCCACTCTCCATCTCCTGCCTCCCAACCAATTTTGCACCCAAGTCAATGATGATTTTGTGATCCTGACAAGAGTCTAGAGCACGATGTCTCCTGATTTGTCTCTTATCTGAGATGCTGCATCAAGATGCTTGTTCTATGGTCACCCTACTAGATTCATGGGTGTTGTTGTATCTGCATTCACCTTCTGACAGTGGGTCTCACAAATGTATCACTTACCAGGGCTGCAGAGGATAGCTTTGGTCTCTTAGAAGCCAGCCTCAAGTCTCCTTCAAATAACCCAGGCAAAGAGGATTGCATTACAATTTTTTTTTTAAATGTGACTGCTGCCTGGGAAGCAGGTATTGGCTTGCACGACCCTGTACTGCTGGTGACTGACCACCAGGATTTTGACAAAGGGGAAATTTTGCAGTTCATGAATGCCATGGCATTGTGTTTAGGGGTCTGAACAGTTTCATAAGTGCCATCAATAACCCCTCAACTTTGGCAAATCTTGCAATGTAGAAAAATTGCAACGGCCTGTTTCTCTGTTGTCGATTCTCCCTGAGGAAAGTAATGAAGATGTTTACCCTCTGAACAAAACATCAGTCATCTGCTTGATATATTTTTGCATGGCTGATTGACTGATGTTTGCTGTGGTAGCCTGAAAGGATCCAGAGGCATCAAAGTAAAGAACGATTATGACCTTAACTGCCATTGACAGTGTTGTCCCTGTGGTGGAGGTTGTCTGCATGTTAACTTGCAGGAGATGGCCCAACTCTGGCACTGCGTCTCAGGTGAGCCTTAGCCTGTGAAGGGGGTTATGGTCTATGCCGGGACCTGTAAATATGTATCTGTGGATGATGGTGGGTGCAGGCAGACTGTCTGTTGTGCAGACGAGCTACGCTGGCATCCCTTTATCCTCTAAAATCTCAATGATAGTGGAGCGCTGAATGCTATATCTATTTCCACAATGCTGATTGCAGCAATCAAAATTCCAACATCCTGAAAGGCTAGAACGTGAATAGCCATGCACATTAAATTTTTATGGGCAGGATAAGCACAAGCACAAGACTTGAGTACCGCTTAGGAAACTACACAAGAGCGCAGTAAAATTAAAATGCCAGTTAAGTTGAAGAAGGATGCCCGCATCAGGTCAGCACCATCTTCTGGCACCACCATCTGCTCCTGCTCACTGTGTAATTCACCCATCGCAATCTACTCAAGCTGAACTTCTAAACTTCCTGTGGTGGGTGTACCTGTGCCGGTGCTTGTGACAGATGGAGTGAGTGACTTCCACACTTTCCAGGCCAAACAATTCCACTTTTTTTCGATAGTTTTAACACTATGAACTGCGGTGTGCTACCATCTGTTGTGCGCGTGCCTGTGATCAAAAAGCTAAATTTCGCTTGGTTTTCTGTCTGACCTCCTGCAACCTTCTATGCGTGTTGATCTGTTGGTGATCTCTTCACAGGCTTGCCTTCCTGCATGTTGATCTGATGCTGTGTGGCAGAGCAGTCTTTCCGGGCCATATATCTCAGCTGTGGCTCAGTGGGTAGCACTCTTGCCTCTGAGTCAGAAGGTTGTGGGTTCATAGTCCCACTCCAGAGACTTGAGCACAAGAAACCTAGGCTGACACTCCTAGTGCAGTACTGAGGGAGTGCTGCACTGTCGGAGGTGCCGTCTTTCAGATGAGATGTTAAATTGAGGCCCCGTCTGCTCTCTCTGGTAGATGTAAAAGATCCCATGGCACTATTTCGAAGAAGAGCAGGGGAGTGATCCTCGATGTCCTGGCCAATATTTATCCCTCAATCAATATCACTGTCGTAAGAATGAGCCTTACGCGTGGTGAACTTAAAGTAAGCTTTAATCAACTAAAAAGGTGCTACATACAAAAGAGGTCTTACTCTATGCCTCTCCAGGATCCAACTGATCAGTCCGGTATTTATCCTGGACTAATTACAGGAAGTGATGCAATAAAGTTCGAGTCACAGGAAGCTGTATTGTGTTACCACAATCACAAAAACAGATTATCTGGTCATCATCACATTGCTGTTTGTGGGAGCAAATTGGTTGTCGCGTTTCCTACATTACAACAGTGACTACACTTCAAAAGTACTTTTTTGGCTGTAAAGCGCTTTGGGACATCGTGAAAGGCGCTATATAAATGCAAGTCTTTCTGACAATAAGATTCACCACTGTGGTGGCGAAATGTATCTCCCTCATCAAATTTTTCATCCTAGCTCTATAATGTTCAATACACACATCTGTGCTGGAGAGTTAAGAGGTTAACTTCCTTTCTGGTTAATATGCTAAACTGTGATAACCATTGCTCTGTTGTAATTGAATGAAAACTGTTCGCTAACTTGGTGAATAGTGGGCTTTTCATTAAAATGAACAAACACGTCAACAGGAGCAAGACGCAAAGCACGTCAGAGTTTTGACTTCTGTTGTTGCATATTGCAATATTCCACTTAGCATTCACTCACTGTTACCCCAGCTGATTAGTATGCAGTTGACCAAAGCAGCATACTGTGGGCCTGCAAAATAGCAAATTAGTCAGAAATTGAATTACAGGAGCCTCCAGCTTCTGTTAATTATCCATAAAAGCGATGAAAGTATTGCCACAACATGATCTTAGTCGACACAATTCAGAGACGAGAAGAGTCTGGCGACATGGATGAAAAGGGTGTTCTGTCCTCAGACTCCTGGACCAGCTAGACTCCAAAGTGGTTTTGAGATACTGGCTCAATCAACCACTCAATGTTGGGGCGACTGCAATGAACCTAAAGTGGATTTTGAGTCCAGAAGTGCCAGAATTCGTGCTCAAATTATAAGTCAGATTTTCTGGCCAACGAGACTAGTCCTGCCAGCCCACAGCTGGTGTAGAGAGCTGGGAATTTGCTGGATCCTTGCTCTGTTCACACAGTGCACAATCTTCTGGTTGGCCTTCAGCTCAAAGAACTCTGGCACATTCTGTGTGAGAGTTTCATTGTAATATGTTCATTTATTTTAATGGCCCCGACATTACAACAGTAAGTGCATATCAAAGGTGCTTCATTGGCTGTAAAGTGCTTTGATGAAGTCCTGAAAGGCACTATATCAATGCAAATCTTTCTTTTCATGTGATTTCCTGTCCATTTCATGCGGGATAGCACTGTGTAAAGGGAGCCCCATACAATGAAGGAGTTCTTAAAAAGGCAAAATTTAAAACAAACTAGTAAAAAAAATTGGCAGCAAAGACATGGCGCAAATCTTTATGGAGAAGCAGTCTGAAACATCCTTGGAATTCTGATCGTTACTGAAGTATCTATAAGTGCTCAGCCTAAAGGAACGGTGAAAGTGAAGAGGGGGCATGGCAAGTGGCTGTGACAATACAACCTTTCATTGCAGTTCAGGGAAACCGCAAGACTGCAAGCCATCGGGTCAAGTGGCAGATGGCAAGTCAATATAAAATTACTATAGGGTTTGTGTTTAAAGTATCCCACATACAGTTCAAATTGTACACGATGAATGAAGTACGCTGGAGAGATCAGCAGCCAGCGGACAGCAACTCCATTATGCTGCACACTGTATCTACAGGTCGTGGTATCTCCAGCTGGTAATGATCGAGGGAGACTTTGTTCACAGGCTCCAGCTCAGCCTGGGGGATATTGCTGAGCTCTGCCATTTCTGTCAAGGATACCTGTAGCCAATCTGGAACATATGGTCGGCACTGCAATTGCAATCAAAGTTACAACTGCCTTTCTGCCTCCGCTTCTTTCCATTCTGGCATTGAGATCATCGACAGTATCAACCCATGATGGCATCCCCAAGGCTATTCCAAAGAACTAGTTTCTGCTCTTCCTCTGGCACTACAAGATGCACTGCAGCAACTCGCCAAGGCTTCTACGACAGCACCTCCCAAACCCGCGACCTCTTCCACCTAGAAGGACAAGGGTAGCAGGCGCATGGGAACACCACCACCTCCAAGTTCCCCTCCAAGTCACACACCATCCTGACTTGGAAATATATCACCGATCCTTCATCGTCGCTGGGTCAAAATCCTGGAACTCCCTCCCTTACAGCACTGTGGGAGTACCTTCACCACACGGACTGCAGCGGTTCAAGAAGGCGGCGCACCACCACCTTCTCAAGGGCAATTAGGGATAGGCAATAATTGCTGGCCTTGCCAGCGACGCCCACATCCAAAGAATGAATTTTTAAAAAACTACCATTTGTCCCTACTCACCAGTGCTCCTTGACTCAACTAGTGCTACCTCCAGAAGATCACTGCCTCCATCCTCCATGCTGTGTGTAGCTGTACTGGTGCTTGCAAATGTTAGTGAAAGTGATGTAGGATACTGTATTTTCAGGGCCACAGTCAATACCAGCAAGTTGCTTCTCTGGACCTGCACTGACAGAATGCTGACACACTTTCAAACAGAGCTTGGATTGCAAGATACTTTTGTTTGTGTGGCTTGTTGTTTACCTGTGTGGGAGTGAGGGAGAAGGAGGACAAAGCATTAGAGCGGGTTAATGTTATTACTGGGTCTGGAGGAGGCCTGCAGTTTCACTTTCCCCCACTTCCACCTTATATGCAAAAAGGTGCAAAGTGGCTTCATCCAAGGGAGTCATGGGCTTATCATTTCTGAACTGCTCCCTGGTTTCCCTCTGCCCTGTTGCATTATGTACCACCTTGCTGTGCGGGCAGCTGTAAGCTGAAGGAGCACATTGCACAGTGATAGCACAACCCCCCAGTCTATCCTACGGATCAGTCAGTGACCAAGCATCAAGCAGTTGGTCTGTGTTACAATGAATGTATGGGTGAAGCCCTTTGAAGATGTCAGTGTACCAAGGTTTTCAATTGAAAATTACAGCTTGAATGTGTGCCCAGTTGGAGTATGAGTATGGATAGTAAGCAAGTGAAAGAGCTGTAAGGTTGACTGGGTTTTGGCATTTTGTGGCAGAAAATGTGGAACAGGTTGACAGGCAACACTTTGAGGCTTGCACACTTAGATCGTCTGCCTGACAATTGGCAGTGCCGTGTTAGAGGTACTTTGGCAGGGTTTTTTTTTAAGATTTGGCATCCTGTTCCGCATCTGTTCCTAGGTCCAACAGGTGCTGTACACAACATTGAGCTTGGCTCCCGCCTCCTACCGAGCATGCTGCACTGCTAAACAGATCAACCCTCCTCCCACCCATTCCATGTACCAACACCTCCACTTTACCATCTATGAGAGGGTTCGGGCACCATGCCGCTCCATTATGCGCGATGTTTACTGTCTCTGTAATGGTTTGACCCTGTAGTTCCTTTCAGCAGCTGGAGGTAAGCACAGAGAGAGAGGCTGCTCTACTCGTTCCTATTCGCACTCCACCGTGAAGGCTAGGCCTTTTTTTGTTTTCCTTCTGAAGACCAGCACTTCCCTGAGGGCTGCTGCCGGTGGGGAAAGTGGACAGGAACTAGTTTTCGGGGATGTGCGCGATGGCTGTGGAGGCATGACAGGAGCCAACACCTCACCACACTTATTGAAATGAGGCCCCACCTCAGGCCTTCCGGTTGGAAAAACTGGCACAAACGAATTGTTACCCCTTTGTTAAGTGTTTCTACTGTTACTGCCACCCTGCGGGAACAGGACAGCCCGCTTCCTCTCCGCGGCCAGTACCAATGCCTCCAGAGCTGCATTGGAGAGCCTTCTGGCTCGTTCTCTTTGCTGGCGCTCAGCCATGTGTTCCAATTACAACTGCAATTCCAATTCCAGCTCCTACTCCAATGACAAGGAGGTGCTGCTGCTGCTGCATCAAAGCACCTCTCCTTTAGGTCGTGGAGAAAGAATAGGCCAAACATTACTGGCCATTAGACTGCACCCGACATTGGCCCACCTGTTGAGCGGCAAGCCAATCAGCAGCTACAGGGATCAAGCACCACAATCATGTAAATGCGCAGTCCGCACGAATTTTGCGTGCTGCCTGAACCACTTTGAACGGGCGCAGCCAAACAGCGCTGGGCCATGACAGTGCCCTTTTTTGGGCCATATCAAATTCCTAGGCCAAAGTGCCTTGTTGGGGTAGTAAATTTGAATAATTTCAATTAGTTCCTGATTTGATGTCTTAATTTACCACTGGCAGTGAATTAAGTTGCCGATCTGTGGAAATTTCAGCCTTTATATTTGAGCGGTAAACATGACATGTCACTAGATGCTGTCCAAAGGGCTGTAATGCCTCCAGTTGGGTTAGTAACCTCTCTGAGGTTCTGCAGCATTCCATAGCATAGGTTATTGGAACACTTATGGCTAATGCATACAGGGTATTAAATGGATGAGAGTGGATTTAGGTGGTAATCCAAAGGATGAATTTAGATGTCATTATAAACAGGGAGACTGAAGCTCAAGTGTGTTTTTTTTTTAGTTATTTGAACCCAGGGATTAATCACCACTGCCATTAATCCTTAGCCACTCTCCCAGCTTTTCTATATTATACATGGAATCATGCTTTTAACTATTGCTGAGGCAGCCAATTTATTTCTGACACTTGTGTTAGGTGATACCATAAATAACATTGGACCTGACAGAATAAAGGGTTCTTCCAGACTGCAAATTGCAAAGAAATGGACGATCCTGCATGTAATATATCAGATCACCAGCTGATATTTAAAGATTCATAATTTAAAAGAAATTCCATTCATTTTAAATTAGCATTCACGATTTTTGGGATATTTAAATGAAATTGCATTTCGTGGCAATTTTGTATTTCATATATTTTTAAAAGCCTTTGAAAGCCCCCATCACTGTATAGCATTTAGAGCATTTATTCAACATTAACTGCAACTGCTGCTAAAGGCACGGCACTAATAATCTCCTTCCTGTTGTAAATTAGTTCCTAGGTGGAGCAGGCTGACATATAATTATAGTATCTTGAGAAGCGCATGTAATTAAAAAATATAATCAGATGAGATACATTTTGATCGTAACTTACAATGGGAGGGTCACTGTGGTCGTCACACTTGGACTGAGATTTGTGCAGTCTGAAAATTATGCAGGCACACTAGCTGCCACATGAACAATCCCATGGATGCTAAAGCTTTGACAGAAGAGCTGGATAAAGGCCAACTATATAATTTTGCATTAAAATTTGCTTAATTGCCGTCACATCCTCAGAGGCTAAGAAATTCTTTCAGCAGCTCAAATGGCTTTGAGGCAGCCTAAGTACAGACATTTGCAGATCTCAAAGCAGAAAGTACTTAGTCCTGAAGTGAAAAGATGAGAGGAAGCTATGTACAACACAAGGTTGGCTTTGCCCTTATTTGTCAGAATATACATGGTTGCCGCAAGCTTGTTCCTTAGGTTTCTTGTGAATTACTGGATTTGACAATGCTGGCTGGTGGAATTTGCTTTGCATAGAGCGTCCTTCCAAAACAGCACAGATGCTGGGCAAAAGAATAAGAGCAAAATAAAAACCAAACTGATGTACTCAGGAAAATTTAGTCAAACAATATGTGGGTATGAGTGAGAGTAGCTTGTCCACAATACTATAGGTTAGTGGCGGCATCTGTAAGCACATTCATTAGAAGTTGGAAGCAGTAATACTTTGAACCAGCTGATGTGTTAATCATCAATGCTCCAGTTATTCTGGGATACAAGGTAAGATGTTACTGGCCTAACCCTAAATGCCTTCTGTTGCCAAGGCCCTGAGATCTGGAATTCCCCGCCTAAACCTCTCCGCCTCGCTACCTCTCTTTCCTCCTTTAAGACGCTCCTTAAAACCTACCTCTTTGACCAAGCTTTTGGCCACCTGCCCTAATTTCTCCTTATGTGGCTCGGTGTCAAATTTTTTTGTCTTATAACACTCCTGTGCGGCGCCTTGGGACGTTTTACTACATTAAAGGGGCTATATAAATACAAGTTGTTGTTGTAAATACAAGTTGTTGTGGTTGAGAATAGTTGTCCCTAATTTAGCGTGCCGACCATCATTAAAGATTATGAGGAGAATCACATTAAGTTGCATTCTGAACCAACGTTAATTTCATTTTACTGTACTACATAGCAGCATCTATCCTGGGCATCAAAATAACTTTAGCAATATCATGAAAACTGACTCCAGTATTTATGGGGAAATTACAGTACAATTTTTGAACACTTCTTTTCTCTATGGAAAATTGTTGAAGAATTTCTTAGAAGTAGTAGTGAGTTCCAGAATACATTGTATCTAAGCTTCCTATAATATTAAACAAAGGAATATTTAAAACTGGGAAATTACCTTGTGTGATATTATTGTACAAACATTTAACATGTTCATAGTAAATCTTCTGTCTTCTATTTTAACAGAGGCATTAACCTGTTTACTTTAATGATTACATTAAAATAGCGACAGAGGAATATATTATGTAGCATATTGCACAGCCGAATTTCCCGGTTTTAATTATTTTACTTGTTTATAAAGTGTTTTTGCTTGTGTGACTGAATTAAATGATATGAATTATATGCACAGTGTGACTCCTCGGATCACCATCTTTCCAGTGGGTAAAATATGTCACAATATGGCGTACATTGTTCAGACCTTGAGATAAAATCCATCAACATGAGAGGTCATTTTCCAATCTTCAACCAGGAAAAGGGGGCTTGCATTTATTTATCTCCTTTCATAACCTCAGAATGTCCCTATGCACATCACAGCCAATGAATTACTTTTAAAGTGTAGTCACGGTTGCAATGTAGGGAAACACAGTGGCCAATTTGTGCACAGCAAGGCCATAGATGACCAGATAATCTGTTTTTAGTGATTTAATGTTGGTTCGGAGGACAAACATTGGCCCAGACACTAGGAGAACTTCCTTACACTTCTCTAAATAGTGCTGTTACATCAACCTAGAAGGGCAGACAGGGCTTTGCTTTAATATCTCATCTGAAAGATTGCTGCATTGAGGTGTCAGCCGAGATTATGTACTCAGGTCCCTGGAGTGGGTCTTGAACCAGCTTCTGATTCAGAGGCATGTGTGCTACCACTGAACCAAGGCTGATACTAAAGGCAAAGTCAAAATATTGTCCCTATAATTTTCTCAGTACTATTTTCATTCCATGTAAGGACATAAACAGAATGCTATCACTATTTAAACTGCGCTCTCTTCACCCATATACTGAAGAAAAATTAGGCAATGAATAAAAAATAATCACCTAACAGCCATCTGTCCACCAATAAACAGGTGGAAAAGCAAAGTCATTAAAACTGTCCCTGTAGTCACAGTGCTGACAACAATTAGACATCTGGACGACCCCTGTCTGAAGTACTTTTATATTATTCATTCACGGGATGTGGGTGGCGCTGGCAAGGCCAGAATTTATTGCCCATCCCTAATTGCCCTTGAGAAGGTGGTGGTGAGTCACCTTATACAACTGAGTGTCTTGCTAGGTCATTTCAGAGGGCAGTTAAGAATCAGCCACATCGTTGTGGGTCTGGAGTCACATATAGGCCAGACCAGGTAAGGGTGGCAGATTTCCTTCCCTAAAGGACATTAGTGAACGAGATGGGTTTTTACATCAATCTGGTAATGTTATGGTCACCATTACCGATACTAGCTTTTTTAAATTCTAGATTTATTTATTTAACTGAATTTAAATTCCCTAGTTGCCATGGTGGGATTTGAACTTACGTCTTCAGAGCATTAGTCCAGGCCTTACTGAATTAGTAATCATAACCACTATGCTACCGTACCCGTCAAAGGGGTCTTGAGACTCATTTCCTGCTTAGTAAAGTGTTAACCTGTGATTATAGTGACTGGCCATTGATTGGGGGGGGGAGTTATTCAGGGGGTCAGTAGGCATGTTTGATGGTGCGTTGGGTGGGAAAATGTGTTTTTTTTGACAGCGGGTTGGGACCTCGCTGTCAACCCGCCACCACATGCCTTTCCCAGATGTCGGGTCTGTCAGCGCTAAACAAACCCGACACGCAGTGGAGGGGGAGGCAATTCAGGTCATTATGACCTTGTCAACAGCCCATTAAGAAGTATTTTGAGTTCACCGTTACATTTTACGAGGTCACCCACGGGGTCCATGCTGCTCGGGGATCACGTCAGGTAAGGAGGTCGGGATTTGTATGACCATGGAATCATCTCATTACTTGACAGCTGCAAATGTGGTATAAAAGCTCCCATCTC
The DNA here is from genome assembly GCA_030390025.1 of Squalus acanthias. Lineage (NCBI taxonomy): Eukaryota > Metazoa > Chordata > Chondrichthyes > Squaliformes > Squalidae > Squalus > Squalus acanthias. The sequence continues at coordinate 12,771,719 of CM059428.1, forward strand.
ACAGCTGTTCATTTTCCGAGCTCAGAAGTTGTTGCTTACTGCATTTGGAAGACAGATTGAGCTTTTGTTGCAGTTGTTTGGAGTAAACTGTCTATCCAGTGTCACCTCATTGGAACAACCTCTCTCACCATTGACAGACTGCTTCTGTCATCTCAACTTCACCTGCCATCTACTACATCAGCATCGGTTCCCTTGAAACTATCTCGCCTCAGTCCTCAGAATCCCACCACGATCAGCCCCAACACCAGCAGCACCAGGCACTCCAGCAGCACCAACAACAACACCAACCTTCTCCGCAATCACCTGACGCTTCACAGGACACAGGGCATCAGCACCCGACCACATTGCTGCCCGAGACGCCAGGGATGGCCTCACCATGGCCAGATTTACTTCACTTTACGCTGTACACCCATATGGCTGCCACATGATGTGCCAGTTTGGCACCACCCCACACCAACAACATAAAGCATCCCTACAATGCCCAAGCCACTCCTTTCACACTCATCACTATTGCGGGGGGTACCGTTATGTCTCACCATTCACTGCAGCTCACTAAGCCACTTCAAAAGGTTCACACAAATCTGTCCAAGAACTCAAAGTGTTGAAAATAAAGATTGCAATGTTTGAGAGCACATTAACAGAAACCTCACATGAACATTGGCTAAAATAGACAACTGACTACACTTGTGTGTTGTTAGTTGGTATGATTGGACTAGGGTGGGGGTGAGGGGTGGCTAGTGAGATGGGGGGGGTGATAATGTAGATAGAGAGGGATGGGTGGAGGTGCAAGGTAAGTTGGTGTGAGTAAGGATGTGCAGGAGTAGGTTAGGGAAGACAGAGTGATGGAGATGTAATGAGTGGCACAGCAGGATGAGGTTGAGTGTGGCTTTGCAGTAACGTTTCGTGATCTACTGAGATCACTGAATGGTTTGTGCCACTGCTGCCTGGTCCTCCTTATGACATCTCTGCTTGTGTCCTCCTCTGCAATGTCCAACCAGGCTGCGTTGATCTCCTGGCGAGGTCGCTTCCGTTCATGGGAAAGGACACGAACCTCCCTGCCTGCTGTGACTCCCTCCATAAGCATATGGAGGGAGTCATGGGAGAGCCTGGGTGCAGCCCTGTGCCTTTGTGCAGTGCTTGTCAGTGTTTGCAGCACCTCAATGCTGTCAGCACAAATGTCAAAATTAATTTGTGCATGGGCCCTTTAAGGAAACCAGCTGATGACGTGTCATCGAATGGTGTCATCAGACCCGCTTCCTTCAATTGGTCGGGAAACGGGCTGGGCGGGCTTAACAAGCCCAATCGGGGACAATCATTTTGGACAGCGGGATGTAACCAGCAGCGAAGCCGGGACCCGCCATCGATGTCGCCCGCCACGGACCCGCCGATGTTGGTAAAATCCAGCTCTGGATGTTTTAATACACCGTGAGCAATTACTGGAAAATTCCGCATTCTACGTGGTTGGTAATAGAAAGTAGTCGCTGGCAAGTAACGATGTAAACAACCTTACCTCGTCATCCCCCATGTGTCTTCTGTGCTGTCATGAGACCCCTCCGTGCCTTGGTATCTCATGGTAAATCTAATCCAGTATTATTCCTATTCCTCTCCTCTATTCTTTGCAGAACAAAAATATACCTACTCATGATATCTTTACCATTATTCTTTAATAAATGACAATGTTGCTGTTATTTCTATACCTTAAGTGGTGCAATTTGTATTCAGAGTTTGTGTTGCTTGCAAAACAAAATCTGTGTCGACACTAAAACTAGCAATGAAGCTGAATCTGACACCTGATGGTCCTCCTGGCTTTCCTAGAGGCACTGTCGCTCTACAGTAAAGGTCATGGAAGACTGCTCCTGGTAACCTGTCAGGAACGTTTAGAAAACCACTGACTATTTCATGGTCACTGAAGGACTAGGCTCAACGTCGAGTTTTAGCAACTGTCCCAAAAGAAGTTTGAATAAATGGATGGCCCAAGTGCAAGTCTCCAAAAGGATTAAATGTACTGATCCCTCAATACAATGGCCCGGATTCTGCGGTCAGCGCCGAACTGACGGCACTCACCGCCGACCTCAAAGAAAGCTGCCCGCAAAGATCTAGCGATCTCTGTGGCGTGGATTTCACCTTCCCTGACGTTAATTTCATTCTGGCACCAAGTGAAGGGGATCTCCGGCGTCCAGTAACAGTGATGTCATCAAGCAGGCTAAGCAGTCAATCTCATTGAAGAATTCTCACCGACAGCAAACCGGGAAGTAAAATCCACTGATTTTCCTTCACGTTTTAATAATATTACAGAGAGCGAAATAAAGATTGCGACATTCACATGGGATTAAGGTAGAAGCTGAAATATCATAAACAAACTTTAAAAAATATATATTATATTAAAAACCATGGAATTTTTTATCATAATGGAAAAATTTGACATTCCACAAATATAAAATTCGTTTTTCTGGGCCAGAACGGTTGTTCAGCAGTCAGTACGCCTTTAAAAACCCAGTTACACCTCTTTCAACAAGGCTTAACTTTTTCAGAGTGTTTTAACAGCAATAATCCAGTGTAAAATGGTAGGTTTTGTGCACAGTTTAGGATGTATTGTCCTCCATTTGCCAACTGTAACAAAAGATTAGGTATGCATATAACTGAGGTGCCTTGCTTTATATTCACAACTCATTCATCAAAATAACAGAGAAAAAAATAACCATAATTGTTACTGTTTTTCTTTCCAGTATCGAACCACTGAATTGATCATTTTTTTTTTGACATAGGGAATATTTTCTAAAGTTGCTTGTGCTTTCGTCCTTCTAAACCGAACCATGTATCCTGATCTTATGAAATATTTCTATGGATATTGCAAGGCTAATCATGATCTGTACATTATTCTACCACGTATTTCAAATAGCAGAAAAATTACACTGATGCAAACCATTCGGTCGGGAATAATGGATTGCTGTGAGCGAGCCACAGGACACAATGCAATTAAGGGGCGCTGATATATCTCGACACCTAAGAGCTTATAAGCAGCATTCTATTCATTCATTCTGAAATCATCGAATAACCAATGGTAAGATGAATAGAATGAACTTTTTAATCTGTTGCAACTACGTTGTGATGCAAATAGAATGAATCATGGTTTACAGAATTGATACAAAAATGGAAATTCTAGCATATAACATGCAGTTGGGATGATAATTCAGATACACTTAGATTTTAAACCTGGAGTTGGTTTCAAAGGAGTAAAATTTGGGTCCTCTCAACTCCCTGGATTCCGCTAAGGTCCCGGCAGACTGGAAAACTGCTAATGTAACACCCTTATTTAAAAAGGGCAGTAGACAGAAGGCTGGTAACTATAGACCGGTTAGCCTAACATCTGTGGTAGGTAAAATTTTGGAGTCCATTATTAAGGAAACAGTAACAGGACATTTGGATAATCATAATTTAATAGGACAAAGTCAGCATGGTTTTACGAAGGGGAAGTCATGTTTGACAAATTTGCTGGAGTTCTTTGAGGAAGTAACATATAGAGTGGATAAAGGGGAACCAGTGGACGTAGTGTATTTAGACTTCCAAAAGGCATTTGACAAGGTGCCACACAAAAGATTATTGCTTAAGGTAAAAAATCACGGGATTGGGGGTAATATTCTGGCATGGATAGAGGATTGGCTATCTAACAGAAAGCAAAGAGTTGGGATAAATGGTTCATTCTCAGACTGGCAATCAGTAACTAGTGGTGTTCCACAGGGGTCAGTGCTGGGTCCCCAACTCTTCACAATCTATATTAACGATTTGGAGGAAGGGACCAAGTGTAACATATCAAAATTTGCAGATGATACAAAGATGGGAGGGAAAGTAGTGAGTGAGGAGGACATAAAAAACCTGCAAGGGGACATAGACAGGCTAAGTAAGTGGGCAGAGATTTGGCAGATGGAATACAACACTGGAAAGTGTGAGGTGATGCACTTTGGCAGGAAAAATCCTAGAGCAATTTATTATCTTAATGGCAAGAAACTGGAGAGTACTGAAGTGCAAAGGGATCTGGGGGTCCTGGTGCACGAAACGCAAAAGGTTAGTATGCAGGTGCAGCAAGTGATTAAGAAGGCAAATGGAATGTTGGCTTTCATTGCTAGGGGGATAGAATATAAAAATAGGGAGGTATTGCTTCAGTTGTACAAGGTATTGGTGAGACCGCACCTGGAATACTGCATACAGTTTTGGTGTCCTTACTTAAGGAAAGACATCCTTGCTCTCGAGGCAGTGCAAAAAAGGTTCACTCGGTTAATCCCGGGGATGAGGGGGTGGTCATATGAGGAGAGGTTGGGTAGATTGGGACTCTACTCATTGGAGTTCAGAAGAATGAGAGGCGATCTTATTGAAACATATAAGATTGTGAAGGGGTTGGATCGGGTGGATGCGGGGAGGATGTTCCCGATGACGGGTGAGACGAGAACTAGGGGACATAGTCTTAGAATAAGGGGCTGCTCTTTCAAAACTGAGATGAGGAGGAACTACTTCACTCAGAGGGTGGTAGGTCCATGGAATATGCTGCCACAAAAAGCTGTAGAAGCTACAACATTAATTAAATTTAAAACAGAAATAGACAGTTTCCTAGAAGTAAAGGGCATTAAGGGTTACGGGGAGCGGGCAGGAATTTGGACATGAGTCTAGGTTCGGATCGGTCATGGCCCTGTGGGTAGTGGAGCGGGCCCAGGGACTGTGTAGCCTGATTCTGCTCCTATTTCGTGTGTGAAATTCTGTTAGATGCAGGAGATGGTTCTGTGATAGATCGTAGATTGGCGGTTAGGATCAGATCAGCCATGATCTTATTGAATGGCGGAGCAGGCTCGAGGGGCCGATTGGCCTACTCCTGCTCCTAGTTCTTATGTTCTTATGTTCTTATGTTCTTATGAATCTGTCTTTGAGACTTCATCAATAGCATTAGATGAAGTAGGGTGGGAGGAGGCTCGTGTGGAGCATAAACACCAGCACGGACCTGTTGGGCCGAATGGCCTGTATGACACCAACAACAATTTTTTTTTTTATTCATCCACAGGATTTATTGCCCATCTCTGATTGCCCTTGAGAAAGTGGTGGTGAGCCGCCTTCTTGAACCGCAGCAGTAGCAGTTTGGTACAACTGAGTGGCTTGCTGGGCCATTTCAGAGGGGAGTTAAGAGTCAACCACATTGCTGTGGCTCTGGAGTCACATATAGGGCCAGACCGGGTAAGGATGGCAGATTTCCTTCCCTAAAGGACATTAGTGAACCAGATGGGTTTTTACGACAATCCGGTAGTTACATGTCATTTTAATTTAATTAACTGAATTTAAATTCCCCGGCTGTGGTGGTGGGATTGTGAACTCGTGTCTCTGGGTCATTAGTCCAGGCCTCTAGTCCAGTAACATAACCACTATGCCACCGCACATTTTTTTGAAATCTACCAAGGTCAAATAAATGTTTTCTCGCAACCACCCTTTCAACCACTTGGATACACCCCATCATGAACTTGCACACACACCCTCGCAACGGACTTGGTACTTTTGAAAACCTGAAAGCGTAAAAGGTGGTTCAGACGTACGCTCCGCAGAACAGACTCGCCCCACACAGGTGAAAACAGCAGTAATCGGAAGTTCCCCCTGGAACAGAAGCAACTTTATGCTGAAAAAGTTATGAGAAACAAAATAAGCCACATCTTTGTTGTGACTTTCTAGTCACAAATGGCAACCATTCACGTGAGAATCTCCACGGTGACTATTTCACAAAGTTAAGCCAACAGTGCCCAAATTGGCTAAAACCTTGAAACAGCACAATCTGGCTGGCTTTGCTCTTGGAATGCTATCTTGTGCTCTACACAAAGGTAAGTGTGGATGAGGGAAGCTATTTGACACATCTAGCTCATTTTTTCAAAGGACGTATGACAGCATCTGACTGCTGCTTGATTGATTCAAGAGTTTTTGCTTTCACTTCCATACCCGGAAGACCATTCAAAGCACTAATTGCTCTTTGCGTGAGGAAGTGCATCCTGACATCAGTTCTGAACTTGCCTTTCGCTAATTTGTAACTATTTCCTTTTGTCCTTTGGCCATAGCTTAACTTGAAATAGCGTTCCAGATTAACCAATTCAATTCCACTTAGTGTCTTATATATCTCTATGTTGTCTCCGCTCACTTGTCTCCTTTCAAATTGAAGAGTCCAGGATTTTCTAACCTTTCCTCATAACTAAGTTTTTTAGGGAGCAATCTTTTGGCTCTCCTGAGGACACTGATTCCAGGGCCTGGATGTTTTCCTACCGCTTGGATGGTCTCAAGGTGTGGAAACCATACAGAAGAAGAAACACGGTCACTCGATTTCACACTCCCAGCCGCCAGGCTCCTCGAGGTTGTCCTGCAAGACCATCTGAAGTGTCCCCCACCGAAAGTCACCAGCCTTCCACCAGCCATGCTGCAGCCACTGGGGTAGCGCTGCGTGACATCAGTAGGATAGGCAAAGGCACACACAAGACAGTCACTAAGAGAATGCATAAGGGTGATTATTTGATTTTTTGTTGTAATTTTGGATGTATATATGCATAAAGTTGGAAAGTTTGCTTTGTGGTGGCTTTTATTTCAGCATTGTGGCCAAGAGGACGCTGTCATGGTCAGTAACAGAGGGAAGGTAAGGTGTAGGACAAATGTTGAAAGGGGAATTGGGGTTGTGTTCATTGGTACCGCAGGCGGATGTTTCAATCCAGATATCCCGGCCAGAAAGAGGCAGTCTGGGTTGCATCTGTCCATCCGCTTCCTCTTCTGCTTCCTCCTCCTCTGCTTCCTCCTCCTCTGCTTCTTCCTCTTCCCTCTGTCCCCTTTGCTGCCTCTGCTCCATCTCCATGTGATGTTGCAGCCCAAGGGGGACTGCAACGAGTGCTCCTTGGACTGGGAGCAAGTGGTGTTCTCAGAGGCCTTCCTTTAACATCCAAAGCCTCGCAAACGTCCAGCAGCACTCCCAGCACACTTTAACAACTTTTTAAAATGTATTGCACCAAGCCACTACTCCAATAAAATGTAAAAATACCACTCCAAAACCTGAAATCAAAACTTACCTGAAAGATGTGTGTATCCCTTTAAGAAGCACTGGCAGTGTCTCTGTACAACTGCTGCACACACGTTCTTCTGTGCGTGGTTAGGAGAGAGCGGGATGGAGAGCAGCGACGTCCAAAATCGCAGTCGTGCATCAATTCAGGCGTTGCACAGGGATTGACGTCACAATCTGCATATTTACATGGGGCAGGCAATGACAATGCTGCCGACCTCTCCCAAATGGCAGCCGCCGTGTTCCGCATCAGAAGTGGGCGGAAGCGAGGTAGCTGCCACATTTTCAATCAAACCGGCCTTAACGGCCAGCGCTACAACCTCGAATTTCGCAGTCAATGAGTCCTATAGGATTACAAGAATTGTGAGGGGGTGGACCATTGGCATACTGAAGTCTCACTTCCGGTGACTGGACAGATTTAGCGCGATTCTACAGTACAGCCCAACAAGACTATCAAGAATTGTTGCTTGCTGCCTGTTCCATCGTGTTGCTGTACAGAAATGCTCACTACTTCCTGAATTGGAAGAGGATGAGTAAGAGAAAGAGGAAGATGGTGATGCCCATCTATCTCCACACTGTATAATTCAGTATGGGAGGTGGAGCAAAAAACAAATAGTGTTGTGTAAATAATTGGGTATGAGATGTCTTGGGAAGAAAGAACAAAGTTAATTATATCTTAGCAACTTTTGTAAATAATATTACACATACATCAGTGTGGCTTGCACCTTTCTGTATCACTAACATGTGTAATATTTTTTTCTTCATGCATTTCTTCAATACATTTGCTGTAATACAGTTATGAGTAAATTGCGGCCACATTTAGGATGGTGTGAGCCTGCGATAAATATCAGAAACGGCTCCAGAGATTCTGGACTACCAGTGAGCAACACCACAGGGTATCGAGCAATACAGGAAGCTAATATATTCATTCAGCAATCGCTCTGTATAATCTTGGGGAGTCTGCTGTTAACGATGCAGATATCATTCTCAGTTCTTAACTACTTTTGAAGTTGGCAGCAGTTTATTTGCATGTGTGTATTGGTGAGTGCCTGGTTGTTACATTTGCTTGCTGGTTTGCCACTTTTTTCCACCTGTCCTCCATAGAAATTTACGGCCCAGAAAGATGCCATTTGGCCCATCGTGTCTGTGCCAGCCGAAAAAGAGCTCTCCAGCCTAATCCCACTTTCCAGTTCTTGGTCCGTAACCTTGTAGGTTCCGGCACTTCAAGTGCATATCCAAGTACTTGTTAAATGCGATGAGGGTTTCTGCCTCTACCATCCTTTCAGGCAGTGAGTTCCAGACCCCCACCACCCTCTGGGTGAAAACAATTCTTCTCAACTCCCCTCTAATCCTTCTACCAATTACTTTAAATCTATGCCCCCTGGTTATTGACCTCTCTGCTAAGGGAAATAGGTCCTTCCTATCCACTCTATCTAGGCCCCTCATAATTTTATACACCTCAATGAAGTCTCCCCTCAGCCTCCTCTGTTCCAAAGAAAACAACCCAGCCTATCCAATCCTTCCTCATAGCTAAAATTCTCCAGTCCTGGCGTGTAAAGTTTCGCAATTATCGCGATTCGAAATAACGAGATAGAAGCAGATTCGTTTGAGCAGTTTATTTAAACAAAATGCTGTCATGATTAAACAGGACACAGAAGCCTGTAAAATGGCCGCCGCGCATCGTGGCAGAAGTTTCCAGAAGTACAGTGGGCAGACAAGATGGCGTTCGAATAAACATTTTCGATAAGCACTGATAAAGACAGGATGCAACCTGTTTGCATTTGTGACAATAGCAAAAGATATGAGTGCTGGAATCGTTTTCCACTCACAAGTAAGGACCATTGTACTGGGCAATCGAAGGCCCATCCAGACACATCAAATGCAAATACCCCCACGGCTCTACAATGAGAGAGCCATTCTCGGGTGATTAAACAAGTATTCGGGGGCCCCCAAAACCCAGTCAGGGAGGCTCCGAGCCGGTTCAACAATGGGGAAAACATTAACGGGTAGTTGGCCAGTCTCAGGTGCTACCGAAACCCGTTAAAGACAAGAATCACCCCATGCTGGGAGTTTTGAGCGCCAATATTTCACAAAGGACAAACATTAAGATTTGAGCGGGAGATAAGGAAACACAGCACTATAACTATAGACAACAAATGTCCATCGCTCTCTTACTCCCTTGATTCGATTCTTATTCGCTTGATTCGTGCTCTTGTTTCTCTGGACTGTTGACTCTGGACTTTTAGCCGCACTGGACGGTTATTCGAATGTTGGGTGGAGCTCAAACGGAACGAGCCGCCTCGACGAAGGCCGGTAACCGGGTGCACCATCCCGAGTGTCGGTAAACGGTGTTCTGGACCCGAAGGCCCGAAGAGACGAGACGAGACGAGATGAGAAGAGAAGAAGAAGAATCCACGTGCCGCCGCGGTCAGTAAACCCCGACCGCGCCGAATTTATACGAACTCTATCAGTTACTGCACGAACTGGTCATAGACTCTTCCTCGAATTTTATCGACAACCGGTGTCGATACAGGAAGACTCTTCTTTGAATTCTACCGGCAACTGGTGTCGGTCCAGGAAGACTCTTCTTTGAGTTCTACAGCCGGGCCCGAGCACTGTCGAGTTCTTCATGACAACGGGAAGCCCAGCCTGCTTGCAGCAGCAGTGAAAGTAAACAAGTGGGGTACAGAGACCCCTCAAAACACGTGACAGTCAGGCGCTGCAGCGAAACGAGCCGAGCGCCTCACTTTAAAATTCTCCGAAGTATCACGAGTGGTGAGCATGTTTCCCGATCCTACAAATCTAGATAGAAACATAGAAACATAGAAACATAGAATCTAGGAGCAGGAGTAGGCCATTCGGCCCGTCGAGCCTACTCCGCCATTCAATACGATCATGGCTGATCATCCAAATCCACTACCCTGTCCCTGCTTTAATCCCCACAGTACACATATCCCACCCTACCCCAGTGCAGTAACTGATAGAGTTCGTGATGTAGATGTAGTGTAGGTATTGATAGGGGAGGGTGGTTTTATTAAGGATGAAGTATAATGTGTTCCCCTTTTTACGATGTGCCGTGCGTTCTTCATTACCATAGACCAAGCTTTATGAATATATGTATACTTGTACTCTCATTAATTTGTGCCTATGACATGTACTTCATGATTTTAGACGCTATGCAATAAAGATTTCCATTTCGTACTATTCAACCAGGTCTATTTGAGTTTTTCTCTGCATTACTGCTCTCGCACCTAAGTCCAGTGTCAGAACCGTAAGGGCGAGTGGGTCGAACCACTCACAGGTGCTTATTGCAACAAGACTGGCCGGAGACCAGAGCAGGCAATAGTATTAGGCAACGAAGGCCTAACCCCGCACCAGCACCGTCTGCGATACAAGCACGACACAAAACCCCTTACAGGCGTCATATTACCTACTAGTCTGATCCTGCACACTCGGCTTGCTTATGGTATGACAAACCCCCTAACCTGCTATCTGTGAAGAAAATATTGATGGCCCCTTTATTTTCTTGTTTGCAGAATCAGAGACAACTAAGGAACATTATTGGAAAGCATGTCTCCTCACACTCTAAAGCTTGTCTGTTACTATGGGTAACTGGAAGATGTTTCTGAATGGTGGGACAATGACTATCATTTTCAGAATCAAACTCAAATGTATAGATTCAGGGCAGATCGTTTTATTCAGTGAAACACTATAGTTTTGGTAAAACCTAGATGACTCAGAGTTATTTTCGACAGGCCAGCTGGGGTTGTCTTTTTGAAGGCATTCGCTCCTCAAGACAGAAAGTAAAAAGCACATTATGGTCACACTCCGGGTAAATTCTGTTGTACTACACTAAAACCTTCCTGTATTATATATATTATATATGAGCATTGCGCTTTCAGATGCAAAGTGGAGAAAACAGGACAACACCTGTGATGGTGCCTATTAAAAACTCAAAGTATAGAGCTTGTAGGTGAAAGAGAATAACATCATCAGAAATGGTTGAAGTAATACTTCAAAAGTCAGAAATCTACTTATCGCTGTTTCCCTTGCTTATGTATTCTTACTGTTTTCATGATGTTTCTAAATTTCCATATCCATGGCTTAAGGACAAACAGCAATATGCCATTCAAAATATCATTCCATCCATTGATATCTGTGGCATGACAAATTTGGGCTCTAAGGTATGAATTCGTTGCTGGGCAGATGGCATTATGACAGGCTTAATCCCTAAATTTATGTAAAAGAAGATTAATTTCATAAATAGTGAACTGCTGCTTTCCATTCTCATGCACAAACATTATCTGGTGTCGAGCAATATTGGGAGACTTGTGCAGGAGCAGGAAAATACAGCCTGTAGCATGCACTGAAAATGCTATTAACCTTAATTTGTGATAGCCTTCCTCATACAGGAAGGAAAAATTTATGTTCGGCAATAATGTATTATTCCCCAACGTGGACTGGCTGAGCGTTATTGCTTGGAGGAGGTGGCAGAGTCATTTAGTAAGTGGTTTGTGAAAACTCTGGTGCGTCACACCTTTCAAAATGGATTTTACAATTTATATTAAAACTGAGATAAAGTACGAGAAAATTTGACATAACCGAATCATGCTCAAATGCAATGGATATACAATAAGAAAAGTGTGCGCGTAATGTGATTAAAATGTAATTTGAAGCTTCAACTGTAAGTAATGTAAACATGAGCCACAAAACTAATGCAGCAGTTTTCAATAAAATACTTACGCTGTGGGGATTAATTATTGACTAGGTTGGAGAATAAAGACAATGGGGGTAATTTTGACTTTGGGTCATGGTGTAAATTGGGCGATATTGGATCAGCCGCCCATTGTACATCTCTCTCCATTTTCATTTCTGTTGAACTCAGAATTACCCCAATGAGTTCAACGAGGGAGAAATTATCCCTGTACTGGCACATTTGAAGATTAAGAAATTGCATGTAAAATGTCAAAACTAGGAGCCAAACTCAGGGATTAGACCCAAGTACATAGAAAGGGAGCAGGAGCGATCAGCTGAGTCAGAAAAGGTGCACCGCTTGAGGGTCCTTGAGTCTCAAGTCCCAAGATGTACGCAAAGCAATAACCTGTGGATTAAATCCAATATCCACAACCAATTGTGTCTGGCAATTCAATAACGTTAAACAGGATGCAAAGGAAAACTTGCCTTTTGATAAACGAATGGCTAGAGGGACAGGAGGTACTCCACAAAGACTCCAAATGTTATCAGTAGCAGAGGAGTTAACTCTGAAAGTCTGCATGGTTACAGATTTAGGTAAGTTATCTCACCTCCAGGTCTACTAATCAGTGACGGAGCTCAATGACTTGATGAGGGGAGGCAAGGTAACACGCCAGCCACTGTCCCTTTTCCTCCTTGAGCACCAAGAGATCATGCTCTAAAACTAAGCGCTGCACAAGTTACTCTTCACAATGCCCGTGATTAAGGCGTCACTAACTCGGGATCTTACAATATGTGTCACCATCATCTTGAACAGCAATTACATGCATGAACAGCTTACAACTCCTTCCTTCACTTTTACAGGATTATACTACCAGATCTCTTATATTAGCTGTGCAGTGTCATCTGGGAGAAGTCCCTCAACCTCTAATCCTCGCCTAATTCCCTGCATCTTGTTTTAGGAGAAGCATGGTCACAATGCCAGTAAAAGGCAAGGGCTCAGAGGAGGCATTCTCAGGATCAGAGAGCTGAGGACCAGGCCATGGAGCTCCTGTGGAAATACGCTACTCTAGATGTGGAAGAATGGGAAGATCAATGGGGCAGTGCAGGCGGCAGGTTAGTAGGTGCACAGCTACACGGTCACCACGGCAACCATTAAGCAGCAGACAACCAGAAGCTTCCGTACCCTTCTCTCTCTCTTTAATCCCAAATCTTAGATCATGTGCTCCTTTCCTGCAGATTCATCACAATGGGTGGGGGTTGGGGGGGGGCGGGCGTTGGCGGCTAGGATAATGAAGAGGAGGAAGATGATCAAGAATGGGATCCTGATTATAATCGCTCAACCTTTGGTAGCCTAGGCCCTGAGCTCTGGAATTCCCTGCCTAAACCTCTCCGCCTCACTACCTCTCTTTCCTCCTTTCAGACGCCCCTTAAAATCTACCTCTTTGACCAAGCTTTTGGTCACCTGCCCTAATTTATCCTTATGTGGATCGGTGTCAATTTTTTGTCTTAAAATACTCCTGTGCAGCGCCTTGGGACGTTTTACTACATTAAAGGTGCTATATAAATACAAGTTGTTGTTGTTGTTGTTGAAGTGGGAGCAGGAGGGAAGAAAAAAAATTCCCTGTGGACTATGATGACAATGATAATGGTGATTAGGATGAGAAGTGGGAAGAGGAGGATGATGAGGATTTAGCCCCTGTGTTGCTCTGCCACAATGTTCCCCTCCCCCAACCTCACTTACTTTCACAGTCACATGCAAGTGTTCAGATACTTTCACCTGAAGGGTGTTAGATTGTGTCAGTAAGGATTTGAGACCTCAGAAAGCACGAGGGGGTCAGGGAAGTGGGTGAGGAGAACCAATCCCTGACTTTGGAGTCATGGAACCAGAAGGTGCCTGAAGAGAAGAATGTTTGAGGCACAGAGCACGGGCTCTGACATCAGTCCACAAGGATCGGCAGCACTGACAACTCTGAGTCTAGAGTCTATAGCACTCATCTGTGGGTGAAGGGATTATTACTAGTCCTAGCCCCTTTTGGGCTACCCCGAATCAGGCGTATTCCCCAGACATTCACCTTCAACTAAAGTTAGAGGTAGCCTAATCCTAAAGAAGCTTAATTGGGTCGAAAGGTCCAGACTATCTCTCCCTAAAGGAAAGGAACAACCTGAAGATGTTACCGTCCTCCAGATAGCACTTTTAATAGGTTTAAGCTAGACTGTAACCTTCCGGATATTATGAGGGTCCGGAAAACTCCCTCAGAATTCTGCAACTCCTCACCAAAGAGTGTACAGAGATTGAGTTTGTGAGTTTGATACAGAAGTACTATGTGAGACAATTCTAAAAATATATAGATTTATTAAAGAACCGACATGTAATTACAGTTGGTGATTCAGTTGCAACATTAACACTTCCAAATACAAAAGCTTACAATTCTTATTATCAGAGATCCTTATTCTCAAATCTTAACTTCGTTGCATTTTTACATTTCTTAGTCTTATTCCAGGATATCCACCAAAATCAAATACAGTCCTTTTTGATCCCCGAGATACAAAGAGTTGAAGACTTACAGAGCTTGCCTCTGAAGCCTGAGAATCACTTTGCCCCTTTCAGCGAATCTATCTTCCCATTTGAAAGTCCAATTTTTATACCCTTTCTCAGTGGTATATCCTTTGAAGTTTTCTGCTGATGTAAGCTAATTATCTCTAGTCATTTTTCTGCTGACCCCTGCTATTCTTACAGTTAGCTCAGCTGGTAGCATGCAGACTCGTGTCTCTCCTTTAGGTGTTTCAAGTTCAACACAAAAACAATGTGATGGGTGGTGCCTCCCCCACTTGATGCGATTCTTACCAAGGTCTTCTGTTTGTATCTTTTGCATTTAGAACACCTCAACCGGATGCACCATTGTCTTCTTAGTTACCTCAACTGGTTGCATTAAGAATTATGTCTCCATGTTTCATTTGATGTCATTTTTATGAAGGCATATGTTTCTTTATCTTTCTGTGTTTCATTTCAAAGTGTTGGTGTAAGACACTTTAACAGAGTATTCCATTGTGTTCTTTCCAAGCTTCAGACTTCCCAGAACTTCTAACCTTCTGTTTCAGTGTCAACAACTTATCTTATCTCAAAAGTCTGTATGCTGTTCACAGCTTTAGATTGTTGAGGCTTCCAGATCTTCAAACCCAGTTTGTCATGTTTCAAAGGCCAGAATATTTCATAGAATGGTGTATGTTTCTGAATATGGCATATTCCTTCACATGGGAACATCATTGCAGATACTGATGGAAAGTTTGTTAGACCCCAGCTAAGAAGTGGCACACAGCCAATTGGTGCCTCCCCTCCATGGAAGAACAGGCTGAGGCTCTGGTGGCAGTAGGGCAACAGATTCAACAGTGCCCTTAAAACTGGCTTTCAGATCCTGGGGGCTGGGTTACAGGTCATTGTCTCTCATATCTTTCAGGATTGTATTGTACCATTAGACCAGCCAGTACTTTAGACCTACCTGACCGTTGAACTGTGGGGACACAGATGCGGGGTCCAGTGGAATGATGATGGCTGCACATTTTACACCTTTCACACCCGATTTTGGTTTCCATTGAAGGTGATGAAAACTAAAATCACATGTCATGTAAAATAGGAGGCCGGTGCTATACGTGAAAATTCACACCAGGATTTTTATTCATTCTTGGGATATAGGCATCGCTGGCAAGGCTGACATTTATTGTCCATCCCTAGTTGCCTTTGAGAAGGTGGTGGTGGGCCTTCTTCTTGAACCGCTGCAGTCCGTGTGATGAAGGTGCTCCCACAGTGCTGTTAGATAGGGAGTTCCAGGATTTTGACCCAGCGACGATGAAGGAACGATGAAAGATGATGAATGTCTTACTCAGGTGTGGGCAGAAATTTTTGTGTGGACTCAGAGGATTCAGTCTACCTGAGGCAGTATAGCTCTATCCAGGTGCAAGGCCGAAAGAAAAAAACACTACAAAAATTCTTCTGAAATGCTAGCAATCTCTCTTGAAAGTTTTCTTCAGACTGCAGGCTTCAAAGTAAAGCACTTCCACCAGCATCAGCTGACACTAGCAGCAGGCACACTTCATTTATTTCATTCTAAGTTACCTTTGGTGCAATAGGAATAAAAGTTGGAGATTGCGACACCATTGCTGCTCATTTTGATATATGGTGCTGAACTCCCTGCACTATCAGTGAACACACACACAAAAGTGGGAATGACTGTGTCCCTTAACGACATTAAGGGACATAAACAAATCCTGGCCGACAATCACTGACAAAATTGCTGGCATGCTGATTTTATGACAGATACGTGCCAAAACCAGCAAGTAACTGTGTGACCAATGTAGTAAAACGAGTAGATAGAATTACATAGTATTTACACCACAGACACAGGCCATTCGGCACAACTGGTGTTTAATATAATGTGGAGAAATGTGAAGTTATCCAATTTGGTAGGAAAAATAGTAAAGCTGAATATTTTTTAAATGGTGAGAGATTGGGAAATGTTGGTGTTCAGAGGGACCTGGGTGTCCTTGTACACGAATCACTGAAAGTTAACGTGCAGGTACAGCAAGCAATTAGGAAAGCAAATGGTACGTTGGCCTTTTTTACAAAGGGATTGGAGTATAAGGGGGAAAAACTCGGTGGCTTTGCGCCACCCATTAGCGCCCCGAGGGGGCACTAACGGGGCGCAAAGTGCCTAGCGCCCGGGCGCAGTGCCGCTAATGCCTCCCGTGAAATTCAGCGGGAGGTTAGCGGCGGCGGTAGCCAGTAGCGCCCCGCGGCGCTGCGCCTCCGGTGATGACATCATCGCCGTGCGCAGTGCCCCGCTCGCGCCCCGGCCGCAAACTTGGCTCGCTTCCCCTGACCTACCGCTGGACGCTATATTCGACAGGGTCAGGGTAGCGTTTTTGCGGCCGGGGCGGCGCAAATTAAAGGGCAGGTGCCGGGCGGCCATTTTTTTGGGGCTGCCTGCCAGCACCTGACCCCTCTCTCCTCCTACTGCGGGGTGCCGGCCGGGAGTAGGCTCGAAGGGCCAAATGACCTACTCCTGCTCCTATGTCTTATGTTCTTTATGTTCCACACGAGCCTCCTGCCGACCCTTTTTATATAAGTCTATCAACATATCCCTCTATTCCTTTCTCCCTCATGTGTTTGTCTAGCTTCCCCTTGAATACATCTATGCTATTTGCCTCAACCACTCCATGTGGTAGTGAGTATTATTTATCTGAACCATTGCATGTTAGTAATAAATGCAGAGCTGTGTTAACGTGCTCTATGATGGACCATGTCACTTTACGGTTGTATCTGTGTTCGGGGATAGTATAAAAGGTTTAAGAGTCAAGGTTGAAGCCATAGCCATGGTCCCACATCAACCAAGCCTTCCAGTTGATTGTCTTTCCCAAATCAATGCAGCACACAAGAAGTGGTTAAGAAGGAAGGAAGGGTGAGCTGACCCAGGCGGACACCAGGAAGATCACCTTCTGGGCGTCACTGTCGACCTGCATGAACGGATCCTCTTCCATTTGAGGTCTGTGATCAGTTTGCCTGCTGGCGCACACAGCCCCATGTGGGTACATCAACCATGTTCCAGGACAGTGCATCAGCCATTTCCTGAATGCAGGTGGACATGCAAGGAGCTTTAACCAATGCCAGTTTAAACCTCCCTGGTGCCTCGAAAGGCCCAGCAGTTCAAAAGGAATGAATAACTGCTGTGACCTTAAGAGCTACAGAGCAGAGCAGCTGGAGTCACCGACGATGCCTTTAAATCTGAAGTCAGAATTTCTCTGCTGAGCCGAACACTCTTTATGCATTGCTCTTCCATTAGATGCCCGATTACTCATGGCTGACTTCTGCAGTCCCTTCTGTGGGTAATACCTTCTCCTTGCTGCTGTCGTCCTGTGTGTTCTCAACTCCTGTTTTCTTTCTTACCTCTCTTCAGGGAGCAGGATTACGGCTACAGCTGGTGAAGTAGCATTTTGCACCACTGGTGGTAACTTTAGCTTTGGGCACCACACTCGACTTTCCCTTTCATTGACATCAATGGAAAAGAAAATCGTGTGTGGTATATAATGGACGAGTAATTTAATATCGCCCATTTTACACTATGCTTCTATGCAGCTGACTCCGTTCAAGCTGCCACGGATGGCATCTGTCGGATCATGGATTTGTTAAGACCACAGCTTGAGTACTGTGCACAGTTCTGGTCTCCTTATCTGAGGAATGATATACTTGCCTTAGAGGCAGTGCAACGGATGTTCACTAGGTTGATCCCTGGGATGAGAGGGTTGTCCTATGAGGAGAGATTGAGTAGATTGAGCCTATACTCTCTGGAGTTTGGAAGAATGAAAGGTGATCTCATTGAAACATGTAAGATTCTGAAGGGGATTGACAGGGTCGATGCTGAGTGGATGTTTCCCCTGGCTGAAGAGTCTAATACTAGGGGACATAGTCTCAGGATAAAGGGGTCGGCCATTTCAGACTGAGATGAGGAGGAATTTTTTCACCCAGAGGGTTATGAATCTTTGGAATTCTCTGCCCCAAAGGACTGTGGATGCTGATTTGTTGATTATATTCAAGGTTGAGATAGATAGACTTTTGGACTCTAGGGCAATCGAGGGATATGGAGAGTGGGCGGGAAAGTGGAGTTGAGGTCAAAGATCAGCCATGATCTTATTGAATGGCAGAGCAGGCTCGAGGGGACGTATGGCCGACTCCTGCTCCTAATTCTTATGTTCTTATGCTCAGCCAGTCTACAGTGTGCCGCTGCAGCTACCCAGTCCTGTTTGCCAAGCTGAGTAACTATGAACTTTTCCCTGGAAAGCACCCAACAGCAGGAGAAGATTCTGCATCTTGCAGAGTGATTCGGGTCCCAAGAGTGGAAAGCCTCTTTGATGGAACTGGTTTGGTCAAGTGAGCTCCTTTCAGCAATGCTCTGGCTTTTAGGCAGCGGAAAGTATTCCACTCAATTAATGCACAGTTTGCATGTGACCATCAGCAATCCATCAAGTAGGTGGATACCAGCTACCGTGGCTGCTTCCATGGCCTATTTACCTTTTCCTGTGACAGTCATTAGTGACACAATTATTTTATGGAGTTTTGAGTCTAGATGAATGGATCCCAATGGACACGCAAACCATCTTCAACTGTGGTTCATTACACCAGCCCAAAATCCAAAAACCACCGTAGAAAAAATATACTGAGGTAAATACCTCCACAGGATACAAATTGAGAATACTGTAGATCTTGTTGTTTGTGCAGATCTGGGGGTGTTTTAACGCGAAACCATCAAGAGGATTCACCATTCAGCAGATGGAAAAGGAGGATAATAATGGGCTGATGCTGAAGAGTTGGCAGCCACACTGGAACCACAGGAAGGAATACAAATCCAGCAAAAAAAAAAAATTAAAAAGCAAAGGGGTAAAAATTCAGTTGGTTGCGCCTCCCGTTAGCGCCTTAAGAGGGCGCTAATGGGGCGCAAAGCCACTAACGCCCGGGCGCAGCGATGTTTGCGCCGCTCGGGAACTTAACTTGACATTGTGCGGCGGCGCTAAAACTTACCGCTGCGACCACCTGCGCGTGCAGATTGTGACGTCATTCCATGGTGCAACGCCCTTGTGGCGCCCCGGAGCGGAAATTGAGTGGCGCCCCCTGCCTTACCACCTGGCGCATCCAACGACCAGAAGACTGGAACGCTATCAATCGCTGTGGGGCTGGGGGGGGCGCTATTTAAAGGGGGCCTCTTCCTGTCTTTTATTGTTGGTGGCATTTTTGAACTACGCATTCTGAGAGAGAGAGGGAGAGACTTCTGGAGAGATTCAACGTTGTGTGAAGGATTTTGGGTACTGAGCAGCACTTTGCAGGTTCATTTTGATTTGCCATTCCTTGTATCGATTTAGCAGAGACTGTGGGAGCTGCACTCTGAGCTCTTTGCCTGGTACTCTCCATTGTTCTTTCCAGCACATTTGATGTGCAAGTCTCTCCAGGCCGAGATTCAAGGCTGCAATGAACAGGATTTGGAAGGAAAGCAAGATTAACCATCCCCTTTAAGAACTGGCCCATGCCATTGTGTGTGTGTTCCATTGCTGACTGACATTACATGAGCTTCGCCAGCGCGCTGAGTTAGCGCCTCACTCCTTGGCCTTTGCGCCTTAAGACAGGTGTGCAGCGCCTGCTTTAGCGCTCCACTCACCTCCCGGGGCGGTAAAAGTAAAGTTTCCAGTCAGTGCCGATAATTAGCGCCAGGCGCTAATATTTGCGTCCAGACGATATTTGCGCCCCAAATGGGGCGCGACCTAATTTCTACCCCAAAGTCTCCTCAGAACAAGCGTTGCTGAATACACGTTCCCAACGAACAAACCCACCATATCGCATGTCTATCAATATCCTCTACTTAACATCCGACGCCGGGCAGGCCCATCCATTCACTTCTTGCTGCAGAAATGTGCTCCAGTGCAAACCAATTCTCTGCACAAAGTGAAAATGCAATTCAAATAATTTATTACCCTAACCGTGATTGGTGTATTGCCAATTGATGGTTTCCCCCTGTTGATGTGTCCCCTTTGTTAGATGTATGTGAATGTATCTTACTATTTACCTTAGTGCTACTTTTGGGTCCTACCCGAGTGGGATGAAAATGGTGCTTTACTATCTCCTACTGCGCTATTGGATGGTGCTGTAACTACGGCCGTCATGTCTGGCGCTGCTGCGGCTAATGAAGAGTAATCAAAAAGGCCAGTGCAATGTTGGCCTTTATCTCAAGGGAGTTGGAATTCAGAAGTGAGGAAATGATGTTTTAGTTGTACAGATCCTTGATCAGACCACATCTGGAGTACTGCGATCAGTTTCAGACTTACTTTTCACTGGTTCCAGAGTGGAACAGGCTCGACACCTCATCCGTCCATCAGGAATTAATCTTGAAAAGTGGTCCTTCAACAGGTGATAGGCCCCTCATTATCATATTCAAGGACCCTGACGCCCATTTTAGGTACCTGCCTAAAATTCTGTTGCGGCATTGAATATCCTGCTCGCATAGCCTGCACATTCCCAGCACTGAGAGTGCTAAATATTTACTTAATTTGGTAGATCTCCAAGCGCTTGCCACATGAGATGCACTTGAGAACTTCAGCGCACCCATGGCAAAATCATCCCTACAGTTCCAAGGTCACTGACAGCTAGAGGCGGATTGGCGACGTGGGAGATTTCCCGAGTGCTTCCATAATTGGTTCGATCACGCTGTGTTATCAGTGCTTCCCCCACCCCCCACTCCCAATACGTGAGAATCCCACCCACCTTTCAGGGGAATCAGTCCACCCTTGCTGACAACCCCATTGCTTTTCCCAAATGACAATTCATTCTGTGCATGTACGAGCCTAGACATTGAGTGGGGCAGATTTACCTGTTATTGCACTCAGGTAGAATGGTTTGCCTTGACACAGAGCATAGACAAAAACCGTATGAACTCTGTTATGTCAAGCAACCCTCCCCACTCGATTCTCCTCTGTGTTCTGCACCCAGGTGATCTTTTATGCCTAATCTCAACAAAATGAAAAGCTTGTCCACTATCGGCACGCGTGTCTATCACGAGGTATTCACAACTAAGACCAATCTTCTCCACACCCAATGTCAACACGTGCACCATTGGTGATCGGGAGTAGAAACCCTGGTTGATTGTTACCCTCCCCAGATAAGCCCAGTAATGTTGCCTGCCATTGCTACACTGGCTGAGCACACAAGGATTGAAACTGGGATCTTCTTAGAGGCGGTGCAACGAAGGTTCACTAGATTGATTCCTGGGATGAGAGGGTTGTCCTATGAGGAGAGATTGAGTAGATTGGGCCTATCCTCCTGGAGTTTAGAAGAATGAGAGGTGATCTCATTGAAACATATAAGATTCTGAGGGGGATTGACAGGATAGATGCTGAGAGGTTGTTTCCCCTGGCTGGAGAGTCTAGATCTAGGGGGCAGAGTCTCAGAATAAGGGGTCGGCCATTTAAGACTGAGATGAGGAGGAATTTCTTTACTCAGAGGGTTGTGAATATTTGGAATTCTCTACCCCAAGGGGCTGTGGATGCTGAATCGTTGAGTATATTCAAGGCTGAGATCGATAGATTTTTGGACTCTGGGGGAATCAAGGGATATGGGGATCGGGCGGGAAAGTGGAGTTGAGGTCAAAGATCAGCCATGATCTTATTGAATGGCGGAGCAGGCTCGAGGGGCCGAATGGTCGACTCCTGCTCCTACTTCTTATGTTCATATCCACATGGCGCAGTAACCCACCGAGTGGTGCATTTATCCACTTTGCCATTGGGATGCAATTGTGCATGGGATTGAAGTCATGCTGTGTGATATTATTGTATAAAATTCCCCTGTCTGCTATTTTATCAAAGTTTCAACCATTTCAAACACATTGGGCCATATTTTGCGACCCCCACGGGTGCGTACAAGGTGCGCCCGCGCCCGTAGGGGCCGCGTAAGTTCCGGGTTTAGGCATGCGAAGCGCATGCGCTAAAACCCGGCACTTGCAATCTGTCAAGAATTCTCTTGGCAGACCCTCCGCATCCGCGGGAGATGGGCCTGTGCGGGTGGAGAGTTGCGCTATTTGCCCAAATTCCGCCCGCTGAATGCCCGTCAAATTCTTACGCCTGGTAAAAGCAGCGCCTGCTTTTACCAGCATAAGAGTTTTAGGGGGAAAAATTCAGTTGGATTGCGCCTCCCGTTAGCGCCTTAAGAGGGCGCTAATAGGGCGAAAAGCAACTAGCGCCCGTGCGTGGCAATTTTTGCGCCGCTCACAAAATTAACTAGACATTTTGCGGCGGCGCTAAACACTATCGCCACGATCTCCTGCACCGGCCAATCGTGACGTCAGTCGAGAGTGCAATGCCCCGGTAGCGCCCCGGACTGGATATTGAGTGGTGCCCCCTGCCTTACCGCCTGTCGCTAGCAACAACAGGTTGAGGGGAGTGTTTTGCAGTCAGGAAGGGACTGCGGGAGCGCTATTTAAAGGCGACCGCTTCCTGCCTTTTTTTGTCAGCAAAATTTTTGCACCACGCATTCTGAGTGAGAGAGAGAGACTGCAGGAGATATTCAAAGCTGTGTTGAGGAGTTTTGGGTACTGAGCAGCACTTTGCAGGTTCTTTCTGGTTTGATCTTCCTTGCATCGATTTAGAAGAGAATATGGGGGCTGCAGTCTGAGCTCTTTCCCTGGGTCTCTCCATTGTTCTTTCCAGCAGATTTGATGTACAGGTCTCTCCAGGCCGAGATTCAAGGCTGCAATGAGCAGGTGTGGATGTAGAGCAAGATCGACCCTCCCCTTTAAGAACTGGCTGGTGCCATTGTGTCTGTGTTCCATTGCTGACTGACATCACATGAGCTTCGCCAGCGCTCTGAGTTAGCGCCTCGCTCCTCAGCCTTTGCACCTTAAGATAGATGTGTAGCGGCTGATTTAGCGCTCCAATCACCTCCAGGGGCGATAGAAGCCAAGTTTGCAGTCGGTGGCGATAATTAGCGCCAGGCGCTAAACTTTGCACCCGGCCAATAATGGCGCCCCAAACGGGGCGATACTGAATTTCTCCCCCTTAAAAAATAGAAAAATAAAATGTTATCACTCAGTTATAAATTAAAAATACTCTTCAAAATGGTTTAGTTTATTTTTAGCCCTATAAAAACATTACATTTTTTTTTTCAAAAATGTTTTTTGTTTAAAACATTTAATTAAATGGCATTTTAATTAATTTTAAATATGTAATTTAAAAAATTGTATTTCATGTGTTGGTGTATTTTTTAAGTGATCTCCATTCATACTTATGGGAGTTCCGTACGTTCAGAACTGTCAAAAGTATGAATGGGGATTCCCTTCTTTTGTTGGTTGGGCCGGCCCACGTGATCCCAGGAGCGCCTACAAACCACTTGTGCCCCTGGGATACGTGGGGCTCTGCCCGCGCAGACCCGGAGAGGCCCAGGATCGCGAGTCTCCGTACCTCCCGGGCCATCGGGTATTTTCGTAGACATTTTGCAGGTCGGGGGCCTCCGCAAATGTTGAGCCCATGAAAAAAGCCATGTGGAGGAATTTCTAACACCACGCAGTGACCTTACATGTTTAACAAGATGCATTATACTGTACCAACTGGCTTGAGCATCGACATTAATGAACCATAAAATCTTACACTTGTAAATTTGGAAACAATTTCTCAGTGACAAATTACTCTTCCCTTGTGGCATTCACAAAAGGTATCCTAGATTGCAGCAAAGCAAAAACATCAGTTTATTTTTCTTAATCGGGCACTCATTAACTAAAAACCTATGGCAAATATTTCAGTGACCTTCACATTTTAGGTAAAGTTGCTTCAGTTTTGGATGGCAATATTAAAACTTATTTTACACGTAAACAGAAATTAAATCAATATGATGGTTTATTGAAGAGCAGAGGCGTTATCCCCGGTGTCCTGGGTCAATATTTATCCCTCAATCAACATCACTAAAAACTGATTATCTGGTCATTATCACATTGCTGTTTGTGGGAGCTTGCTGTGCGCAAATTGGCTGCCGCGTTTCCTACATTACAACAGTGACTACACTTCAAAAAGTACTTCATTGGCTGCAAAGCGCTTTGGGACGTCCGGTGGTCGTGAAAGATGCTATAGGAATGTAAGTCTTCCTTTTCTTCTTATTTTGCATTTCATCGCCTGCTGGACTGAGCAGCATTCTATGTGGAATTTTTATTAAGCACAAGTCTTCAAATAGAAGCCAATTACTCCTTAGGGATGTTTCTTCAAATCTGCTCTCTCAGCAGGGAGCACAGGGCGGAGATAGAACTACACAGTTGTAGCCCCTATTTCCTGCGATTGTGGTTTCCCACTGGGAGAGTGCAATCACTCCCTGCCTCATCTTTGGATTCATAAATCCTAAATATTGCACAACATTGGATCTATATTATCTCCAAAGCTAATTTCTACTCTACCCAAATCAATACTTCGAGTTCATTAAGAGTCTAAAAACCTAGCACTTATTTTAAGTAGATGCTTTTATATGTCTCAAGTCAATTAACTAACGTAATTTTGGTTAAGATACTAAGCAGTCCTGTCTGGTAAGTAAGTGCAAATGTGTATCTTAAAAATAAATTCTGTCAAACACCTCTTTTAAGTAGGGAACAGAGATTTTCACTGAATTACACCTGCTGCTGTTTCCTAATTGCATTTGAACAGTAAAGACCATATTTTATTCTGTTTGCTAATTTTTAGAAAAATGTAGATGACAACAGCTTGCATTATACTGCTCCTTTAAATTACAAAAGATTTCAAGGCATATTACAGAATAATGGTAAGAGGAACAGAATGCCAGCCCAGGGAGAGAGTTAGAAGGGGTGATTGAAAGCTTGGGTGCAAACAATTGGTTTGGGGAAGGTTTATAAAGAAGGAGAGAAGTGGAGAGAGGTGGAGGAGCTTAAGGAGGGAGTCACAGAGAGCAGAACCAAGGCAGCTGAACGCTTTGGCGTGAATGGTGGAGCGAAGGAAGAGGAATGCACAGGAGACTAGAGTCAGAAAACTGAAGGGTGCAGGTGGGACAGTAAGGCTTGAGGAAGTTACAGAGGGAGGGTGGAGCAAGGTGTTGCGAAGTGGTCCACACTCCGTCAATAAAGGTTTGAAACCCAAGGGCTGGATTTTCCAAGCCCCGAGGAGGCGGGCATGGAAGCGGGGCAGCCGGTAAATTCGGAGAAAGTGGGGGGGGATGGCAAACCCGCCCCCATCCCGCCTCCGTGCCCTTTTGCCAGAAGGCGGGAAGATGTGCAGCTTTGGGTCCCGTCTCCTGGAGGCGGGAAAAGCATTTAATCCTTTTAACTGCCTGTTAACAGGTAGTGAACAGGCAGAAAAAGGGATTAGTGCCATTTTACCTTCACAGGTGACGGCTTCCCGACCTCGGAGGACCCCGCCGGGTTGGAGGAGACAAGGCGGAGGTCTGCGGCGGTCGGAGGCACCTGGAAGTAAGGTGTAGGGGTGAGTGATGGGTGCAAGTGTGGAGTGGTAAGCATGCAAGGTGAGTGATAAGTTTAAAAAAGTGTTCACTTACCTTGTTTTCTTCCTATAGCCTTCAGCCGCGGTGGATCGGGAGACCCGACATCCTCCTTGTCAATTTCACAGACTGGCTGTTGGAACCTCCGATCCAACAGCCATGTGAAATTTACAAATTTGAAAGGTTTGATGAGTCCTGAACACAAGGACACATCAAACTAAAGAGAATGTCAGTGTTTGACAGCTTCACAGAGCTGTCAAACGCTGACATTTCTTCTTTCAGGAAGTCTTGACAGATGGCACATCTGACGTTGACGTGCTCTGTCAGTGACTTCCTCCCTAATTGGCCTGCTGAGCCCGCAGGGCGGGCTTAACAAGGTCAATCAGGGGAAAATCCCTCTGGTTGGTCAGGCGAGGATGGAGGCGGGACATTGGCATGACAAGCAGCAGTCCCGCCTCCATCTCGCCTCCATTCACAAAATCCAGCCCCAAGAGTCCGATCAACTTGACAGATTTTATTGGACAGGACACATGAGTAATTCAAGCAAGCTATATGTTTATACACTCACCCGCAGGAGACTCATCAGAGGCTGGGAGTATCATCAATCCAGCCTGTTCCTAAAGCTGAGTTCACTTAACAGAGGTTTTCATTCCATATTTATACCTTTCTTGAAATGCATCTACTTGCACTGTTTCTTTGTCTGCAACTGTCAGGCATACTGATGCAGCAGATGTCACATGGCTGGTGTTGGTGCAAAATTATGGACTAGGAGCCCCAATTCTTATCTGCACCATTCCTCAAGGCTGCTGGATCCTGAATGCCTTATCTTGTCATGCTAAACCCATCTCTCAGTATTTTTCTATATAATGTTGTATTTACTTGACTAACTCTGGCACTGTTTTTTTCTCATTGTTCCTCTTATGATTATCTAAAACTAATTCTAACACTCATTCCAGGACACTTATTTAATTTACTTCTCCTTATATTTCTGCTCATTGTGGGACCTTGCTGTGCTCAAATTAGCTGTCGCGTTTCCTACAACATTGACTGTACTTCATTGGTTGTAAAGTGCTTTGGGGCCGTCCCGATGGTCATGGAAGGATGCTACAGAAATGTAAGTTGTTTCTTTCTTTAAGGAGTTAGGTACCTTTCACACCAGGGGGTGAGATATGGACGTTTGGGCAGGCGCATTGCTTGGCCGCCTATTCCGGCGGTGAAGAGACCCCTGTGTTTTTGAGGCTCCGGCCTCATTTAAATATGACCGGTGAGCTGCGGGGCACCAAACAGGCGTCCCAACGCAGTTCGCCAGATTTAAGCCGGGAAACCTTAACCGAGCTGCCACCAGCAATGTAAGTTGCGGAGGGGAGCACAAAAATAACTCAAGACTTGCCTTTGTTGGGCCACTTCTCTTCCATTGACCGTGGAACTGGTCATAGCCTACACTGCGCCGGCTCTAACCAGTTCCTACCCAAAATGGCAACTGGGGTCCTATTTACGTCAGAGGACTCCGATAGCCATATTTAAAGGGGCCAATTGCCTGAAACAGGCGAGCGCCTTGGACATCCGGAGGAGGGCCCCTTTTAAAATGACGCCAGCCGCATCGCAGGTTGTAAACAAGGCGGTAAGACTACCGACCCCATTTTGAGGCTGTTACCGTCCTGTTGACACTAGACGAGGGCATTCAAAAATGACTCGCAGCTGTTCTTGTTGTGTTTTACCTCAATCACCCTGTCAGTTGAGTTCAGCTAATTCCTCGCCCACCATTGCATGCACACACTTCCTCCCTTCACATTATATGCCAACTATCCCATCATGCTCTCTGCTTATGCCAAGCCATTTAGTCTGTCTTGATACATAGGAACAGGAGGAGGCCATTCAGCCTCTCGGGCCTGTTCCGCCATTCAATTAAATCATGGCTAATCTGTATCTTAACTCCATCTACCTGCCTTGGTTCCGTAATCCTTAGTGTCCTTGTCCAACAAAAATCTATCAATCTCAGTTTTGAACTTTTCAGTTGACCCCCAGCCTCAACAGCTTTTTTTTGGGGGGGGGCGGGGGGGGAGTTCCAGATTTCCACTACCCGTTGTACATTATTCTGTACAAGCCTTGATGAGATTTGAAGACAAGGAAGAGGACTTTTAAATTAAATGCATTGAGGGGGAAAGGACAGGTTCAGATCTGCAAGGACGGATGTATTTGATGAGTGGCCCGAGTGAGGGTTAGGATATGGGCAGCTGCATTTTGGACAAGTTGGAGTTGATGGTGTGTGGATAAATGAAGGGCAGCAAGGAGACCATTGGATTAATCTTATCTGGAGTTGACAAAAGCACATTATATATTGAACATTCATCAGTCTGTTGGCCGGTTTCCTTGTCAGGCAGCGTTCAAGTTAGCACCAGACTTTTAATTGGAACCATCTGCTGTACCAGGATGAGTAAATCCTTTTTTCTGTCCTCAGGATTTCTCAGCACGCTTGGATTAACCCTTTTAGCTTTCCAAAAACACCTGAGTGTCCAGGCTGGCTAGTGTTCTTACAATAAACTGTGCATTTAGCCACCCGAGCAGCCACCATCAATTCTATGATGTACCTAAATAGGAGGGGCAATTATTACATAAGCACGCAAGAAAATATGCAGCTCAATGCATTCTTCAGCAAAGTCAGCAAAATTCTTTAATTCTGATACATCCAAGCGTGCCACGGGAGAGGGAAAGGTTGGCATCTGGCTCCTCCAAGATATAGGCTGAAGGCCTAGAATTCTCACATCGGTTTTGGGGTAAATGTAACAGATAATCAGGGCAAAATTTTGGCAGCAAATTGGGCAGAAGCCATTTCTGCCACAAAAATTGACCCCCACCCCCCCCGAATCCCTCGTGCTTTTTGGTGCACCCACAATGTCCCAAATGAGACCACCAGGAGATTTTAACACACCACCCTCCACCCATCATCCACAGTGAGGTTTTCTCAGTAGCATGTATGGAATTTCTTCTTGGCATTCCAAGAGGAGCAGCAGACTATCTAATTGCCCCCGGTAAAATTATCTGAGCTTGTGCCTGGGAGTGAGAAAGCAAGTTACAAAGGGGTAAGATTGAGGGGGTTAGGGCAGCGGAATATGAGGCAGGATCACAATCTAGGGACTCCTGTGTAGCTTGGGCTGCATCAACCTCTTCCTCATCATCATCGTCATATTCAACAAGGAAGGAATTTCTTCCCTGCTGCTCCTCTTCATCTTCCTCTGCTTCATCATCATCCTCTTTGTCTTGTTCTTCTTTGTCTTGCTCCTCTTCGTCTTCCTCCTCTTCATCATCTTCCTCCTCTTCATCATCTTCCTCCTCTTCATCATCCTCCTCTCCATCTTCTTCCTCTCCATCTTCCTCCTCTCCATCTTCCTCCTCTCCATCTTCCTCCTCTTCATCTTCCTTTACCTCCTGTTACCATGATGAATCTGCAAGATAGAAAAGCACAAACTAAGAATGGGTGAGCATTACCCCCTTGGGATTAAGGAGATGGTGATGGTGTGGTGACAGTGTCGGTGCTCAGTCATTAGCGTGGTGCCAGCAACATGTCCAGGATCTCGCCAGCTCCCACAGTAAGAGAAGAGTGACTGACCATGAGCTTATAGTTACTCAATGGCAGTGAGGTGTTCAGGTTGGGGATGCTCACTGCAGTAGGAGTGGTCTGCCTCTCACAGGCATTATGTACCATTTTCTACTGCAACAACAAGAACAACAATTACAACGTGCATTTATATAGCACCTTTAATCCAGTAAAATGTCCCATGGTGCTTCACAGGTGCGTTATCAAACAAAATTTGGCACCGAGCCACACAAGGAGATATTAGGGCAGATGAAAGATGTAGGTTTTAAGGAGCGTCTTAAAAGAGGATAGAAGAGTAGAGAGGTTCAGGGAGGGAATTCCAGAGCTTAGGGCCTAGGCAGCTGAAGGCACGGCCGCCAATGGTGGAGCGATTAAAATCAGAGATGCTCAAGAGGCCAGAATTAGAGGAGCGCAGATATCTCGGGGGGTAGTGGGGCTAGAGGTGATTACAGAGATAGGGAGGGGCAAGGCCATGGAGGGATTTGAAGACAAGGATGAGAATTTTAAGATTGAGGTGCTGCTTAACTGGGAGCCAATGTAGGTCAGCGAGCACAGGGGTGATGGGTGAACAAGATTGAGTAATTTAGGTAAACACTAGCAGTTGGGGTATGTATGCCAAATGGTATTGAAGAGTTAAAGTAAGAGATTTGATGGTATCAGCCTGTTAAAGTGGAGGAAGGGGTTTTACATAGTTACATCGTATTTACAGCACAGAAACAGGCCATTCGGCCCAACAGATCCATGTCGTTGTTTATGCTCCACAAGCGCCTCCTTGCACACTTCTTCATTTAATCCCTTCAACATATCCTTCTATTCCTTTCTCCCTCATTTGTTTATCCAGCTTCCCCTTAAATGCATCTATGTCACCTCAACTACTCCTTGTGGTAGCGAGTTCCACATTCTAACCACTGTCTGGGTGAAGAAGTTTCTCCTGAATTCCATATGTGATTTATTAGTGACTATCTTATATTTATGGAATCTTCTCTACGTCTATTCTATCAAACCCTTTCATAATCTTAAATCCCTCTATCAGGTCACCCTTCAATCTTCTCTTTTCTAGAGAAAAGAGGCCCAGCCTGTCCCGATAGGTATAACCTCTCAGTTCTGGTATCATTCTGGTAAATATTTTTTGCACCTTCTCCAGTGTCTCTATATCTTTTTTATAATATGAAGACCAGAACTGTTCACAGTACTCCAAGTGCGGTCTAACCAAGGTTCTATACTAGTTTAAAATAACTTCCCTGCTTTTCAATTCTATCCCGCTAGAAATGAACACCAAGGCTTTGTTTTATTTTAGGGCCTTATTAACTTGCGTCGCTACTTTTAGTGATTTGTGTATCTGTACCCCCAGATCCCTCTGCTCCTCTACTCCATTTAGACACTTATTTTCCAGGGAGTATGTGGCCTTCTTATTCTTGCTATCGATATGTACCAAAATGTGTTAAGTTTGTGCATGAACGCAATTGCTGTTTGGGGAGATGGGTAGCCATACTGTGAGATCCCGAGTTAGTTCCTCCCTTAAGCAAAGTGCATTGTGAAGAGTTAGTTGTACAGCTGTTTCTTTAGAGGGTGAAGATTGCATTGGTGTGCAATACGTCCAACAAAAAAAAATCAGCCAGGTCATTGAACTTTTTGCCATTGAACTTTTCGTCCTCACCACCATAGCTCACTCCGACCCTTCCCGGGACTTAGCTGAAGGCCGAAATTGTTTCTCTCCTTTGGGCGAACTGCATGTGGAGGAGCAACCAGCACTGGCAGCTCGGCCCAATTATTCAGATGAGGCCTGGGGACCAATTTCAAATGATCCTCAGGCCTTTTAGTTCAGGCGTGAGCGGTAGAGCGGAGACTGAGCCCCGAAATCAGGCCCAGACTAATTTCCAACCCAATATCTCTGTGTTTACCCTATTGAATCCCTTTATTATGTTAAATCGATCATCCCACAACCTTTAAACTCAAGGGATGACAAGCCACGTTATGCAACGTGTCCTCGTAATTTAACCCTCTAAGCCCTGTTATCATTTCTGGTGAATCTGCGCTGTGCCCCCTCCAAGACCAATATATCTTTCTTGAGATTCGGCGCCCAAAACTGAAAGATTTTCGAATGGCAATGCCCACCCATGGCAGCACATCTCCCTTCTGACCTTTCACTCCACACAACCCAACAAGGCTGTGCTAACTTTCATCGGCCGATTGAACAAGTCTGAACCAGAATATCGACCATTTTCCATGTGACTTTGAACTCAAAGAGCAGCAGAGCAGAGAATTCAAGTGACTCTCTAAGTTTAATACAGTGCCTAACAGAACACAAACTGACTCAATGAACAACAAGGCACAAGAAAAGAGAACCTTCATCCTGCAGTAGGGTAGGGAAGGCAGAGTGATTTGAATGTGATGAGTGGCACAGCAGGATGAGGCTGAGTGTGGCTTCGCAGTTATGTTTCGTGATCTGCTCAGATCATTGAAAGGTTTGTGCCACTGCAGCCTGGTCCTCCTGACGACATCCCTGCTTGTGCCCTCCTGTGCAATGTGCAACCAGGCTGCGTTGGTCTCCTGGGGAGGTCTCTTCCACCCATTGGAAGGGAAGAGAACCTCCCTGCGTGCTGTGACTCCCTCCATAAGCATATGGAGAGAGTCATGGGAGAGCCTGGGTGCAGCCCTGCACCTTTGTGCAGTGCTTGTCAGTGTTTGCAGCACCTCAATGCTGCAGAACACTGACAGCACAACTGTCAAAATGAATGTGGACATGGACCCTTTAAGCAAACCGGCTGATGACCCATCATCAAATGACGTCATCAGACCCGCTTCCATTTAATTGGCCGGGAACCTTGCAGGGCGGGGCTTAACAAGCCCAATCAACGTAAAATCACTTGGAGAGTGCGGGCTGGAGCAGGCAGCGGGCTGGGACCGCGACACCAACCCTGGCCACCCCGGACCCGCCTCGGTCGACGAAATCGCGGCCTATTAGTGCACATTGGGGATGAAGTCAATCTTTAGCGGTAGCGTAAAATGGGCGATAGCGAATCGGCAGCCGGTTTTTACACCGCGCCCAATTTAAATTTCCCTTGAAATGTTCCACACTTTTACAGCGCTCCGTCCGAGATTCCTCGAGTCCCTATTGGTTACATTGAAATTAAGCTTCTGAGTCAGAAGGTTGCGGGTTCAAGTCCCACTCCAGAGACTTGAGCACAAAAATCTAGGCTGACACTCCAGTGCAGGGCTGAGGGAGTGCTGCTCTGTCGCAGGTGTCGTCTTTCGGGTGAGGCGTTAAACCGAGGCTCCGTCTGCTCTCTCAGATGGACGTAAAAGATCCCATGGCACTATTTCGAAGAAGAGCAGGGGAGTTATCCCTGGTGTCCTGGCCAATATTTATCCCTCAACCAACATCACTAAAACAGATTATCTGGTCACATTGCTGTTTGTGGGAGCTTGTTGTGCGCAAATTGGCTGCCACGTTTCCTACATTACAAAAGTGACTACTCTTCAAAAAGTACTTCATTTGCTGTAAAGCGCTTTGGGACGTCCGGTGGTCATGAAAGGCGCTATAGAAATGCGATTCTTTTTTTCTTTCTTTCTTTTATGCCGGTTTTTATGTTCCGTAGTAAGTGAATGAACGCCACAGGAAATTTCAGTGTAAGCTCCTGTTGGCAAGATCAGTGTAGGAAACAGCGGAAATATCGGCATAATTTCTGTGTAAATACAGTCCAGTAAATTTGGCTGCAATATTTTCTGCAACTATGGTAAATATCCTGTAATATATATGAAAGAGACTACTACAGTTCGGACACATTTCCTAACACCATCTTGTGCATAAGATTGAGTCTCTTGGGAGCCTACACCTGACTCTTTATTCGCTGTCATGTTTGGGATAGCCCGGGTCAAGCAGTCAACCCCGAATCACAGATAGTGACTTTTTTTTTTATTCGTTTATGGGATGTGGGCATTGCTGGCAAGGCCAGCATTTATTGCCCATCCCTAATTGCCCTTGAGAAGGTGGTGGTGAGCCGCCTTCTTGAACCACTGCAGTCCGTGTGGTGAAGGTACTCCCACAGTGCTCACTACAGATGTGTACAATACCCTAAATCTGTTCCTGTCACCTGAGGAATATCAGACCAATAGACCATTTGTACTGGCTAAATTACCAATTGAGGTATTTTAGATAAAATAATATGCAGAAACACAAAGGTATAGGCAAAATACTATTGCCCGGAATTTGCGGTCATCGGCGAAGCGCTGGGGCTCGCGGACCTCGAAGAAAGCTGCCCACAAAGATCTAGCGATCTCTGTGGCGTCGATTTCAGCTCTCCCGATCTTTGTTTCAATCTGGCGCCAAATCAAGCAAATCCTAAGCATCCAGCAACAGTGATGTCATCAAGCTGGCTAAGTAGCCAATCACATTAAAGAATTCTCACAGACAGCAAACCAGGAAGTAAAATGCACAGATTCTAATTTACTTTTTATAAATTTTACAGAGAGCAAAATAAAAATTGATTAAAATATGATTGAGAAAAAGCTGAGATATCATAAAAAACCTTTTTTTTTAATTTATTAAAAACTTGTAATTGTTAATCATATTAAAGGAAAAATTTGACATTCAACAAATATAAGATAAATTTTTCAGGGCCAGAACGGTTGTTCAGCAGTCAGTACACCGTTAAAAACCCAGTTACACCTCTTTTAACAAGGCTTAATGTTTTAGGAGTTTTTTAACAGCAATATTCCTTCGTAAAAATCGAGGTTTCATCAGTTCAAGTGATTTGAATTGATTGGCGGCTCTGGGGAGTTCCACAGTGCAACTTTTGGCGGAGCAGGGAATGACTGATCGCAGCTTCAGGATTTCCGCGTTTATCTGCACATGCGCTAAATCCTGAAGTTTCAGAGGGGTAATGACGGTGAACGCTGACAGTTTTGCCGTCATTACCACCGCAAAATGCGAGCCTATACATCTCAAGCTTCAAGCTTGCATGACATGCAAACCATGTTGACTGTTTAAAAAATTAGAGAGTTCTTTTAGCTTCCCTCAGCTAAGCATAGATTTTTCTGAATTAGTGCTTGCAGCACAAAGTTTTGTGTGGTAGGACTGCTAATTTGTTATATCTACCCATAATCACTGGTGCTGCACAAAGGCTCTCTGTTTATTGAGCCTGTGAATCCACTTCCATCCCGCATAGAGACATGATGAATAAATATTGAAGAGTGGCCACTTACCTGACACTTTGTACAATGTAAATCAATCACTTTGAAGATCGTCTTTAACAAGCTAACACTGCAGCAAACAATGCGTTGATGACTCTGTCTCCTCTCAGTGGCATTCACACTTTGCACCTGGGCTGTGTTTAATACCCAGCAACAGGTGGACATTACATTTTATTGCCGAGATAAATTAACATAAAATAGCTCTGAGAAGGATCCTACGGAAACAAAGGACTCTGATTTGAGCAGTCAGACGTGGATTTAGAATAACAAAAATGTGTTGTTGTTTCGTGTGATGAGAAAAGCTTACGATGGGATGTCTAGTTTGGCTCTCCAGTCGATGGCCTCCTGAGATGCCGAGTGGAGAAATGAGGTCCCTCCCGCAACAGATCTCAGTGGGCAGGTTGATGTGATGTGTTCCGTGGTCTGAGTCTCACGGCCACAATCGCACTTCAGGTCGTCCCTCATCTTCAACTTGTGGAGCGGGTGGCCGCATCGTCCATGCACTGAGCGGATTGGGTTGAGCGCCGTCCACTGTCTTCGAGGGAGGTCGAGGCCAGGGACCTCTGCTGTTGGGTCATAGAGTCATAGAATCATAGGGGGAAAAATTGGGTCGCGCCCCCTTTGGGGCGCTAACTTCGCCGGGGCACTACTTTTAACGCCCCGAAAAAATGAGCGCCCCCACTGCCGAAATTCACCGGTAACAGCCCAAGAGGGAGGCAGGACGCTACTGGAAGCGCCCCACCTCCCTCTTGGGGCGCTGCGAGTGAATATCGCGGCGCGATGTGCCACAGCACTGCAGGCCTTCCTCCCCTTATTAAAGGGGAGGGGCCTAGCACAGCGCGACCCGGGGCCCAGCTGGGCCAACAGGGATCGGAGTGCTGGCAAAAAGAGCCCGGCACTCAAGAGAAATGCCGGGCTCATGGACCGCAGCCGGCACTCTGCGGGGGGTGGGGGTGGGGAGCCGGTGGAGGGCTGCAGAGGAGGCCAGAGACGGCAGAGGGGGCAGGTACTGGCAGGCGGCCAGCAACAAAAATGGCCGCCTGGCACCTCCCCCTTAATTTGCGCCACCCTGGCCACTGGTAGGCCCCCCTGACCCCATCGGACATAGCGTCCAGTGGTAAGTCAGGGGGCGCTACCGAAGATCGCGGCTGGGGTGCGAGCGGGGCGCTGCGCATGGTGATGATGTCATTGCCGGTGGCGCAGCGCCGCAGGGCGCTAACAGTTACCGCCACCGCTAACCTCCTGCTGAATTTTGCGGGAGGCTTTGGCAGCGTCGCGCCCAGGCGCTAGTTGCTTTGCACCCTGTTAGCTAACGGGAGGCGCAAAGCAACCGAATTTTTAGGCCATAGAGTCATAACGGCACAGAAGGAGGCCATTCGCCCCATCAAGTCCATGCCGGCTCTCTGTAGAGCAATCCAGTCAGTCCCATTCCCCCACTCTATCCCTGTAGCCCTGCAAGTTCATTTCCCTCAAGTGCCTATCCAGTCTCCCCTTGAAAACACTGAGTGTTTCCACTTCCACCACTTCCATCGGGAGCGAGTTCCAGTTCCTCACCACTTGCTGCGTAAAAAAGTTTTTCCTCACATCCCCCCTGTATCTCTTGCCCAAAACCTTAAATCTATGTCCCCTAGCCCTTGTACCATCAACGAGTGGGAACAGCCTTTCCCCGTCTAGCCTATCCAAACCCGTCATAATCTTCTACACCTCTATCAAATCGCCCCGCAACCTCCTTTGCTCTAATGAAAACAAATCCAGCTTCTCCGGGTCAGTCGTGAGTTGTCGGTTCTCTATGTTGCGTGCGTCCCACGAATCCGTCCATCTGGACAGTGGGTCGATACCAGCTGCATGAATATTGGGTGCTGTTTCCCAGAATGGCCGGCGCTATTTTAAGCGCTTTCGTGGTGGGTTTTTCAAGTCCTTGTGAATGGGAGGGTCGATGTTGCTCATGATTTTTTTCCATCTCACAGAGCACGCTGGCACCTCAACGAATGGCAGGCGGGGCAATGTGGGACAGCAACGGGAGCTGCATTTAGGTCAGATATCCCCATTGAATAGGTTGGCAAGGACGGTCTGTAACCCAGCCAGCAATTTGGATCAGCCATTCCACGCTACAGAATGAAGACAATCTTATGACAGCATTCCAGTGTCACAGCCAGTCAATGCTTGTTTTACCCAAACTACAATTTAAACCACGTAAAGAAATAAAAATACCATTTCTGTCACAAGGACTATGTGGGAAGTTCAATATGAAATAGAAAAAGCTCTGTTAATTACTCTTAACAAATTGCTTAATGGGTTTGGGTGCAATAACTCTGTTTGGTGTTTTAAAGTAATTTATGTTAAATGGGTTAACTATTTAATTAAGATACTAAACAGGAGAATTTCACCCGTATGCATAAACCAATTTGTTAATACCATAGAATTTCTATTCCATGGTGTTTACTCCCCTCGTGGAGCCGAGTGTATAATTCATGAGAAGATATTCAAAATCTCACTGCCCAGCATCCTACTTACACAACATACATATCCCATTTTCATGTTTTGTTAATAATTTAAAGTAAAGATGTTTGATTCTTGGGATTTTTTTTGCCTGCTGCTCAGTGCAATATTATACAGTCGGGCAGAGGGCAGATGTGAATTGTTTATGGTCACAACGGAGCTCACCCGAGCTGACCAGAAGAAATAGATTAGCTTATTATATCATATTTGAACTGTGTTCTATACCAGGCATATACCCAGAAACCTAAACTTAAACATCTGTGCCTAGAAATCCAGCTCCGTAGCACCCGATTTTTCGGCGCTCCAGCTGCGTTTTGAGTCCAAAATGGCGTCCGCGCCGCGCTCACACGATTCTGGTGCGGGCCGCGCCGATCGGCATTTGGGCAAAGGCCAAGCAAGAGGCTTTGTTTACCCACCTTTGAAGCAGGCGGTAGCCCATTACCATATTCAAATCAGGGGCCTACCGCCTGCTTCCGCTCCCTCTTGCAAATTTGGTTTGCTTCTGAGGCAGCCAGCGCCAGCGATGTTTACCCCCGGGAAAACCAACCATAAACAGCACGGAATTAAAAACAGGTAAGTACTTAGCATTATCACCGCCGCTCCCGGCCCCGAGATCACCGACCTCACTCCCGACTCCGACCTCCAGGCCCAACTCCCCCCGATCGTCCTCCGACCCTGGCCTCCCAGCTCCCCACTGACTTCACTGCCGAACCCCCAACAATACTGCAGCCCCCACCCCCCCCCATCTTCTTACCCGACCCCTGGCAGCCATCCAATCAGCCCCCAACTTCACTCTCCACCCCCCCCCAACAATACTGCAGGCCACCTCCAATCTTCTTACCCGATTCCCGACAGCCCTCCGATCACGGACTCCAAGCCCACCCGTTCCTCCTCCAGACCCACTCTATGCAACCCAATCACTTACCTGGAAATTGGAGCTCGAATCTACGCGGGTTCCTCCCGCAGCGGCATCTACATGATAATGAGGTCCGAGGACCAAAGTCTGACGCCCCTCCGACCTCCACATTTGAGCACGGGCTGTTAGCACTCTGCGGGTAAGGTGCCCAAAAATGGACACTGCAGAATTTCTCGGCCCTAGGCGCTTAAAATTCTCTGAAAGGTGCATCTTGGCAAGAGGCGCTCACCATGGTCCTACGCCGCTGACTCAATCAAAGTCCGTGGGGTCAGAGGGAGGTTCCTGTGCACCATTGGCAGATGGCCACGTCACTAGCGATGCATCTGAGGTGCCAACCACAGCAGCAAGGCCAGGAAGTCCAGCGAAGGTGGCCTGGCCTGGAGATTGTTGTCAGGGATAACCCTGGAAGACAGGTACGGCTCTCCACGCTGCTCCCAGTGGGACCCACAACCGTCAGCGATCGGGAGGTACGTCTATTCTCACCAACTATAAGCTGGGACCATCTGAAGACCCAAGCCACAGGAAACCCTGAGTTCACACCCAACTTAGAGCGATGGCCATGTCGTACAGTTTGCTGTAAGCTCGAGACTTGGTGTAGACAGGTCTTGGCCGAGCTTCTATCTGTTTCCAGTGTATTCTGACTGAATCGACAGTGAGAATCCGCATCGGTAAAGAGGAACGACAGATCACTATTTCAGGTATAATCTTTCGCCAGAGCACAGAGGCATTTGCCATTTCTATTCTTCCTTTTCTGTTTACTTGGTTCTGCTGTAAAACTAGGAAAATAAACTACCGTCAGAATAGCAAACGCATTTTGTTTTGCCAATTTCCTCCCCTGCCTTACCGTTCCAGAAGCCATCAACTCCTTGCTGCTATCTGGTTCAATAGACAATGCCCACCCTCTACTGCCTCACTTAAGTGGCCCGTTATTCAGGAGTGAGCCTTGGCCGTGAGCGTTGGAAGGCCAGTTAACCAGGGAAATCATCACAGTCAAGCTGGATCCTGTCTTCACCTGATGTTCGGACAGCCACACGTCCGGTAAAAGTCACTGGATAACAACTGAGTGTGGGAATGTTTGCCTACCTAAGACAGGAGTTCTGGAGCGAAACCTTCTGAAGTTTTTAATAGCACAACTTGTAAAGCTTTGTAAATTTAGATTTGCTGTGTTAAAATGATATCAAGGGCATTTGCTTCAAACTGTAGTAAATTGCATTCTTTTGTAAGACACTTTAAGAAGCATA
The DNA here is from genome assembly GCA_030390025.1 of Squalus acanthias. Lineage (NCBI taxonomy): Eukaryota > Metazoa > Chordata > Chondrichthyes > Squaliformes > Squalidae > Squalus > Squalus acanthias. The sequence goes on from CM059428.1 coordinate 12,810,932, forward strand.
ATAAGTTAATTCGTTCATAGGATGTGGGTGTCACTGGTAAGGCCAGCATTTATTGCCCATCCCTAATTGCCCTCGAGAAGTTGGTGGTGAGTCGCATTCTTGAACCACTGCAGTCTGTGTGGTGAAGGTGCTCCCACAGTGATCTTATACTTCTTTGCAGCAGTTTGGTACAACTGAGTGGCTTGCTCGGCCATTTCAGAGGGCAGTTAAGAGTCAACCACATTGCTGTGGGCCTGGAGTCATATATAGGCCAGACCGGGTAAGGACAGCAGATTTCCTTCCCCACATTAGTGAACCAGATGGGTTTTTACAACAACCCAGTAGTTTCATGGTCACCATTACTGATACTAGCTTTTTATTACAGATTTATTTAATTGAATTTAAATTCCCCAGTTGCCGTGGCGGGGTTTGAATTCATGTTTCACAGATCATTAGTCCAGGCCTCTGGACTACAAGGCCAGTAACATAACCACTATGCTACCGGCATACGTTCCCGCCAGTGGCAAGACTGCAGGATTTGTATTCGCCCAAACCAATCTTGTTATTTTGTGATAATCAATATTAATTATTTTTTATCACAGTTTTGCAGGCATTTCACTCTTTGAATCGGGATAACCTCTGAAATGCTGCACGTGCAGAAACTGTGCGTATTGCAAAAAACAGCCAGTTATTTTTTCCAGAGGGCAGCAGTAAAGCGGAGGGAAAATATGTTCTGTTCAGTTTCACTGAAGTCGCCACTTTAGCGAATGGGACGAGGAAGGAGCAGACACACTGAGCAGCTTACAGCGCTCTCCCTGGAGGCTGTTTTTTCTCTCCTAATTTTGCTTCTGATGTTAAAAAAAGAGAGCTGATTGTCTTACTGCTGTCATCACTTTGGGAATAAGAATCCTTTCATAAATCGTGCCCAGCGTTCATTGCTCCTTTAAATTAACAACGGTGCGTGTCAAACCCAGCACCAAAGACCAGACTCGGAGAATAACAAGCCTCTGTTAGTTGGCAGCCTGAAGAAAAGTAATAACGTCGAGGCCATTAGGTTTACATCAACCGAAAGCATTAATATTGCTTAATGCTGAAGGCACGTCTCTAACAAGTTACAGCTTTAACTTCCTAATCTGTCATTTTGACCAGCAAAGCCGCCCCAATGTGCAGATTTGTTGACAATAACAACAACAACTTGTATTTAGCTGGCGCCTTTAACGTAGTAAAACATCCCAAGGTGCTTCACAGAAGCGTCATCAAAACAAAATTTGACACCGAGCCACATAAGGAGATGTTAGGGCAGATGAAAAAAAGCTTGGTCAAAGAGGTAGGTTTTAAGGAGCATCTTAAAGGAGGAGAGAGAGAGGTGGAGAGGCGGAGAGGTTTAAGTTGGGAATTCCAGAGCTTAGGGCCCAGGCAGCTGAAGGCCCGACCGCCAATAGTGGAGCGGTTAAAATCGGGGATGTTCAAGATGCTAGAATTAGAGGAGCGCAGAGATCTTGTGGGATTGTAGGGCTGGAGGAGATGACAGAGATAGGGAGGGGCGAGGCCCTGGAGGGATTTGAAAACAAGGATGAGAATTTTAAAATCGAGGCGTTGCTTAACCGGAAGATAATGTTGGTCAGTGAGCACAGGGGTGATGGGTGAATGGGATTTGGTGTGAGTTAGGACACGGGCAGCAGAGGTTTTGATGACCTCAAATTTATGGAGGGTAGAACTAGAGAGTGCGTTGGAATAGTCAAGTCTAGAGGTAACAAAAGCATGGATGAGGGTTTCAGCACCAGATAAGCTGAGGCAAGGGTGGAGATGGGCGATGTTACACAGGAAATAGGTGGTCTTAGCGATGGCGCAGATATGAGGTAGGAAGCTCATCTCATGATCAAACACAACACCAAGGTTGCGAACAGACTGGGTTAGCCTTAGACGGCTGCCAGGGAGAGGGATGGAATCGGTGGCAAGGGAACAGAGTTTGTGACGTGGACCGAAGACAATGGCTTCGGTCTTCCCGATATTTAAGTGGAGGAAATTTCTGCTCATCCAGTGCTGGATGTCGGACAAGCAGTCTGACAATTTAGAGACAGTGGAGAGGTGGAGAGAGGTGGAGGAGAGGTAGAGCTGGGTATCATCAGCGTGCCCGTGAAAACTCACACTGTCGTCGGATGATGTCAACGAGGGGTAGCATGACGGACAAACAATGGTAAATAAAGGCCATGGTATGACTTGTTTCCAATGAAGCTCAGTACTGTTCTATGATGCCTTTATCTCTATCACAGATTACGAAACTCTATTTCACCGACTGGACAAAGCCCAGAATAAGAAAACTGTTGCTTAGCAACTATTTAGGAAAATAACATTTACACCACATGCATTTATAAGTGTAGGAGTTGAGGTTTATATGCTATGAGGGATGTTATGAGGTGAAACAGATGCTGAAATTTGAATTCTCTGGTTTGGCACAGTCATATTAATATTCTCATCCTTGTTTTCAAATCCCTCCATGGCCTCGCCCCTCCCTATCTCTGTAATCTCCTTCAGCCCAACAACCCCCCCGAGATATCTGCGCTCCTCTAATTCTGGCCTCTTAATTGCTCCACCATTGGCGGCCGTGCCTTCAGCTGTCTGGGCCCTAAGCTCTGGAATTCCCTCCCTAAACCTCTCCGCCTCTCCACCTCTCTTTCCTCCTTTAAGACGCTCCTTAAAACCTACCTCTGTGACCAAGCTTTTTAGTCACCTGTCCTAATTTCTCCTTATGCGGCTCGGTGTCAAATTTTGTTTTATAATGCTCCTGTGAAGCACCTTGGGGCATTTTACCACATTAAAGGTGCTATATAAAGGCAAGTTGGTGGTGTTGTTGCAGCAGCAGAATTTATAGAGAGTGCTTTAAGGACAGTGGGAGTAATGTTGACTTTGTGCAAAAGTTTAAAACGGGTGATAGCGATTCGGCAGCTGGGATTAAAAATGGGGAGAGATGTAAAACAGATTCCCTATCACCCGTATTACACTATTGTACAAAACCGGAAAGATCCCCAATGAGTGATATAGTCACACGTGTAGAATCTTACTTTTTTTAAATTCTGAAATCAGCAGTAGACGCTGAAAATAGCACCAAACCCCTATAAAAGAAAGATTTGCATTTCTATAGCGCCTTTCACGACCACCGGACGTCCCAAAGCGCTTTACAGCCAATGAAGTGGAGTCACTGTTGTAATGTGGGAAAGGCGGCAGCCAATTTGCGCACAGCAAGCTCCCACAAACAGCAATGTGATAATGACCAGATAATCTGTTTTTTGTTATGTTGGTTGAGGGATAAATATTGGCCCAGGACACCGGGGATAACTCCCCTGCTCTTCTTCGAAATAGTGCCATGGGATCTTTTACATCCACCTGAGAAAGCAGACGGGTTTAACAGCACCTCCGACAGTGCAGCACTCCCTCAGCACTGCAGTGTCAACCTAGCTTTATGTGCTCAAGTTCCTGGAGTGGGACTTGAACCCACAACCTTCATGACACAGAGGCGAGTGTGCTACCCACTGAGCCACAGCTGACACAAATATATAATGCTGTATTGGATTTGCTAAAGTTTACTACTTCTTTGGAGAGATATCACCAGGCTGTCAGTCTCATAGGATCACACCTCCTCCCACCATTTCTCCTCTTGTGTCCATACAGTCACTTCGACCTTTGGTACCTTCATCACTTACATCTTGTCTCTCCATGATATCTGCAAGCGTAGGGACAGCTTGCACACATACACTGTTGACTCCTAACCTTATCTCTCTGCCATCACCACCTCCAAGGCTGTTGCTATTCCAACTGCCTGTACAACAGCAAGTCCGAGATTAATTGAAATTTCCCTTCAGTTCAACCTTGGTCAAACTGAAGTTCCTGTCAACAACTTGTATTTAACATAGTAAAACATCCCAAGGTGCTTCACAGGCGTGCTTTAAAACAAAATTTGACACCGAGCCACATGAGGAGAAACTAGGGCAGAGGTAAGTTTTAAGGAGCGTCTTCAAGGAGGAGAGAGAGGTAGAGAGGCGGAGAGGTTTAGGGAGGGAATTCCAGAGCTTAGGACCGAGGCAGCTGACGGCACGACCACCAATGGTGGAGCGATCAAAATCAGGGATGCTCAAGAGGGCAGAATTAGAGCAGCGCAGATATCTCGGGGGGTTGTGAGGCTGGAGGAGATTACAGAGATAGAGCGGGGCGAGGCCATGGAGGGATTTGAAAACATTTGGTTTTGATTTTGGCATTGACTCCATCAATCTTCCTGGTGTAGAAACATAGCACCCTGTTCAACCATAAGTTGATCTTCCCACTTCATATCCAATCCATCACTATGGCCACTTTCTACCTACTCTGGAACATCACCTCTGGCTCTCCTGCTGCATTACTGAAACCCTATTCCATAACTTCATCACCTTAACTCTCAACTTCTTCAACACTTACCTCACTGACACCCCACATCCAGCCTCTACTAAGCTACACTGGCATCTTGTGGCCCAGTAAAATTATTTAAAGGTTTGCAACCTTGCTTTCAAATCCCACTATAGTCGCTCATTACCCTTTGGTGAAGGTTGGAGATGGGGAGCCAATAAGGAAAGTGTTGAAGAGGCTGAGACTTGAGGTTATGAATGTATTTAGAACTCTGCAGTCCATGTCCTTTCCCAGACAAATCTACACCCTGTCCTGCACTTCATCACCCTGCCCTCCTTGCTAAGCTCCACTGGTCTCTAACGATCCAGCATATTGATTTTAAAATTCAATGTCTCGCTCCACCCAAACCTACGTGATCTCTTGCAGTGTCATATTCCCAGATGCATCCTCCAACACCAGATTACTGTTTGTTCCCAGCTCTCTCCACTCTACCATCAATGTCTATTCTTTCATCCACCATGCCCTTGTCCTCTGGAACACTCTCTCAAAACCCTCGCCTCCCCATCCCTCTCCCTACTTTCAAAAACCTCTTCAAAACTCTTCCTTCAAAAATGTTCTCCACCTTCCCAGCCATTACTCTTTCCTTCTTTTCTCCTGCTCAGTGTCCATCTTCCCCCCGCCCACTCCACCTTGCAAAGTGTTCAGAGAATGTTTTCTTTACGTGAACAGTGTGGTAGAAATTTCTGAAGTCAATGGATAAGGAAATCGGTTGGGCAGGAAGACAGGCACCTGTTTCGTGCTAGCGGCCAAGACCAATTTCACCCCCATATTCTCAGAATTTCCTCGGAGCCGTTCCCGCTTTGCTGCGGTAACTACATTGGAAGTACAAGTGGAAACACTGCTTACACCCTTCCGGCACAGTTACCATGGTGGAACAGGAGCAGCTCCGATCCTTGTACAATTCTCAATCTACACAAACCATCTCTTAAAGTGTCAGTTCTCTCTGAATTTGCGCGGTTATTCAAATAGATGAGATGGAAGTATAATCAACGACGATAAATCGATATCAGTTTGCTTTTATACACCCACCAACGACTCTGATAAATATGAATGTTATTGTTTGATAAACTGTGTCTAAAATAGGGAGGTGCCCATTTGAGGAACATGGAATAATCTCTGTTGGTAAAGTAAACAAAAGTATGGATTGGGAAACAACTACCAATGATTAGTGGTTAGCAAGACAATGTGCAAAGCATTAAGGTTTTACATGCTATTTGTTCACGGCTTATAATACTTGAGTTCAGATAGCTTGGAGCAGAGGTTCCCAAACTTATTCTGCTGGGACTTCGAGTCAGAGATTCATGTCCCGCTCCCCCGCCACCCCGCCCCCCCCCCCCCCGACAACACCCGCCGATTTGTCTAAGAAACAATATTTTGTATTCCCCAACAAGATTGCAGAGTTCAGACCCACTGGTTTCAAAAAGTGGGGAAACAATTGAGAGAAGTTCAAAATGCCTTCAGTCATGTAGGGATCGAACCAATCAGAGCTGCTTCCGGTGTACAGTAACTGTTACTGTTGCACTAGATCCAGCTCTGACAGTTCCAATGTCCACATCAACAGATTCCAACCTCCTGCACTGTGCTGCGCTCACCCTATAATGCACCTTCTCTGGCTATGCGAGGCTGCATTGGTTGCTCTCGTTCTTGGCCAGCTCATCCTCCCAGTGCCCCCCAATAATGACAGCACCATCTTCACCCAACCTCCACTAACCCAACCAACCACCCCCACCCTCACCCAACCTCCCCCACATCCCCAACCCAACCGCACCACACCCCCTGCATTCAACCTGCCCCCACCCAACCTACCTCCACCCCACCCAACCTCCCCCACCCCACCCAACCTCCCCCACCCCACCCAACCTACCTCCACCCCACCCAACCTCCCCCACCCCACCCAACCTGCCCCCACCCCACCCAACCTGCCCCCACCCCACCCAACCTGCCCCCACCCCAACCAAACTGCCCCCACCCCAACCAACCTCCTCCCACCCCAAACAACCTCCCTCCACCCAAACAACCTCCCCCCACCCCACCCAACCTGCCCCCACCCGCCTACGCAACCTCCCCCCACCCCACCCAACCTCCCCCACATCCCAACCCGACCGCACCCCAACTCCTGCATTCAACCTCCCCCCACCCCACCCAACCTCCCCCACATCCCCAACCCGACCGCACCCCAACTCCTGCATTCAACCTCCCCCCACCCCACCTTCCCCCACCACACCCAACCTCCCCCTAGCCCAACCAACCTCCCTCCATAACAAACAACCTCCCCACCACCCCACCCAACCTCTCACAACCCCAACCAAACTCCCCCCACCCCACCCAACCTCTCACAACCCCAACCAAACTCCCCCCACCCCACCAAACCTGCCCCCACCCCACCCAACCTGCCCCCACCCCACCTAACCTGCCTCCACCCCCACTCAATCTCCCCCCACCCCACCCAACCTCCCCCCACCCCAACCAAACTCCCCAACCCCACCCAACCTGCCCCCACCCCACCCAACCTCCCCCCACCCCACCCCACCCAACCAACCCCACCCCACCCAACCAACCCCCACCCCAACCAATCACCCCCACCCCAACCAACCTGCCTCCACTCCAACCAACCTCCCCCACTCCTCCCAACCTGCCTCCACCCCCACCCCAACATCCCCCCACCCCACCCAACCAACCCCCACCCCAACCAATCACCCCCACCCCAACCAACCTGCCTCCACCCCACCCAACCTCCCCCCACCCCACCCAAACTCTCCCCCCACCCCAACCAAACTCCCCCCACCCCAACCAAACTCCACCCACCACAACCAATCACCCCCACCCCAACCAACCTGCCCCACTCCTCCCAACCTACCTCCACCCCCACCAAACCTATCCCCACCAAATCTCCCCCAAATCCCGACTTAACCTCCCCTCACAGCCTCTCCCAACCCAAACTCCCCCCCTCCTCCACACCCGGCTCGGATGCCTCTGGCTCGGAGAAACTGCAGAATCAGCTGGACAATGATTTCCGACCATCAGCTGTAGCGCTGCATCTGAAGCAGACCAGGGGGAACTGTGGCTGATATGAATCAAGGTCAGAGCAGCAATATACAAGCTATCTAATCAATAGGGAGGAGAGTAGAACAATTGCATTTAGGCATTTTCAGCTGCAGTATGTGTGGGGAAAGAACACTGCGGCAGAATGAGAAAGGGAAGTTGATAAATTGCTAATGGAGTACAACATGCGAGTGATTAGACTGCGTCCTGGATCTTCAATAGATAAGAGTCAAAGTGTATTAGAAAAGAAGTGTTTAACAAGCTGTGACAAATTAGGATCATTGAATGTTGTGGGAGGGATAAAGTGTAAAAAAGCACTCAGTGGGACCAACACAAAAGCACATATTTCATTTCTTAGACAGCACACCGTAATTATCTGAATTCCAGTATATTGGAACCACTGTCTTTCCTAAAGTGCTTTCATGTTCACAACAAAGTTACTGTTTCATTGCTGATTGCTTATCATAGGAAGGACGTCGTTGGCACATTAGGTTACAGGAGCAACAAACAAAGATGAACCTGGTATGAGAAATGTAAGTTTCCACTGAAGTTAGCAGTCGCATAATTTGATCTTGGAAGAAAATGTTCCATTTAATGTTGCCAGAAAAGAAAGGAAGCATGATCAGGAATGAAGATGGCTGCCTTCAGCACCAATGCTCTCATTAAGAGATTTCTTTTAAGTTGCGAAACCGAGATGAAAGGGCAATGCCCATATTACAGGCCAGCAACAACGCTGAAACGCATCAGAGAGAAAGCCAGGTAAATCGAAAAGTAGTAATGGATGAGACCAACCTTGGCCTTTCAAGACTTGGAGATTGTAGGAGGAAGGGAAGGCTTGGGGATTTAAGCAGTTTTACAGTTTTGTGGTCCTAGGAAACAAGAGGGGAAGATGTAATGAGTCTCGATTTCAATGCAGGGAAAGAAAGAAAGATAAACTTGCATTTATACAGCGCCTTTCACAGCCACCGGACATCCCAAAGTGCTTTACAGTCAATGAAGTATATTTTGAAGTGTAGTCACAGTTGTAATGTAGGAAACGCGGCAGCCAATTTGCGTACAGCAAGGTCCCACAAACAGCAATATGATAATGACCAGATCATCTGTTTTTTAGTGATGTTGAATTGAGGGATAAATATTGGCCAGGACACCGGGGCTAACTCCCCTGCTCTTCTTCAAAATAGTGCCATGGGATCTTTTACGTCCACCTGAAAGGGCAGATGTGTCCTCGGTTTAATGTCTCATCTGGAAGATGGCACCTCAGACAGTGCGGCACTCCCTCAGCACTGCACTGGAGTGTCAGCCTCGGTTTTTGTGCTCAAGTCTCTGGAGTGGGACTTGAACCCACAGCCTTCTGACTCAGAGGCGAGGGTGCTATCCACTGAGAAGAAGAAGGGTGCGTCAGACAGTGTATTTGGGAGCTTAAGAAAAACAAGAGAGGAAAGCTCAGAGGTGCAATGACCATAACAGTATCAACAATATAAATAAACAATGAGAATGGATATGATAGGAAGAGGAAGTTATAGATGAGAGAAAAGATTAATTGTCAAATTGGGTTTTTTTCTACAGCAAGTTGGGGCAGATTAGTTGTACTGGTGGGTGGCACAAGAGTGTGATTATTGAACACTTTTTCTTTGCAATATTTCACAGTTTTATTTATACTGTGCCTAACATTGATATTAAAATTAATTTTGACATTTTAGGTTTCCTTTATTTCTAAATAAAAAATCTAAATTAATGCAATAAAACACCCTCCTCAGTGAAAGAAAGACTTGCATTTATATAGCACCTTTCATGACCTCAGAACATCCCAAAGTGCTTTACAGCCAATGAAGTACTTTTTGAAGTGTGGCCACTGTTGTGATGTAGGAAACGCGGCAGCCAATTTGTGCACAGCAAGCTCCCACAAACAGCAATGTGATAATGACCAGATAATCTGTTTTGGTTATGACTCCCACAGCACTGCACTAGAGAGTCAGTCTAGATTTTTGTGCTCAAGTCTCTGGAGTGAGACTATGAACCCACAGCCTTCTGACTCAGAGGCAGAGAGTGCTACCCACTGAGCCACAGCTGACAAAACAGCAACAATCATAATTTCTACCATGCATTGAATATATCATTGTTACTGCCAGCTGCACTTTGTGACATAAGCTCGTTAATTGGCATCTAACATGGACAGAAACATTGATACATCATATTGCATGGTTGGTCATACAATTGATGAAAATTTTCAAATGGTATCATTGAGATGCCACCCCAAAGAGCTATATCGGGATATTATATATATTATATAGAATGTTGCCCTGGCTGAAGAAACCATTTAGTCGCTCTGAACTAGGTCAAGGAATTAAGCTTCAGACATTCTCCCGTGTTATTTACATTGATTAAATACAACCTTACCTCCACATGAAGCAGGCTGCTTAATTTAGCAGCGATGAAATGGAAGATCTGCCTTATTGAATAATAATGAGAAGTCGCACAACACCAGGTTATAGTCCAACAGATTTATTTAATTTTACAAGCTTTCGGAGCAGTTCGCTCCTTCGTCAGGTAAGTTAGCAGTGAGAGAATCTCCCAGAATTCACAATTTAAACACAGACAAAATCTATTCACATCTTTCCCTACATCAAAGAGCACAGCCAAGACAATGAGATGTGTCCCAGGGGGTCCAACGTGTCAAACCACCTGCTGGCTGCATATCCTGTCAATTTGTGTAGGTTCTTGTGTTAGTCTTTTTAAAAAAAACACCTGGGAAGACCGGCCATGATGTCAAGTCACGTTCTGTATCGTGACATGAACCCGATATCGCGATTGAGGCCATCCTCATGAGTGCGGAACTTGGCTATCAGTTTCTGCTCTATGATTTTGCGCTGTCGTGTATCTCGAAGGCCGCCTTGGAGAACGCTTACCCGCAGATCCGAGGCTGAATGCCCCTGGCTGCTGAAGTGTTCCCCAACTGGGAGGCAACCCTCCTGCCTGGCGATTGTTGCGTGGTGTCCGTTCATACGTTGTCTCAGTGTCTGCATGGTCTCGCCGATGTACCATGCTCTGGAGCATCCTTTACTGCAACGTATCAGGTAGACAACGTTGGCCGAGTCACATGAGTATGTACCGTGTACCTGGTGGGTAGTGTCCTCACGTGTGATGATGGTATCTGTGTCCATGATTTGGCATGTCTTGCAGAGGTTGCCGTGGCAGGGTTGTGTGGTGTCTTGGTTGCTGTTCTCCTGAAAGATGGGTAATCTGCTGCGAACTATGGTACTTTTGAGGTTAGGCGGCTGCTTGAAGGCGAGTAGTGGAGGCGTGGGGATGGCCTTAGCAAGGTGTTCGTCGTCATCGATGACATGTTGAAGGCTGTGAAGAACATGGCGTAGTTTTTCCGCTCCGGGGAAGTACTGGACGACGTAGCCAAGTTCCGCACTCATGAGGATGGCCTCAATCGCGATATCGGGTTCATGTCACGATACAGAACGTGACTTGACATCATGGCCGGTCTTCCCAGGTGTTTTTTTTAAAAAGACTAACACAAGAACCTACACAAATTGACAGGATATGCAGCCAGCAGGTGGTTTGACACGTTGGACCCCCTGGGACACATCTCATTGTCTTGGCTGTGCTCTTTGATGTAGGGAAAGATGTGAATAGATTTTGTCTGTGTTTAAATTGTGAATTCTGGGAGATTCTCTCACTGCTAACTTACCTGACGAAGGAGCGAACTGCTCCGAAAGCTTGTAAAATTAAATAAATCTGTTGGACTATAACCTGGTGTTGTGCGACTTCTCATTTTTGTACACCCCAGTCCAACGCCGGCATCTCCACATTATTGAATAATGGCAGGATTAGCTCAGACTAGGCACCTTCCCCTGAATATGCATTGCATCCCTCACCTATTGCTGCTAAATCATGACTAATAAAACTTCATTAGATAGAAATTTCACGCTTGCTGTGCTGAAATATACTTGGCTGAAGAGGTGTAAATTTTTGGACTCAGTATCGCAACATATCAAACCCTAAATTAGTTTTAATAACCCAATGGCCAATGCACTGAAATGTTATATGATCGCAATAAAATGTTTGATTATTAGTTTTGACCTTGTGCACAAGAAAATCTCAGCGTGCAATTTCAGCAATACCTTATTGCTCATTATCACTTGATTATTTCTGCCCTCGTTCCTTGGACTGTTGGGGCTTGATAAGATTCAGAGCTGTAAGGGGTCAATTACAAAAAGGCTGCATGATTTGAATAACTCTTAAGTACTTGAAAAAATTGTGAAGCCTGATTCTGTACTTCTACAATCCATACAAAATCCTATTACTACCGCTGCACTGGATTAATTAGTTTTAGACTGAGCGTGTCAACATGCTTTGCATGCATATTATGGGATAGATAATGGAAGCTGGTGTTTCTGTGCAGAAATAATGCTCGCTTAAAGGGGCAGCGTTTGACAAGCTATCCTTTTCTTGGAGACCTAAAGAGGCTTTTTCTTCACTGTAATATTATGTACAATTGACACGATGACCGCAATTTGCATCTAGGTTTTCATCAGTGGGCCCAATTTTAACTCCCGCTCCCCCACCTGGCACAAACCAAGGCGGAGGGGATTGGGGCAGTTAAAATAAGGGCAGTGACTTACCCCTCACTGATCTCCCGCTAGCCTGCGTTAACCAGCCCAATGTTAACCCCGCTCTTTCGAACAGCAAACCCACCTCAAGCGGCCAGGGTCTGTTTAAAGATGCCGATCGGGGCCTGATGGCGTCACCATTATTAAAAAGATCAAAATCAGGGCCGATGAAGAGAGTGCCCTTTAAATAATCCCGGGAAAACGAGCACAAAAACAGCCTGTAGCAGCTAAAAACTCGGCTTTATTTTTCCCCCCTTCAAAATAGGATTGCTGGTTCTGAGCCAGACAGTTTGATTTTTTAAGTGGACTCTCTTGGAAAATTCTGAGCTGGTTTTCAGATGCTGAATTTTTGTTCCCTTTTTAATTATTTGGATGTTATTCAACGTCACTTCGTTTTGTTGAATAAAACGGGAATGTTTTTTTTTTGCCAATTTTATGGCAGCATCAGTGCTGGCACAGACTGCCCAAACACAATCCAGCTCCCAGAGTAACTCACTGGTTTAGTGGCATTTTCATCTTATCAGTGTGGAAATAAAATAATGTTGACATAAAATTAGAATCCCCCCACCCCTTGGCTAGTGCCGGTGGTAAGGAGTTATCCGCATGTTATTATTTGAATTGTTTTCATTGGTGGAAACTATGCATTTCCTCAAATTTAGGACAACCGAGTAAACTTGGGTTCCAGAAACCGGTTGGTTTAATTGAATAAATCAACACCCCATGCAGTACTGCAACGGCCCTGGTCAAAGCTACAAATGACATCCACTGTGACTGTCACCATGGTGCACTATGCCCCCCCTCTCCCTTCTCGACCTGTCTGCAGCCTTTGATACGGTCAACCATGTCATCCTCCTCCAATGCCTCTCCTCTGTCGTCCAGCTGAGTGGGACTGTTCTCACTTGATCCCACTCTTACCTATCCAATTGTAACTGAATCTGCAGCAATGGTTTCTCTTCCCGCCCTGTACTGTTACTTCTGGAGTCCCCTAAGGTGCTATCCTTGTCCCCTCCTACATGGCGTCAAGTTCGAAATGTGCACTGACGACACCCTACTCTTCCTCTTCAGCACCTTCCTCGACCCCTCCAGTGCCTGTGTGTTGTCAGCCTGCTTGTCCGACATCCTGTCCTGCACGAGCCGCAAATTCCTCCAGTTAGGAAGACCAAAGCCATCGTTATTGCCTCCGCCCACCTCTCCGCCCATCTCCACCACACACAAACTGAGTTCCCTTGTCACCGATTCCATCCTCCTCCAAGGCCACTGTCTCAGGCTGAACCAGACTGTTCACAACCTCGGTGTTCTATTTGACCCCAAGCTGGGCATCTGACCCCATTTCATCGCCTTCCAACTCCGTAACATCTCCTGCCTCAGCCCATCTGCTGCTGAAACCCTCATCTGTGCCTTTGTCACCTCCTGACTAAATTATTCCAATGCTCTCCTGGCTTGTTAATTTCCAATCTGTTCTCTTCATATTTCACTCACAACGCTGCTCTCCATCTGTGTTGCTTTTCCATCTAAAATTCATATAACAGTCCCCATCTCTATTTCGTTTTTTGCTTGCCATTGTATGTTTGTTTCACTTGCGTATATAACAATGTGGATCATTATATATCGTTATGCAGTTGCTGGTGTTAATTAGCCAGAATGTGAATCCAGCAAATGCTTTGTTAATAATCTAATAAAATAATATCAGTTCAGAGTCTTTAGGTTGTGTTTTGAGATGTTCTATTCAGAAATAGTCATGTTAACCCGTAAAGAACCTACAGAATATGTAATGAATCAGACACAACACTACAGCCTATTTTTCTGTCTTTGTGCATGGTTGTATTTCATTCACCTGTTTTTCCCATTTTATTGTGACCCTCTGGCTCCTAGAACTCTCTTTCAGATCTTTTCTTTCTATCTTTCACTCGGACTCCCCAGTGATAGTCATTCCGTCACTGTCAAGATGAAATTAAGACCTAACGCATTCTATCTGCATCATGATGAATTTGGTTGAATGAAAGAAAAAAAGAACGAAAGGAAGAAAGTACGACAGAAAGACTTGCAGTTATATAGTGCCTTTCATGACCACCGAACATCCCAGAGCGCTTTACAGCCAATGAGGTACTTTTGAAGTGTAGTCACTGTTGTAATGTGGGAAACGCGGTAGCCAATTGTGCACAGAGCAAGCTCCCGCAAACAGCAATGTGATAATGACCAGATCATCTGTTTTTGTTATGTTGATTGAGGGATAAATATTGGTCAGGACACCGGGGACAACTCCCCTGCTCGTCTTCAAAATAGTGCCAATGGGATCTTTTACATCCACCTGAGAGAGCCTCAGTTTAACGTCTCATCCGAAAGACGGCACCTCCGACAGTGCAGCACTCCCTCAGCACTGCACTGGAGTGGCAGCCTAGATATTTGTGCTCAAGTCTCTGGAGTGGAACATTGTCAATCGCCTGCTTAAGCAGACTACATACTTTCCACCACAAGGCTCTGACATGGTGGGGGAGAATTAAAGGACCAGAACCTGTCTTGTGTGGGGAATGTGTCTCCTCACTTGCTGTGTCTGATATGTTCCAGGGTATGATGGGGAAGGTCTGTGGCTGATCCTTTCATGTATAATGCGGAATGCCTTCATTGTGTAAGCAGCACTGAATGATTGTGGGCATTCCCTCTCATCATTATCCTCCAAGATGGATATAACTTTGTGGTTGGATGCAGCAGAGCTGAATGAACATGCTTCGGCTATGGAGATAAGGAAGACATTATTAAATGTTTTACTTGAGATGATACACGCGCACACACAGGAAATAGCAAACAGCTGCCACAAATGCCAGACTGAGAGTAATATTACAGAACAATTGCAGCTACAGAGATCTATTATTAGCAACTTTACACATTGATATTGCAATACTCTTGAGGTAAACATAGTGCATAAAGTTTTCCAACTGCTGTCACTCTACTGGGAGATTAATTAAAAGAACAGTGGGGCATATTCTGGTTCATTGCAGTGATCAGGTGATCACCCCCCTCCCCTCACCGCCCAATCACAGCAGTGAGAGGCTTGAACCATCTTGCTGGCCGGGCCTCATTAACATGCGGACGGTGAGTTGTGGGCACCTAATAACATCAATATTTATGGATACTGGAATTAATCTAACATAGAAGTCGGGGCATCTAGCAGAATGCTTTCTATATTCGATTAATCAGCATGAATTCTAGAAGGGGGTTAGCTTGAGATTTTATCCTGATGGAGCCTCAGAAATACATTGGATTTCTTTTGAGGAAATTAATGGACCAGAAATATTGGCCAGGAACCTCCTCCTAGTGGCTGCTGCTCCTCCAGTGCAATGGGGACACTGCCGCGCTTCCAGCGAAGTTACAGCGGGGGTGCGAGCAGGGAGCGGGGGCGGGGTGGGGGCATGGGGAGCGGGCACGACGGTGGAGGGGGGGCAGAAGTTGGGGACGGAGGACGGGGAGCAGGAGCAGGGCACGGGGTGGGGGGGGCCAGAGGGTGGGGGTGGGAGCTGGAAGCAGGGTACGGGGGTGGGGTGTGCAGAGGGTGGGTGCAGGGGGTGGGGAGAGGGAGCAGGGCACAGGGGTGGGTGCCAGAGGGTGGGGGTGGGAGCCGGAAGCAGGGTACGGGGTGGGGGCCGGAGGGTGGGTGCAGGGGGTGGGGAGAGGGAGAGATGCCAAAGGAATTTCTGGCCGTTGAGTCAATACAATATTCCTGAATTTTCATCAAGCATTTGACTAGGGAATGCTTTACAGGCTGCGAAAACAATAACAGCACAGAGAGCTAATGGCGAATCTGCCATCTGAATTAATAATTGCCTTGGCAACAAAAAGTAGGAGATGAGGATATATATGAACATGACTGTCTTAGATCAGTAACTAATGAAGTCTTACAGGGTACATGGTCTTCTATTGATTTTGCTTGTCACAAATGATCTAGGAGGACAATTGTACAAAGCTATCAAGCATTCTGATGATGGCAAATGATGTAGCAAATGGTCCATCCATTCAAACCTGATCTGGTTAAATTAATTAGATGGAAGGATGATCATCAGACATCATTGATTGTGGATGTATGAAGCATATACACATTAGATGGGTGTCCACTAACAAAAATGGAATGGGTAAAAGATTTTTTAGTGTGTTCATCAACACCATTACTGCAAGTGTCAAGGGGAATGTCAATGTTGGGTGAACTATCCTGGATTCTTACAAACCAGAGGAGCAAGAAAGCAGCTACTTGCTCGGTGCCACCAGTGGCTTTGATTCACTTTCTGGAATACCTGGAAATGCATCAGGTCTTGACCTCTGTTTCTTTTTGTGTCTTAGATCTGTTCCCTTCAGGGTTGAGTGTCAGAACTATGTCAGAGCTACAACTAATGAAAACGGTTCTGAATAAAGCAAAGGAAAGATCAAAGGAAAGTGAGATTCAGTTGCAATGCCCTTTAGGCTCCTGTAGATGAATGAAGGGAATGGCAAATTAACCTGAACCAACAATCATTGAGGACACCAGGCATGGATGGAGATAAGAGAGCACACTTTGGATGACGTCAGGAAGAAAGTATCTGACAAAGGAGAACTACTAGTGTTTGCAAGAAACCTTACTATAACTTCTACTGCTTTTATGTGCAAAGTTTCAAAAGTATCATTTGATGTAGTCCTCTGACAATAACTTAACAAATGATATTGTAAGTAAAACAAAGAATGTTAATGCAAAGTTAAAATGGACCCTTTTAAAACAATGCTCTTCATTGTCATGTACTCACTCACTCAAATTACCTATACACAACATGTGTATAGGTAAAAATGAGCTGCCAACCTGGGGAAGCTGCAACACAGGACTACATGCATGCTAAAAAGCGGAAGCAGCATGCTATAGACAGGGCTAAGCGATCCCACAATCAACGGATCAGATAAAAGCTCTGCAGTCCTGCCACATCCAGCCGTGAATGGTGGTGGACCATTAAACAATTAGCGGGAGGAGGAGGCTCCATGAATATCCCCATCGTCAATGATGGTGGGGCCCAGCACGTGAGTGCAAAAGACAAGGCTGAAGCGTTTGCAACCATCTTCAGCCAGAAGTGCCGAGCGGATGATCCATATCGGCCCAGTCCTGAGGTCCCCACCCTCACAGAAGCCAGTCTTCAGCCAATTCGATTCACTCCACGTGATATCAAGATACGGCTCAGCCCCGCCTTTCTCCCTCTTTCTCTAGGATCCATTGTGCACCAATATCTCTCTGCCTCAAGCTTTTCCTCTCCTTCGTCTGGTTTTTCAGACTGCTTGTCCGCCTGCTCCTCCCGCTGTCCCGCCGGCTCCCCCGGTACTGTTATTGGCAGTAGCTTTCCTTTCAGTATCTGACATCTTTTAATCGATGAGCAAACTACAATTTGAGAAGGAAAAATATTGCGTTCTGGGCAAGCACATTTCTGACTATGACTTGTTCATATCCTATGGAGTGGAATACAAACAATGCTTTTATTTCCCAGTGAACGTCACTATGGATACCGCAGCCTGTTATCTGTTTTCTCTCCGATACTATATCATCCTTTCTCTGTCTTTCTGCAGGCTGCTACCTAGTTTGCAATACTGGAGACCAGCCTCTGATCCAGCTCTCGGCATTCAGTGTCAGCTGTGTCTCAGTTGGTAGCACACTTGCCTCTGAGTTTCAGAAGGTTGTGAGTTCAAGTCTCACTCCAGGGACTTGAGCACGTAAAGCTAGGCTGACACTCCAGTGCAGTGCTAAGGGAGTGCTGCATTGTTGGAGGTGCCGTGTTTTGATGAGACGTTAAACCGAGGTCCTGCCTGTCCTCTCAGGTGGAAGTAAAAGATCCCATGGCACTATTTCGAAGAAGAGTAGGGGAGTTATCCCTGGTGTTCAGGCCAATATTTATCCCTCAAAGAACAGATTATCTGGTCATTATCACATTGCTCTTTGTGGGACCTTGCTGTGCGCAAATTGGCTGCTGCGTTTCCCATGTTAGAACAGTGACTCCACTTCATTGGCTGTAAAGTGCTTTGAGATGTCTGGTGGTTGTGAAAGGTGCTATGTAAATGCAAGTCTTTCTTTCACACTGTTAAATCAGACTCCCAGCAGCTCCATATGTGGAAAGGGGAGGAGACCAGGTGAGGCAGTGGGCCAGGTTAGTTTTGTGCAGGTGGGAGGAGCAGCTCTGTCCAGTTCTGTCCTAAAATGGTCAGTCGGTGTCCCATGTACATCATAATAGCCTGAAACAGGCAGGTGCTTTGGCCACCCAGCGAGAGGCCCCTTTGAAGATGCCAGCGGCTGGTGCGCCACCGTAAATCGTCCCTGTGCTGCTACCGTCACGTTTAGGTCAGGCTGCCCCAGGTAAAATCTAACCCCCTCTGTCCACAGCGATCAGCTCAAGATCCTTCTAAATATAACACATAAAATGTACATCAGCAGACCAAAATACAATCAATCAAACACTATCAGACTTGATCCATTGAAGTCAATGGAAAGAAAAATGGGGAGAGATGTAAACGGGGCTGCCGTCACCCGTTTTACGCTATCACATAACATCAAGATCTGCCCCATGGTGTGATAGTAAGGGGAGGGTGCATCGAATGCTGTTGGATTGGTCAATTTGGAGAGAGAGTTTTTTGGTCATATTGATTGTCAAGGACGATAAGTCCCTCGAGGGAAGGCAGACCTGTCAGTTTGCTTCAGAGTTTCAGGATTTTGCTGCAACAAAAATAGGTGTGAAAATCTCCAATAAATATCTGTCACCACGGCAAGAACTGGTGAAAAGGTGATGGACATTAACATGGTCATTATTCAGTTAGCAAGTTAAATAGTCTTTGGAAATCGTGTTAACAGCAATCTTTCGTGGCAGAGACAATGTGCAACACATTTTCATTGTCATGGTACAATATTATCACAATTAATACATATTCTCTTTGTAGGCTAAAATGGCATTTAAGACCTGACTCAGTGCCCCCAGGATTGAGCCTCAGGGAGCACGTTATGGGAAGTCATGTGGGTGAGGTCAATGAATTTTCATCCATTAATAATGCATGACAGAAACCTTAATAACTGAACATGGAGGTGATACCCTGAAACCTGAACCCATACCTTCCTACAAAGAGGTAATTCTGGGCATAATGGGTAAAGAGGCTGTAGAGGGAAGGGGAAAAGCAAAACTGGAGACTAGTGCCAAGCTGCTAGTTAGTACTAGAAACAGAAAATGCTGGAAGTACTCAGCAGGTCAGGCAGCATCTGTGGAGATAGAAACAGAGTTAACGTTTCAGGTCGATGACCTTTCGTCAGAACTGGAAAACGTTAGTGTTTAACAGGTTTTAAGCAAGTGCAGAGGCAGGGAAAGGGGGAGGGGAGGAAAGAACAAAACAGAAGGTCTGTGATACGATGGAAGGCAGGTCTGAAATTGTTGAAGTCGATGTTGAGACCAGAAGGCTGTAAAGTGCCTAATTGAAAGATGAGGTGCTGTTCCTTGAGCTTACGTTAAGCTTCATTGGAACAGTGTAAGAGGCCGAGGACAGAGGTCAGAGTTGGAGTGGAGTGGAGAATTAAAGTGACAGGTGACCAGAAGCTCGGGGTCACGTTTACGACTGTAAGGAGGTGTTCTGCAAAGCAGCCACCCAATCTGCATTTCATCTCCCCAATGTAGAGGAGACTGCATCGTGAGCAGCGAATACAGTACACTAAATTGCAAGAAGTGCAAGTAAATCGCTGTTTCACCTGGAAGGAGTGTTTGGGGCCCTGGACAGTGGGAAGGGAGGAGGTAAAAGGGCAGGTGTTACATCTCGTGCGCTTGCACAGGAAGGTGCCGTGGAAACAGGAGCGGGTGTTGGGGGTGATGGAGGAGTGGATCAGGGTGTCTCGGAGGGAACAGTCCCTTCGGAATGCTGAAAGGGGAGGGGAGGGGAAGATGTGTTTTGTGGTGGGATCATGTTGAAGGTTGCGAAAATGGCAGAGGATGATCCATTGAATGTGGAGCCTGGTGCGTTGAAAGGTGAGGAAAAGGGGAACCCTATCATGGTTCTGGGAGAGAGGGGATTTTGTATTTGTGCTAGTTAGTACTGTTAGAGTATGTCACTCTCAGCAATCTTTGCAATCAGCTGTGATACCCAGTGATAAATGAACTAAATAGAATACAGTTGATGTTGGCAATGCTGCAGCATTTTACATAACCTAATCACAATACTAACAATATCCCACCTGTTCCATAGACTGAAAGGTGGCACGCAACAGCAGAGGAAGCCATATGGTCAGATACAGAAGCTGCTTCCTCACAAACACTGGCCACACTCCAATGAGAAAAGGTCAAGCCCTCACTGGCAGAGAACTTTACCTCAACTTCGATACCTGGACCAGGGACCAGGCCAAAAATATGCCTCCAGTAAGTTAGATAATGGATCACTGGATGAGATGCAGAGCACAGTAAACAAGGGACAGAGTTGGTTGGCAGAGAAAGGTGGGTTGGCAAAAAAGTTAGCATTATTAAAAGGGTGCAGCCATGTCCCAGGTGAGTGCTTGAGGAGGCAGTGTAGGGCATCTGAAATAAAAAACAAAATGCTAGAAACACCCAGCAGGTCAGGCAGCATCGAGGAGAGGAGAAACAGAGTCACTGTTTTGGATCGAACCCTTCGTCAGAACTGGAAAAGGTTAGGGAGGAGAGATTTTTAAGCAGGGGCAGGGAGGAGGGGAGGAAAGAGCAAAGGGAAGGTCTGTGATAGGATGGAAGGCAGGAGAGATTGAATGACAAAAGGGGTGATGGTGCGATGCAAAAGGAGAGGTAATGGGACAAGTTAAGAAACAAAAGATGGCTCTGTAGGGCATCTGTTGTATTAACCCTTAAATTAGTTGGTGGGGGGGGGAAGGTGGGGGGTGGAATAATATTTTAAATTAGGATGAAAGTCATGGATAATGAGAGAAAAGGAGGTTATTTAACTTTAGTATGGTCCTTCTTATCTCTAGTCTTCCTTGATGCTATTAATTTTCTTCTCATGTCCTCCACTCCTTGAACCACAGTTATCACTTAGGAATGCTAATGCAGAGGTGAGCTTTTTAAATGATGAGGCGAATTGGACTGTTGGTTGAATCCCAGTTAGAAAAGTGAGTTTAAAGGCTAGAAATTACTGTTGCCAATAATATGGACAAATACTTAACCCATTCTTACGGCATTCCTCTGTCTGCCATTTTAATAGAGGCTCATTTATTTTAAACAGGTTAATGCCTCTGTTAAAATAAAATTACAGGAATGTTATATATTGAATGCAAAAAGCATTAATGTGCTTACCCCTACAGATAGACTTCTTCCTCTCTGTGCTTTATATTGTGTTCTGTCAAATGTGCCCCTGCTGAAATGCAAATCTCAGAATTGCTGAGCTGATTGACGGCTTTTCATGGTTGTCATGTTGGTGGGACTGGGGACACATTGCATGAGGTGGTGAGACTGCCAGAGCCTGTTGAGAGATGCACAGAGATTATAGTTTGTCGGATAGCCTCATTATACGGTGACTTGACGACAGAATAAAAAAATCACGGCTAGGCGCGAGCTCCACAGGTGACTGACTGCAGAGAAAAGAAAATTATGGGCTGTACTGGGGTTCAGCAAAGTGCTGGAATGGATGCAGCTGACTGTGATATTTAAAATGCTTTTTTTATATCAAAGTGTAGCCCGTTGCAGCAAGGCCCAAGTGTATGTTGTTCAACGGATGTACCCAGCATGGAGTAACTAAATGTGAGCAGCACAATCATATCCGGACAACGCATTACATGAATTATCAGCTTCTTCTGAGGTTTAATAAATTCCTTTTGGTCTCTATCGCAGCTGCGTCCAGAGTTTTGTCTAGGATTAGTGTGAAAGTAGAAGGGGTCATGGTTAGTAGGCAGATCATCAGTATGATCAAAGGCCTCCTTGGACTAAAGTGAAGTCATTGCAATATATTTTAATTACTTTCCTAACATTTCAAAAGTTCTGATAATGTGATCTTTCAGATAGTTTATTTCTGTTCTTCAGCTTGTAATTTCGATGTGTATTTATTTGTATTTTTATGAACAGATCTTCTGTGGCTTTGCTGAAGGTCAGCCAGATGATATATTGTATGATGTGTATACTGTGGGGCAGGCCGAGTGGATCAGAAGGTCTTGTCCTGTCCGGCATTGTTCGCTTGTTTGTAGAAACTTCATTTTCAACGCTGGATATTTCAGTTGGTGTGAAAGAAAAATGTGGGGGGAGGGAGGGAATATTTTTGAAAGCATCATCTTGAGCAATTTCATTGGCTCAGTTTATTTGTTTTGATATTAATGGATTTGTGGGTGTTTTATGAATATGAAATATGACATTATCAGGTAAAGGTGTGACCCATAAATGTGCATATAGACAGTGTGACACAGTGTGCAAGCTAGACAAATTGCTTTTATAATCTTATACATGTACATCTATAGCAGCTAACATTTTCCGTGTATTACTAAAATTACTGGCTACTGTTCATTTTGTTATATTGGCCTGTACTTTGCGGTCAGTGGCAAAGCGAAAGCGTTCGCTGCTGACCTTGAAGAAAGCTGCTCACAGAGATCTCGTGACCTCTGTGGCGAAAACTTGAGGTTTCTCGACGTGCAATTGATTGTAGCACTGTCAGAAGGGGATTCCATGCGTAGTGCAGCAGTGATGCCATCAAGCTATCTAAGCAGCCAATCAAATTGAATAATTCTCACAGACAGTAAACCAGGAAATAAAAAGCAGCTTTTATCCTCACTTTTTAAAAATGTTACAGAGAGCAAAATAAAGATTGGGACTTTCACATGGGGATAAGGTAGAAGCTGAAATATCATGAACAAATTTTATATATTTTTTAAAATTGTAACTTTTATCATAATGGAGCAATTTGACAGTCTACAAATATAAAAATTAGTTTTCTGGGGCCAGAACATTTGTTTAGCAGTCAATACACTGTTAAAACCCCAGTTACACCTATTCCAACAGGGCTTAACATTTAATGGGGTATTTAACAGCAATATTAGCGCGGAAAAGCTCAAGTTTTCGTCAATTCTACTGATTTCACTGACTGCTGGCTGTGGGGCTGTTGGCGGGGGGGGGGGTGTGGGTGGGGAGGGGGGTTGGTGGGGGTCCACAGTGCAGCCTGTGTCGGAGCAGTGAATGAATGACCACAACTTCAGGATTTGCCCATTTAGATGCACGTGCGCTAAATCCTGAAGTTACGGTCAGTTTCAGAGGGGTAATGACAGTGAACGCTGACAGTTCACCGTCATTACCCACCGCAGAATCCGGGCCATTGTTTTTTCAGCTGTCGTAGTGAGATTTGTGAAGGGCACATTAATGTGACTAAAACGGAAGTTGGGCCTGAAGGTATGCAATGGGCTCTGACTAATATTTTATTTATAGTTTCTATGGTGGCGAAAAAAGATAGGTAGCAAGTGCAATGATTAACGATGAATTCAGTGTTCTGGACTGTCACACATATAGAATACCTTTTGCTTTAAGCGCAATCAATTGTATAATGATTACCAATAAACGTTTGAAATTCTTGAGCATGCGAAGAAGTCAATGACTCCTGTAAACTGATTAAGCTTTCAGCTCACAGAAGAGTTTCTCCTTTTACAACAAGCAAACTGTTGTTGTCTTGAATATCACTGGAGGTTCTGAGGCTTTGCACTATTATGTTATATTTCTGCACTTAGTTTTTATAATAGAAAGATCAAATACTGTGCTCGGAACAAATAAAGCAGAAAGCATTGAAGCTCATGGTCAGGCCAGACTGCTGAATCATCCACCGCAAGCAGCATTCTGCAAATTTGATCAAAGCCCAATTTCGCGACGGATTAACTTTTCGGGAATTGCTTTTCTCTAAAGTTTATCACATAAAAATGTTACGGAAAATTCACTTTCCCATTTCATAAAGTAAGTTCCTCAGCTGCCATTGTGCCAGGGGCACGCAGAGTGCACCACAATGTAATAGAGGAGAAAGAAAACCGGTTGTGTGATTATTGAAAGGTTCTTTTTCTCTTTTTAAATGGAAAAGGATAGTTGTAAAACAGCAACCACTCAACCAATCAGAACAAAGATAAGCTAATCCATGCAAAATTTAACTACTAACTTATTAATATTAGTTTACAATAATTCATATTTTGAATAAATAAGTAATCAGTTAAACTGCATTTATCAACATAGATTATCTTGTAAGAGCAGAGAGAAGAGATCAACATCTGATCAAGACAAATTTCTAAAAAGCTATTTTAAGCCACGAGTTGTTTTGAAGAAAAATATCTTTTGAGTTGGAAAACGACTTGATGATTATTTGAACCACAAAGCCAGTTACTTTTATTTTGTTAGCAAACAAGGTGAACGGCGAAGATGCACAGTGCAGATCGTGCCCAGGGCTGAGAAGAATAAAGCAGAAGATAATAAAACAAAGCATTGTGATTAGCTGGTATGAACGCTGGTGCTTAAAAGCCTTAAGATTATAAGAGGAAAGAGAAATAGAGAGCTGGGCAATTGCACAGTTTTTACATCCAGTCAATCAGTTAGAGTGTACTCTGCAATGAGTCTTGATTTCAACAGAGTGAGGATGTAGGGAGGAAGGAGAGGGACTTCTAGCATTGTTCGTGTACTCCTGTGCAGAATACAATCCATATAATAGGATATTCCTCTTTAAACTCTAGTCCCCAACCTCTATCTCTGTCTGAACTTCTCATATCCTTTTTTCGCAAATACTATTGTGGTAGGTGCTCCTCTGAAAGGTCCTATATTTTTCCTTCTAAGTTCCAAATATACCATCTTACAAGTGCTTCCTCCTACAAGAAAGCGACAACTACCACAACTTGTATCAATATAGAGCCTTTATCGTAGTTCCAAGGCGCGTCACAGAAGTGTTATCAAAACAAAATTTGACACCGAGCCACAGAGGAGATATTAGGGCAGATGACAAATAGCTTGGTCAAAGAGTTAGGTTTTAAGGAGCAACTTAGAGGCGGAGAGCTTTAGGGAGGGATTTCTCGAGCTTAGGGCCTTGGCAGCTGAAGGCACAGCCACCAATGGTGGAGCGATTAAAATCGGGGGGTGCTCAAGAGGCCAGAATTAGAGGAGTGCAGAGATCTCGGAGGGTTGTAGGGCTGCAGGAGATTATAGAGATAGGGAGGGGCAAGGTTGAAAGGAGTAGCATTGAAGTTTTGGCCACTGACTTGAGCTTTATTCACCATTGCTAAGGGGAAAATGTATATTTAAAGAGGAAGCCAAGCTTCTTGAGGGCAGCTTTAGCAATGAAGGGGATACTGAGATTTTGCTTAAGTTTAGGGAAGGTAGTGAGATTAAGAATATTAATAAATGAAGAGAGTCATAGAATTTTAAAGCACAGAGGAGGTCATTTGTCTTGCTGTACTCATGCTATGAGATAATCATTTAGTACAATTTCCCTCCCCATTCCACGTACCCGTTCAATTTGTTTCACACTCTTATCCTCTTCCCTTTTAAAAGCTATTATGGATTGTGATTCCATCACTGTGTCTGGTAGGACATTCCATGTTGTAACTAGCCTCTGCTATTCTCCCTTCATTCCTTTGGTGATGATCTTTAATTTATGCTCTCCAGTTACCAACACCTTGACCAGTGGGAATTAATTTTCCATATTACCTTATCAAAATTCCTCATAATTTTGAGCACCAAATGTCCTTGTAATGGTTTCTGTTCTAATGAAAAGAGCCCCAGTTTTTCTAGTTTCTTCTCACATCAATGTCTGCAATTCAAAAAGTAATCCTTTTGGGACATCCAGAGGATGTGATAAAGTGTGAAATAAATGCAATTTTTTTTCTCTTTCTTATACCTAAGGCCTCTATTGCCTTGTATCATCCCAGTAAATATCTTCCCTTCCCTTGCTACGGTCTTGGTAGCCTTCCTGAAGTAGGGCACAAAAAGCGGACACTATCTAACTGTGAGCAACAAATGATTTGTCTAGGTTCAGCATTAACGTTTTACTATTCTACTTCACCGGCTGTAAATTTGTCTCAGGCAACAACGCAAAATGGGAGCTAACGAATCGGAAACTGGTTTTACACTCTTCCACGTGGTATATTAGGAGTGGCCGTTTCGCTAGCGTCCAGTTTGCATTATCGCCCAAGATGAATTTCTACCTCCCACGCCTCTATTTATCAAAAAAATAGTTTCTCCAGCTTGCTAAAGAAAGAGGATTATAATAGCTGCTACTGCCTATTGCAAAAGATAGAAAACAATTCAGCTGCTGGAATTAAAATAATTTGAAATTGTGTTATCTCCATTCATCTTAACGTTTGTCACCTCCGTTGATGTATTGTAATGTATGACTATTAACAATTACAGTTGAGACAAAGAAATGGATACGCAGTTTATCACTGAGTCCTCTTGAGGTTTCACTAAAGATATGACATTTAGAGGATCGCATGCAGTTATGGCATATGATTAAGCCAGTTAGCATCTTGAGTGGCATAAGCTCACACCACAATGACCATCCACTTTTCTGAATTAAATTTTTTTTTTGAGGTATTCAAATACTGTACTTACCTGCTGCATATTATAGAATCATAAAGCATTCAGCCTATCGTGTCTGTGCCAGCTCTTTGAAAGAGCTGTTCAAATCCGCTGCTCTTCAAATCTCTCCTTTTCAATATATACCCAATTCCTTTTTGAAAGTTCCGACTGAATCTTCTTCGACCACCTTTTCAGGTACTGCATTCCAGATCACAACAACTCGTTATATAATGTTTGTGTCATGGTTTCAGAATCTGTGTTTGTTCCAACAAAAATAGCAAAGTAAATCAACGACAAACTGATTGAGGTGGTCGCTTTCTCTTGTCATCAATGCATGTTGGAGTCTCATGACTAGAAAATATTCACGGTCTATCACTCGCATCGAGTGGCACCTCCATTATCATACTCTCACCAGAATTTTCGAAAGTCAATTCCTTACAAAAGAAATTTCTTTAGAGCACAACTAATTTTGTTATCTGTATTTTACATTTTCTTGGCGAATAAAACTGCATAATAGTTCTTTTGTTATATGGATTATATTTGTTTTCATTCCTGTGCAAGGACTGTCACTGTCCCATACGTGTAAGAGCAACATTTTGGGATTTTGGACGATCCAATTTCCATTATCCGCTGGGGGTGAGGGCCCTTGATTACGTCAGATAGTGGAAGTCCCATCGTCTCAATATACAATGATTTAACTTGTGTTTATCCTGTGAGAACTGATGTTGATTTTGTTTTTGCAAACAGTGATATCCATACTGAATTATTCCATAGTGTGCCCTGGCCAATATTTATCCTTCAACCAACATCACTAAAATAGATTATCTGGATATTATCACTTTGCTGTTTGTGGGAGCTTGCTGAGCGCAAATTGGCTGCCGCATTTCCTACATTACAACAGTGACTACACTTCAAAAAGTACTTCATTGGCTGTAAAGCGCTTTGGGGCGTCCAGTGGTCATGAAAGGTGCTATATAAATGCAAGTCTTTCTTTTTTAATATTAATTTTGATCATCATTCTAGTAATTCTATAATTACCTTCTTATATAGAATCTTGCTGTAATCATTGGTTGACTATATAGAGCACTGTGTAAGAAAACATGAAACAAGTAAAGCCCATTCAGCCCGTCAAGCCTGATCTTTCGAGTTAAAGAACAATATGCAGCAGTTGAGTAGCGCAGATCAAGAACTTTACTGTGCAGTGTTGCATTGCATTCCAGTTAGAGTTAGTCAGGAGGTATTACTGGCACAATCCTTGCAATTGAAACTGTAGAGAGGGTGGTAGAGTCTAAGCAATCCACTCCAGTGGCCTTATCCAAAGAACACAGAGGAACTTTTTTCCAAATTTCCCTTGTTCCCCCCCGCCCCCTCCACCACCACCAAAATAACAGAAAAAGTTTGTTGAGCTTTCTACTCCGCTGTTCCGAAGTTTTGTTCCCAATGCAATTAGTGCAACAGTAGCATAGTGGTTGTTTCAGGACTAATAATCTAGAGGCCTAGACTAATGTTCTGAGTAGACATGAGTTCAAATCCCACCATGGCAGCTGGGGAATTTAAATTCAGTTAATAAATAAATCTAGGCTAAAAAGCTAGTATCAATAATGGTGACTGTGAAAACTACCAAATTGTCATATAAAACCCATCTGGCTCACTAATGTCCTTTAGGGAAAGAAATCTTCTGTCTTTACCTGGTCTGGCCTATACGTGGTTCCAGACTCCCCAAAGCAGTGTGTTTGACTCTTAACAGCCCTCTGAAATGGCCTAGCAAGCCATTCAGTTAAGGGCAATTTAGGGTGGGCAATAAATGCTGGCCTTGCCAGTGACGCCCACATCCCATGAATGAATAAAAAACAAAAAGTGTAGGTTTACAAGTGGATTGCTGGGATGTGAAACCCCTTCAACGAGAATTGCAAAATTTCTTCACTCCATTAAGAAATTCTCTTAAATATTCCAATTTTTCTTTCTTTTGACATTGACAATTGGTCGAGGCATATATCTGTTACAGGAAGTTGTTTAAATTATTACAATTCACAGTAAATTTAATGTCTTTCAGGCATGATGCATGCATTTCATTATATACTGTAACTGAGTTCACAGTATGATGCATGTGCTTGCAGGCCTCCATTATTCCAATCTCTAACACTTCTCTTTTTGAGGTTCTTATAATTGCCAGATTAGCGAACCCCTTGGGAATACTGTAGAAAAGGCTGAAACAATACTTAATATTTTGGCAGAGGTTCGTGATTGGTCACGTAACAAAATTAAGAAGATTGCATGAGCGGAGAAATTGAAAAACAATTTCAAGCAAATAATTCTGGAGATGTGACAAAACGTGTTAAATCTTTTCTTACAAAACTCAAATTTTGGAAGAAAAGATATGATTCAGTCTCAATGGAGCAATAATTAAAGTCATAACTTAAAAACTCAGTGGACCCATGGGCAATTTCTTTATTCTTCCTTAAGAAGTGTGGGTAATTTGCATATTCATTAATGAAGCAACTCTTTCTCGTTGGGGACTTTTTCTTGTCCAGCCAATAAACATTGGAAGTAACTTATGAAAAACTTTGCCATGAGGGCCTCTCAGAACAGTTCAACAACAATTCAAAGAAAAAATGATAGCTTTAAGAAAAGTCTTTAAGCTGGTATGTTGATAGAACTTATGATGCGGAGATGCCGGTGTTGGACTGGGGTGGACAAATGTGAGAAGTCGCACAACACCAGGTTATAGTCCAACAGCTTTATTTGAAATCACAAGCTTTCGGAGCGCTGCTCCTTCGTCAGGTGAAGTGAAGAGATGTATATAGACTATATATGCTGTGCCTATATGCATCTCTTCACTTCACCTGACGAAGGAGCAGCGCTCCGAAAGCTTGTGATTTCAAATAAAGCTGTTGGACTATAACCTGGTGTTGTGCGACTGCTCACATTGATAGAACTTATGGCAGTGTACAAGGTAACATGACACTATATACGTTGGCAATGCCATCATATACCACTGTGTGCAAACTGTTTGATCTTGAAAGGTTTTGGTGTTAGCAGCTTTCCCGTTGCAACAAAGGGTTGTTAATCCGGCGACAGTAACTCTGCTCGGATTCAGGCCCCAGTGGTTTTTAATCATCTAGCTTTAAAATACATTAATTAGTAACAGTATTAGTTTTTATATAACTGGTCTACAGTATTACATTAAATGGCGAGTAATTAATACAACATGTTTGTCTTTCCACAAAGTCCTGTTCAAGTTGATCAGACTTGTAGGGCTGGATTTTACTCACCGAGACGAGTTTGGGGCGGGACTGCTGCCTTCCGGGTTCTAGGCCCGCCCCCAGCGGCGTCTGATACACAGATGCTATTTTCCCCTGATTGGCCTTGTTAAGCCCGCCCTGCGGGCTTGCCAGCCAATTAAGGGAAAGCTGGTGTCAGATGACGTCAGTTGATGACGCTTCATCTGCCAGTTTTCTTAAGGGGACATGAAACATTTATTTTTGACAGATGATTTGTCAGTGTTTGACCACATTGAGGTGCTGTCAAACACTGACAATCATTGTACAAAGGTGAGCCCTTGCCCCCAGGCTCTCCAATGACTCTCTCCTTAGGATGAAACAGATGGCAGCGGCAGGTGAGGGTACAGAAGCGATCTGTCCCTTCTCCCAATGAGGTGAGGCCACACAAACATTTCAAAGCTTGTCACCTACAGAAAAACCTAAACACATTAAAAATGACTTTCCCAACATTTCCTTACCTCTGATACTCACGAGTGTCCCATTGCATCCTTCACACCACTCCTGCAGCTGTCATCTATACACAAGCATTACAACAGACCTACAGCATGCCTCACTTACCCTGGCGGGGTTCCCCGATGTCGGGAAGCCCGCAGCACAAGTCCCAAAATGGGAAAAGCCTCTTAACTGCCTGTTAACTACCTGTTAACAGGCAGTTATGTGGCTATAATCCTCTTCCCGCCGCTAGGAGTCGGGTCCCTGCGCAAATCGGGTACCCGACTCCCGGGAAGATTGGTTGGAGGCGGTTTGGGAGTGGTTTCGGGACCCGCTCCCATTCTTTTTGATTTTCACTGCAGTCCCGCCTCCAACCCCGCCTCCTCAGGGTTTGTAAAATCCAGCCCGTAATCTTTCTTCCGACTACACCCGAGATGTTTCTGACCTTTACGAGAAAAATGTCCCGTTCTTATACTACTCGGCTATCTTGGGTTGCATCTACACGCAACCATCTTCCCATCCCCGCTCTCTCTGAGCTGACTACACCATCTTGCTCTGTTGTTGGCTCCATAGTACAGCCATCGCACGGTCCCATTCCTATCTGTCCAAAAGCAGCCATTGCATTCTTAGCAATGGCTTCCCTTCCCTCCCCTGCATAATCCCACCAGGATCTATTTTTTCTTATCAATGCTGAACCTTGATGACATTATCCACAGGCATGGTGTCAGCTTTCACACGTGTGCTGATGATACCCAATTCTACCACTCACTACTTCTCATGACCCCACAACGGCCTCGTTGTCTGGATGGATCACAACTTCTCCAGCTCAACATTAGGATGACCAAAGCCATTGGTCCAGATTTTGCGGTAAAAGTAACGGTGAGGCGATCAACGCTCGCCCTCATTAAGGAGTAAATTGGACAGCTACTTCCGGCGACCGCACATGTACAGTTAAACCCGGAAATCTGGAAGTTGCAATCTGAAATGCCCTGCTCATCCACAAGGTGCGCTACACTGTAGAATTCGCAAT
This sequence comes from Squalus acanthias, assembly GCA_030390025.1. Lineage (NCBI taxonomy): Eukaryota > Metazoa > Chordata > Chondrichthyes > Squaliformes > Squalidae > Squalus > Squalus acanthias. The sequence goes on from CM059428.1 coordinate 12,842,256, forward strand.
ATATCGCGATTTTATTTAATAAGAAGAAAACACAGAGTTTCGTTCAAACAGCTTTTATTTCAGCAGAATGCTGCCAGGTTTAAAGTGGACACAAGCAGCCTGTAAAATGGCCGCCGCACCTCGTGACAGAACATTCTAGACTTTTCAACAGGCAGACAAGATGGCGTTCCAATAAACATTTGTGCAAGATCGATTAAGATTCAGCACAGTGAAGATAATACACGAGACATTATGGGTTTGCAGTATACACATAAATACTGAAATCGGTCTCCCAGGTACAAATGAAAGCTATTGTACCGAGTAATCAGGGGCCCATCCAAAAGACATTAATATGTAAAATCCCAACGACTCTACGATGAGAGAGCCGTTAGCAGGTAGTTATACAAAACACTTGGAAGCCCCAAGACCCCTCCAGGGAGAACACCGACCGATTTAACAATGGGAGAAATATTAACAGGTACTCAGACATTTACGAGCAGCCCCGAAACCCATTAAGAACGGAGATCACCCATACAAGACATTTGAGCGCCAGACCCTAAACAAAAGAATGGACATTAAGGTTGGGCGGGAAACGGAAGATTTTGCACTATAATTGCAGGCTCCAAACCGTCCATCTCTCTCTCATTCTCTTATCCGATCGACTCGTAACCTCGTGGCTGCTCCTGTGTACTCGTAGTCGGGCTCCTGCTTGCCTGTTGCCTCTTTGAAAAGGACTGTTGAACTTTCTGATCCGTTCGGATCTACCTCGTGTCGCGTAACGAAGACCTATGTTGGTAACTGGCAGCGGAACCAAAGGCCCGAGATGAGATGAGATGAGATGAGATGAGAAGAGAGGAAGACCATATTCATCGCCACGGTCAGTAAATCCCGACCGCGCCTGTAGGTCGAATAGCCAAGTTTTCCTTGCCAGGGAGACTTCTTCGAACTTGCAAAGAACATATCACATCGATGATATTGACTGAACTGTGCTCGGAAAAGTACCTGTTAAACCAACCAACACAGGTCTTCATCACAGCAGACGGTCCAGCCTGCTAGCCGGAGCAGCAGAAGCAAGTAAACAAGTGGGACCAGGGGATCTCCTGACCGACACGTGGGTGCTGCGGTGAAAAACATCCGATCAGCTATTCGGAATTTCTCCGAGTTATCACGAGTGGTGAGCATGAGTCTCGAAATCCTACGAATCTAGTTAGGATAGATATTGATAGGGGAGGGTTTAAGGATTAAGGATATTTGTAATGTGTGCCCCTATTTACGGTGTGCCGTTCGTTCCTCGTTTCCCTAAGATCGACTATATAACTGCTTGTAAGATTGTACTGTCATTAATCTGTGCTTATGACATGTATTTCATAATCTTAAGTATCATGCAATAAAGATTTTCCATTTCGTACCATTCAAACCGAGTCTACATGAGTTTCATCTCCATTACTGCTCTCGCATCTAAGTCCAGTGTCTAGAACCGTAAGGGCGAGTGATTCGAACCACTCACAGGTGTGTCTAGTGTTCCCAGACTGGCTGGAGACCAGCACAGGCAACAAGGCCTAGACCCGCACTGACATACAGGCTGCACAGAGCCGCGTGAATCTCACAGGCTGCGAGACACGCAGGGTCAGAATCCCTTACAACACCGGTATCTCGCAGAGAGACTCGGCATTGAAATGCACGGAATGCCTGAAGTTGTAGTACTTACCCACGCGTTACCCACTAAACACCCCAGAAAAAGCATTCAGGTGTAAGTGGTTTTTTAATGGCATGGTAAGTCTTAGTTACTGCCAAACACCCTCTCTGGCACTGAAAATTAACTTTTACAAGTGTGGAGTCTCATTCCTTCAGATTTTACTTATTGTTGGAGATTTTAAAAGATTTAAACATTTTAAAAATGTTTTACCTTTTCTTTCTGTCTCTTTTAACTCTCTCTCTCTTAATTCCATCTTTCTTTCCCTCACTTTATTTTGCTTTCTGTACATGATTTGATATTGAATTAAATATTCTAACTGACACTTCCTGGTTTAGACTCTGTGGCCCTGATATTTACGGAGTGGGTACAGGGGGACTGTTCTGTGGTCGGGAAACCTGGAAGAACGGGTTTCCTTCAGGTCTTGCTGAATTTAACAGCAGGGGCTGATTAACATTTTTTGTCTCTGTTTCCCGGCTGTAGTCAGCCAGTTTGAGAGACTGGCGGGCGGGTAGGCTCTCGGCACTGGACGGCAGCCGAGGGTCATAGAGGAGGGAGAGAGATAGAGGAGGGAGGGAGAGATCAGGGGTCGGGGGGTGGGGGGGACATCGATCGGGGAGCGAGAGAGATCGGAGAGGAGGGGAGAAGATTGTGGGGTCCTGTGGAGGAGACTGCAAGACAGGGAGGACAGTGGATCGTGTGCGGGTGTGGGTGTCCGATCGCAGGGAGGTTAACAGGATTCCTTGAGGGTGTGGGGTGGGGGGCTACCAGCGTAAATTTTCACTAAAGCGGTGGTGACCTTGCCTACCGCTGGTAGTGACCTTGCCCACCTCTGGTGGTGACCTTGCCCACCGCTGGTGGTGACCTTACCCACCTCTGGTGGTGACCTTGCCCACCGCTGGTGGTGACCTTGCCCACCTCTGGTGGTGACCTTGCCCACCTCTGGTGGTGACCTTGCCCACCGCTGGTGGTGACCTTGCCCACCTCTGGTGGTGACCTTGCCCACCTCTGGTGGTGACCTTGCCCACCGCTGGTGGTGACCTTGCCCACCGCTGGTGGTGACCTTGCCTACCGCTGGTGGTGACCTTGCCCACCTCTGGTGGTGACCTTGCCTACCGCTGGTGGTGACCTTGCCCACTGCTGGTGGTGACCTTGCCTATCGCTGGCGGTGACCTTGCCCACCGCTGGCAGTGACCTTGCCTACTGCTGGTGGTGACCTTGCCCACCTCTGGTGGTGACCTTGCCCACCGCTGGTGGTGACCTTGCCTACCGCTGGTGGTGACCTTGCCCACCTCTGGTGGTGACCTTGCCCACCTCTGGTGGTGACCTTGCCTACCGCTGGTGGTGACCTTGCCCACCTCTGGTGGTGACCTTGCCCACCTCTGGCAGTGACCTTGCCCACCGCTGGTGGTGACCTTGCCCACCGCTGGAGGTGACCTTGCCCACCTCTGGCAGTGACCTTGCCCACCGCTGGCAGTGACCTTGCCCACCTCTGGTGGTGACCTTGCCCACCTCTGGTGGTGACCTTGCCTACCGCTGGCAGTGACCTTGCCCACCGCTGGCAGTGACCTTGCCTACCGCTGGTGGTGACCTTGCCCACCGCTGGCGGTGACCTTGCCCACCGCTGGCGGTGACCTTGCCCACCGCTGGCAGTGACCTTGCCTACCGCTGGCGGTGACCTTGCCTACCGCTGGCGGTGACCTTGCCTACCGCTGGTGGTGACCTTGCTTACCGCTGGTGGTGACCTTGCCCACCACTGGTGGTGACCTTGCCCACCGCTGGTGGTGACCTTGCCCACCGCTGGCAGTGACCTTGCCCACCGCTGGCAGTGACCTTGCCCACCGCTGGCGGTGACCTTGCCTACCGCTGGTGGTGACCTTGCTTACCGCTGGTGGTGACCTTGCCCACCACTGGTGGTGACCTTGCCCACCGCTGGTGGTGACCTTGCCCACCGTTGGCGGTGACCTTGCCTACCGCTGGTGGTGACCTTGCCCACCACTGGTGGTGACCTTGCCCACCGCTGGCAGTGACCTTGCCTACCGCTGGCAGTGACCTTGCCTACCGCTGGCGGTGACCTTGCCTACCGCTGGCAGTGACCTTGCCTACCGCTGGCGGTGACCTTGCCTACCGCTGGTGGTGACCTTGCTTACCGCTGGTGGTGACCTTGCCCACCACTGGTGGTGACCTTGCCCACCGCTGGTGGTGACCTTGCCCACCGTTGGCGGTGACCTTGCCTACCGCTGGTGGTGACCTTGCCCACCGCTGGTGGTGACCTTGCCCACCACTGGTGGTGACCTTGCCCTCCGCTGGTGGTGACCTTGCCCACCGCTGGCAGTGACCTTGCCCACCGCTGGCGGTGACCTTGCCCACCACTGGTGGTGACCTTGCCTACCTCTGGTGGTGACCTTGCCTACCGCTGGTGGTGACATCCTATGTTGAAGGTTAACTTCAGGTTGTGAAGATGGCTGACCTGGTGTCTACTGAAGCAGTTGTCCTCAGTCACTGCTGGCTAGGTCTGCCAGGGCTGCAGAAATGTTTGCTGGTATAATAGTTAATGCGGGAAGTCAATGGAACTGAATATCGGGCAATGCCACACCGCTCAATATGCACCACCACCCAAAATAAATTTCTAACACAATATTATCAAATCAAAACCCTGGGACCAAATCATGATGAAGGGCCACGCCCAGGCTTTAACTAATCTTTTCCTTTTTCAAATGACAATCTGATGTGACTTTGAAATCATCTTGTTTACAATATCTTTAAGCACGTGGGGCTGGAAGTTACAGTCCATGATAATAGTGGACGAATACTTAATGGGCCGTAATTTGCGGCACCTACGGGTGTGTACGAGGTGTGCACGTGCCCGTAAGGACCGCACAAGTTCCGGGTTTAGGTATGCGAAGCGCATGCGCTAAAACCCGGAACTTGCGATCTGTCAAGAATTTTCTTGACAGATCATCCGCATCCCCGGGAAAAGGACCTCCACGGGCGGAGAGCTGGGCTATTTGCCCAACTTCTGCCCAGCGAATGCCCGTGAAATTCTTCCACCTGCTTTTACCAGCGTAAGAGTTTTAAAAAACAGGGGAAAAAAATGTTATCGATAATTTATACGTTTAAAAACCTGTGAAATAAGGTAAGGTTATTTTTAGCCCCTTTAAAACATGTAAATTTATTTTTCACAATATTCAATTTTTGTTTTAAGTATTTAATTAAATGCCATTTTAATTAATTTTAATTATGTGATTTTTTTTTTTAATTTGATGTGTAGAGGTATTTTTGGGGTATTCCCATTCATGCTTATGGGGCTCCCCTTCTGTCATTCATTGGGCCCCACATGATCCCAGGGGCGCTCGCGAACCACCTACGCCCCGGGAATATGTGGACCTCTACCCGCGGGTACCCGGAGAGGCCCAGGAGCGTGAGTCTCCGTACCTCCCGGACCACCAGGTAGGCGCGGATTTTATTTGCGGATCGCAGGCATTTCCCTGCGGGAAGCCCCCGACCGCAAATTCACGGCCATTAGGTTCTTACGACATTCCCCTGTCTGCCATTTTAACAGCATCATGAACACAGGCTAATGTTACTGTGAAATCAAAGACACAGGGACGTCATCATAATGCATTAAACATCCATGCGCTATTATTGCTACCAGCAACCTCCAGATTCCGTTACTCTTTTTGGCACTGTCAAAAAAGAGGGTTTTTTCTGTACTAGAAATAAGAAATCCTTTCACATTGCAATCATTTTTTAAAAAAAACAAAGTTCAAAAATATCTGGTTAGCAGGAGCCAGCACAGGCAATTCAATTTGTGCTGACTGACACTCTACAATCTGGAGCTTGCAATCCATTATCCTCTTATTGATTATTATTGTCACTCCTCACATTTTCCCACAGAAGTTGACGGCTCCTAATATGATCTCTTTCCCCAGTTACTGCATGGTAACAAAGGGTACCTCCACCACCAGCCTGTAAACAAACTGCAAACAGCTTTCAAAGTTAGAGAGCACAACCGGGCACTACCTCTCGCCCGCAGCCAGTCCGGTCGTCCACATTACTGAAGAACAGTGTTTCAAATTCTAAATCCGGGAATGAATTGAAGTCGAAACAATCACTCCAGTCCCACTCTCTGTTTTATTTCCAAATCTCGTCATTGTACGGCATTATTGCTAAGAAAACTTAAATAAAACCCTCCATATCAGGAAATATCCTCCTTCTCTCAAAAAATAAAGCAGCGGCTCTTGAAGACTATAACTTTCACGCAGAATAACAGCCAGGCATGCCCAAGACAGATCTTTGAAGAAAATTAAAAATGTGCATTTTAGCAAGTTCTTTGGCTATGCTAGATGATGTCCCGTGGCGTTGTACACGGTAAGTCGGAGAATGTGACCACTCCCTTACCTGTCTCTGTGGTCTTTATGATGCTGTTACTCTGTGTCTCTCCTTCGCTTCTTTGCTGTTTCTTTCCCATTAACTTTTATTTACTTCTTTCTATGTGCTCATCTTCTCTCGCTCTCGTTCTTTTTGGGTGGCGGGCGGGCGGGTACTGTACTGGTGAAAGTAGCCACCAAGGGCTGTAAGCTATATTGGAGTGGAAATTGTGAGAAAATCAGTGGCTTCCTTACTACCCTCTCCCCCAATCTGCTTGTGCTTCCCCTCATCCTTTCACTCCCATCACATCCCCATCTCTTCCCACTAGCCATTCCCCTTCTTACTACCCACTCACTCATCTCTACCCATACCTCTCCCTCGTCGAACGACCCACTCAACACTTGTATCCACTCTCCTGCACTCCCGGCCCCCAATGATGAGTGCTGAAAGACCAGAGCACACCTCACCTTCAATCCATTTCCCTTCTCTTCCCTCCGCGCACAGACTCTATTTTCGCTCTTTTTCTTTCTGTCTCTCTACTATGCTCTTGCCTAGTCGTACCCCAGGTCTTGAGCGGCCTAACCAGTGGTCCTTAAAGGGACCACTGGAGGCCACACAAAAAAACGGCGCCACAAAATACACCAGGCTGCTGCTGGCCTGGGCTCAATCGCCCCTTAGCTTCACTTCACCCCCGGACAAATTGTGGCGTCATAACCAGTGGAGAACATCAGGCACCGACTGGCGAGCTGCATCAGGACACCCATTTGGTGCCCGTAACTTGCTGCTTCCATTCAAATGAAGCCCGAAGCCGAATTCGCCTCAGGCCGGCATGGGCTGGTGCAGGAAGCAATCGCTCCGCCAGCCTGCCGTCCATTTCTCCCCCACTATTGGGGACTAATTGTGGTGCAATGGCCTAAACTATCTATTATTATCTCGGTGAGTAGCCTTCCAATTAGCATTCTGATTCTAGTGTTAAGGAAATCACTCAATCTGCAGGAGCAACGCATGTTGAGGGTTTGTCCTGGGTCGGCTGAGTAACAGCTGTTGTTAACATCTCTGCATGGTGAGAACTAAAAGTTGACAACAAGTATGAACAGTCAAAGAAGAACTAAAGTATATGACATCTTTTAGAATTATTAGTGTCCTTGGATTTTTCAATTGTCATTTCAAAATGTATCTTCTAAGGATACGATACAGATAAACCATGCATGGCTCAAATGATGCAGCTTGAACCGGTTGTGAGATACACCAGCTAAAGAAATGCCATATATGTTTTTCACTTAAGATTTGTTTCTGTCCACCGTGTGTGAGTTTGATCACAAGATAACTATGAATGAGACAAGCCATTTGGCCCCCCCATAGCTTAGAAAGACCCGGCAGTTCTTCCATCAAGGCACCCAACTGTTTCTTGAATCATCACCTCCTTACCCTATCTGCAAGTCAATTCTGTGTGTTCATCAGTCTGCCAAGAAGAACTTCCTAACATTAGTCCTAATACTTTGAACTTTGAACTTCTTACCATACTCTCATGATTTAGTATGAAATAGTTTTCCAGGACTACCTTTTCCATTCTGTTGACGATCTTATTATCTATAAGGCCACCTCCATTCAAGGCTGAAAACTCTTAGAAGCATTGAAACATAGAAAAATAGGAGCAGGAGTAGGCCATTCGGCCCTTTGAGCCTGCTCCGCCATTCAATATGATCATGGCTGATCCTTTATCTCAATACCATATTCCCGCTCTCTCCCCATACCCCTTGATTCCTTTTGTGTCTAGAAATCTATCTATCTTATTCTTAAATATATTCAGTGACTTGGCCTCCACAGCCTTCTGTGGTAGAGAATTCCACAGGTTCACCACCCTCTGAGTGAAGAAATTTCTCCTCATCTCAGTCCTAAATGTCCTACCCCGTATCCTGAGACTGTGACCCCTGGTTCTAGACCCCCCCAGCCAGGTGAAACATCCTCCCTGCATCCAGTCTGTCTAGCCCTGTCAGAATTTTATACGTTTCAATGAGATCCCCTCTCATTCTTCTAAACTCTAGTGAATACAGGCCTAGTCGACCCAATCTCTCCTCATACGACAGTCCTGCCATCCCAGGAATCAGTCTGGTGAACCTTCGCTGCACTCCCTCTATGGCAAGTATATCCTTTCTTAGGTAAGGAGACCAAAACTGCACGCAGTACTCCAGGTGTGGTCCGGTCTTTCCTCATACCTCAGTCCTTTGTTGCTCGAGATCAGCCTCGGGGTCTTTCGCTACATTGTGGGGAAGAGTCTAGACACAAAACATTAACAAATTTGTGTATTTCCAGCATTTTTTCAGTTTTTATTTCTGACTTCCAGCATTTGCAGGCTTTTTTTTATCTGCAATTTCAATCAATGCCCATAAGGAAGAGATAAAAAATGAATTTGAAACTGTGAAGGAGCAAGGAGGAAGAAAAAGATCAAGAATCAACATTCTCCTTTAAAGATGACCATGGCAAGAAGCCAGGGTTAAAAATGACACGATGCAATTCCATTATAGTTGATCAACACCAGCAAGACACCCATGTCTTTCTCAGCCACAGATCCACAGTCTGAAATCAGTCATTTTATAGCAGATTTGAGGGCGGTCAGGTATGAAATGAGAAATTCAATGGGGGAGCATAAATAACAAAGACAGCCGTGCAACAAACACAAATGGGAATGGTAACTGCGGAGCATAGAATGGACAACTGGGATGGGACAAGTAACGAATAATAGGCAGAAAATCACCTTGGCCGGTAGGGCAAAATAGACACTAGCGAATCATCCGCCCGTTTTACACTCCACCTGAGGTTCTTTTTCATTGCCTTCAGATGGAAAACAAATTAGGACAGAGTGTAAATCGGGCGGTCGATTTTCTATCGCCCATTTTGTGCAACTGCCCAAGGTGATTTTCTACCCCATTGAATCCAACATTTCTTACTTCGATCGTGAGGTTTCACTGTTGGATACAAACTGGATGGCCGGAATTGTCAAGAATTCCAAAACAAACTGCACTCTCGGCATTCCAAAATCAACGGAGCAAAAGGTCCATTCGGTTTACTGAAAACCCCATGAAGAAAACAACAATGGTCACCACATTACAGGAAAGATGTGATTGCACTGGAGAGGGTACAGATAAGATTTACGAGGATGTTGCCAGGACTGGAGAATTTTAGCTGTGAGGAAAGGTTTGTTAGGCTGGGGTTGTTTTCTTTGGAACAGAGGAGGCTGAGGGGAGACTTACTTGAGGTGTATAAAATTATGAGGGGCCTAGATAGAGTGGATAGGAAGGACCTATTTCCCTTAGCAGAGAGGTCAATAACCAGGAGGCATAGATTTAAAGTAATTGGTAGAAGGATTAGAGGAGAGTTGAGGAGAACTTATTTCACCCAGAGGGTGGTGGGGGTCTGGACCTCATTACCTGAAAGGGTGGTAGAGGCAGAAACACTCATCACATTTAAAAAGTACTTGGATATGCACTTGAAGAGCCATAACCTACAGGGCTACGGACCAAGAGCTGGAAAGTGGGATTAGGCTGGATCACTCTTTTTCGGCCGGCACAGACATGATGGGCCGAATGGCTCCTTCTGTGCTGTAAATTTCTATGATTCAATGATTCTAAGAAAGAACCAGGTAGAAATTGACTTAGGCTCACTTTCAGGCCAGAAATGGGTGAGACGATCCGACCTATTCACTCTATCTAGGCCCCTCATAATTTTATACACCTCAATTAAGTCTCCCCTCAGCCTCCTCTGTTCCAAAGAAAGCAATCCCAGCCTATCCAACCTTTCCTCATAGCTAAAATTCTCCATTCCTGGTAGCATCCTCGTAAAACTCCTCTGTACCCTCTCTAGTGCAATCACATCTTTCCTGTAATGTGGTGACCCAAGAAAACAACCCCAGCCCATCCAAACTTTCCTCATAGCCAGAAGCCAGAGGCATAAGCCTCGTCCCAAATTGGGCTTCAGGATCAAACATCACATGAACAAATCTCCAGGAATACATTCAACCAGAGTTTGCAATCCTAACTTAGCCCCCCGATCTGCACCCAAAAAAACGGGCACAGTGGGGTCCAATATCTACCCCGCTGTATTTATATAGGACCTTATCATGTCCTCATTTCAGTTCAGGGAGCGGTCGCAGAGGCTAGGGATTTAGAAGTGTCTTCCAAGATTTTCACATTACTCAGTTTAATAATCAATTACAATAATCTTTAGCCATACATCAAAATTTGAGCGCATTCTCCTGTTGATGTATGTGTTGGCTCAATTTCCTTACTTTGGAAACTTGTTAGTATTCCATACCAGAGAGATACATCTATGTCTGACTTGTTGGGAATTTTAAGCTGCCATGAGCAATCATTAATAGGAAGATCCACAGAGATGGAAAACTCTTCCTGTATTATAAATGCACTTCAAATGAAGTTAATCTGAAACAATCGAGGGAAAGAAAGATTGGATTAAGAGAGACAGAAGGTAAAAGTGAAGAAACAAATTAAGAACCTTTAAAATTTCTCATTTATAAAAGCTCTAGGAACAATTTACTACCTGTAGGAGTGAGACTCCACAACTTCAATTGTTCCCTCTCTGGGCCTCCGAGGTTATGTTTCATATCAGGACCATACATCAGGTCATTAACTGGGTCCTTACTCATGAACTACCAGCTCTAAATCGCTGCGAGATTCATTCGTATTCACAGCGCAAATCCAGCAATTTCTTGACACTCACAGGGAGTTTGATGGCGAGCTCCTGTTTTCATGAAGCTAATGGTGGAGCGACGCGAATCGTCCAATGACTTGCAGCGATTCACGACTCACGGGGTATCTCTTCCTCATCACAAGTTGCTGGTTTTTTTTACACACTAATAATGGCAAGTGCCGTGAACACGCTGTTAATTTGGTAATATTTTGATTGCGTTATTACATTGAGTTAAATTTATTTCAGATACTGTTATCGAAATGTTAGAATATAAGTTTAATTGTATTACCTTGATATGATTTGAATGATAACCCACTAATGTCATATGAGTTTTATTAATTACATGTAACAGTGTTTTAACTGAACTCTTCCATATTGATTTTAGTATAATGTTTGGAGTATTTTGTTTATAGTAATATGTGTTTATTGATATTGAATAACTAAGTATATTTATGGGCTATATTTAAAAGGTAGATCAATTACATGTATATTTTAGAATAACAATCAAAGTTCTATTATATAATTGCGATTACAAATTACGAATTTAATAATCACATCCTTACATCTGGCATTTTACATATCCACCACTTCCTTTGCTCCACCATTGGCGGCCGTGCCTTCAGCCTTCTAGGCGCAAAGCTCTGGAATTCCCTCTCTAAACCTCTCCGGATCTCTACTTCTCTCTTGTCTCCTTTAAGATGCTCCTTAAGACCTACCTCTTTGACCAAGCCTTTTGGTCACCTGTCCTAATATCTCCTTCTTTGGCTCTGTGTCAATTTTTGTCTGATTACGCTCTTGTAATGTGCAGCACCTTGGGACGTTTTACTATGTTAAAGGTGCTATAGCAATGCAATTTGCTGTTGTTGTTATGATTTTAATTAAGTACCTGTGATATGGTGCAAATGAATAGCTTAGTTGCTACATTCTGGTTCAAGGTCCTGGCCATTCCTGTAGTTTGTCCCTTGTGTGACTCCTTGCCCTCTGTTTCATCATTATCCTTTGCTGATTCTATTGCATTTACACCTTTGATCACAGCACTGCCAACCTAGGCACATTTATGTATTGCTGTGGAGAAGGCAAAAGATAGATTTGCGTGAAAAACAAGAGGATAGATTTTCAGAAGAATGTATAGCAGCAAAGAAAGAAAGAAAGAAAGAAACACTTTACAGCCAATGAAGTACTTTTGAAGTGTAGTCATTGTTGTAATGTAGGAAACGCGGCAGCCAATTTGCACACAGCAAGCTCCCACAAAATGCAATGTGAGAATGACCAGATAATCTGTTTTGTTATGTTGATTGAGGGATAAATATTGGCCAGGACACCGGGGAGAACTCCCCTGCTCTTCCTCAAAATAGTGCCATGGGATTTTTACATCCCCCTGGGAGAGCAGACGGGGCCTCGGTTTAACATCTCATCTGAAAGACAGCACCTCCGGCAGTGCAGCACTCCCTCAGCACTGCACTGGAGTGTCAGCCTAGATTTTTGTGCTTAAGTCTCTGGAGTGGGACTTGAATCCACAATCTTCTGACTCAGAGGCAAGCGTGCAATGAGCCACAGCCGACACAGTCTCGAGCATTTAGGGCCAGTGGTTGTATTCAACTCTTGAATCCAGCTCTTAGATTAATTCCATCATAATGCAATTCTTGGGAGAGAAGCAAATGCATTTCTCACTGATGCCTAGTTGATTGGTATTTATATAGTTTTTGATTATATTTATTGACAAATGAACTGAAGTTGAAATTATTACTGCTGGAAGATCATTAAAATGTAATTAGTCTGCTTTCATACTATTCAGAACTGATGTAGGTTGATTAACATTTCTAATTAAACGGAGTCTTGCGTTTGTACTAATTAATATGTGGCACTGTTTTAGTCTCTGAAAAGTCACTCATAATACTTACATCATAATATCTCTTCCAGGATTATGAAGAAACAAGGCTAAATGAAAGCATAACGAGTTGTTGAAGCAATATTCATTTCTGTTTTACCATTGTACTGGAGCAGAACATTTTTCTACATATCTAAGGGAACGTAAATGTTGTTTTATTTTATTTGAAGATGAAATCTGCAACATGTGCTAATAATATTCACTGGCAGTTAAATTCGGGAGCCCACGTTTGGATGCCCCCGTCCCACCCCCCGGGCAGCGTTACTCCCCCGCGCACAAAAGATAAGGTCCGAGGAGCTCTGGATATTGGGCCTGGGGACCTCAGCGTCATGAAGCAGGCGCTGCGGGAAGAGGCGGCACAGGTGGATCGGGGACCTCGGGTTGGGGGTCGGGGGGGTTGGAGAGAGCGCGGGGCTCGAGAGGAAGACACCGGGAGTCGGGGGCGGGATGGAGGGTCGGGGGTGACCTGGAGAGAGTTCGGGGGGCGGTGGAGGGGGGGGGGGGCATGCCCGGTAGGGAAATTGGAGGAGAGGTTGAAGGTTGGGCCCGGTGCCTGGGTGTCGGAGATCGGTGATCCCGGGAATGGGAGCGGCGGTGATTGCGGTAAATATTTACCTTTCTTTACTTATGTGACGTTTAGCGCTGGCTGCCCCGGGCAAAGCGGGGACTTGAAGTAGGCATTGGGCCCTTTATTGGCGCATGTAAATGGCGTAACGCTTGCTTTGATTGTACAATCCATTGATTGTAAAGTGCCTTGTGACATCCTGAGCAATGTTCCCTGTAAGCTGCGTGGCCGTGTGGCTCCAGGGATCCCGCGCAGCCAGCTTGCTGGCTTTTAACTGGAAAAGCAGCGCACGGGCAGTATTTTGAATGGCCTGTGCAGCCCCTTGAAGGGGCCATGCGGTGCCAAAAAAAATTAGAGGGAACATTGATCCTGAGTACATGATAAAGGAGGCGTGGAAATGCAAATTGTTTCCTACATCCTCAGGATGTCCCAAAGTGCGGCACAACTACTGTCATTCTGTAAGCCACTGTGGCAGCCGATTTACACAGCAAGATCCACAAAGGGCAAATGCGATGAATCATTAGTTAATCTGCTTTTTAGCGGTGTTGGTTGACGGGGGGAAAAAAACCGACTCTTTTTAAAACATTGCCATAGGATATTCTTGGGTCTAAATTTATTCACACCCAAAACGAGGGGGTGATCCAAGGGGTCCGCAGCCAAGGCACGCCAGATTGGAGAGGCCCGAAGACCTCGCCGTTAAAATTGCAGTGAGCTGTGAAGCAGCTTGCTGGTTGGGGCCTGACCAAGTTCAGCCAGCTCGGTCGCTGGCTGAGGCCGACAGTTGAATCGGGAAGAGGCGGGGAAGCGCTTAGGAGAGTGGCAAACCCAGGTCGGTAGCAGTGTTCCCTCTAAGCGCCCGCACGTGGCCGCGCAGCGATTCGATACGCCCCGCGCAGTAAATTGAAGAGGCCACGCACATTGGCCAATAGCAGTGTTATTTGAAATTCAAATCAACCCAGTCGCAATGGGCCAATATTATTTGAAGCAACCAATCACAGGGCGAGGCCGAAAAAGCGGGAATACGACGTCGGAGCTGGAAGGAAGGAGATCGAGGCCGACATGGGAGCGGGAAGGAGTGACCAAGACGACATCGCAGCGGGCAGGAGATCGAGGCCGAGATCAGAGGTAGAAGATCAGCCATGATCTTATTGGATGGCGGAACAGGCTCGAAGGGCCGAATGCCCAGCCCCTGTTCCTATTTCTTATGATCTTATGTTCTTAAGTTCTTAAACCAATTCATTCCACTGACACTGCAATTATAGGGTCCCATTTTATAAACTGTTTCTTTTTTGATGCTTTCCTTGCATGTAACGGGATCTATTCAAATGACTAAACCCCAACAAGGTGCTCCATTACCTCATTCATGACCCAACAATAAACCTTTTGTAAGAGAGCAAAGATCTAATCCAAAGTTAATCAGCAGCAAGGGCCCAATTCTAATCCATTTTTCTAATCAGTCGCCTAAGTCGTCGTAGCTGATTAAAATGGTGCAGTGTCAATTTGATTCATCTACTTAGTGTTTATTTTTCCCAGCTCAGTTTAATGTGTATCTCGCACCAGTGCTGTTCTTGCTTTGATACAGATAAACTGTCACAGCTGTTGCAATCTCATTACAATCAAATCCTAAATGTAAAGTGTATTTGTCATACAGGGTTTTCCAGCAATATATTTTGGGTATAGCTTCTGGCTGTGCAGAGATGTGTGTGTGTTTTTCTTCATGCCCCATACTGGAATGCCAAAATGTAACCTCTGGCGTGCCATTCTCTACACTCTTATGCAAACACTCTCAGGCAGATGGGCACATTGACAATAAACTATTTTATTTATGCAGGAAAATTGAATCCATTGCAAGGATAGCAGATTGTTGGATTTGAATTAGTTTAGCATTAGGCACTGGATGGCCCACACAAAGGTGCAGACTTGATTATTGTACTGTGGTTATTGATTGTTTCAAGCATGACATGGTTAACGTTGGTTCACTATTGGGGTTGTACTTGGGATATAAAAATATCCTCCCAAACCCGCGACCTCTACCACCTAGAAGAACAAGGGCAGCTGACGCATGGGAACACCATCACCTCCAAGTTCCCCTCCAAGTCACACACCACCCTGACTTGGAAATATATCGGCCGTTCCTTCATCGTCGCTGGGTCAAAATCCTGGAACTCCCTCCCTAACAGCACTGTGGGAGTACCTTCACCACACGGACTGCAGCGGTTCAAGAAGGCGGCTCATCACCACCTTCTCAAGGGCAATTAGGGA
Source organism: Squalus acanthias (assembly GCA_030390025.1). Taxonomy (NCBI): domain Eukaryota; kingdom Metazoa; phylum Chordata; class Chondrichthyes; order Squaliformes; family Squalidae; genus Squalus; species Squalus acanthias. Next base: position 12,857,718 of record CM059428.1, read on the forward strand.
TGAACGAATAAAAAAAAGTAGCTTCTGAAACAATAGGATAGTGAAATGGTAACCTGACAATATAAACATACTGGGGCTGTTTTCAAAGAGTTCGATGAAGAGGCATTTTTGGAATATTTTTTGCTTAATTTTCCAGTCAAGTTGCACTGAAGTTTCACTGGCAGAAAGCTGAGATACCAAAGTAACAGTGAGATGTTTTATTTTTAATCATCATCTTAATTGACAAAAGAATGTTACTTGAATTCTGCCGTCGATTATTTTTCTTGTTCCATTTTGCACAGGTAGTAAATAAGAAAAAATGGCCTATATCTAGGAAACCAAGGTCTGCGTTTTTCAGTTGAGACTTTAAACCGAGGTCCCATCTGTCTTCTCAGGTGGATGTAAAAGATCCCATGGCACTATTACGAAGAAGAGCCGGGGAGTTATCCCCGGTGTCCTGGCCAATATTTATCCTTCAACCAATATCACTAAAACAGCTTATCCGGTCATTATCACATTGCTGTGTGTGGGAGCTTGCTGTGCGCAGATTGGCTGCCCAGTTTACTACATTACAACAGTGACTACACTTCAAAAAGTACTTAATTGGCTGTAAAGCGCTTTGGGGTGTCCTGAGGTTGTGAAAGGCACCTTATAAATGCAAATCTTTCTTTTTAATATTATCATACAGCACACATAAGTTTCTGTTAAAATACTTCAGTACATGATGGCATGCCTTACTGGGTACAAAGCAAATGCCGACAATGCATGCCTTTAAATGCAATAACAAATGTTTGTGACACTGTACAATGCATTAGATTGTAAATCTAGTGTTAAATTTCAACTAATTTTGTTCTTTGTGCCTTCAAGGTCGTGATGGTTTCATTGCACTTGAAGTCGTTGATAGAAATGATTGGATTTGTCCCCTTTTAAGTGTCTAAATTCCAGATGCTGTACTGCCTGCACAAATAAACAGAAATGAGGTAAGATTTCCTTTGTGCACTCGGTGCAACAAAATCATTAATAAGACATAGGGCTGGATTTTGTCTTGGGGTCGGGTTGGGGTCGTGTTACCCGCATTTCGTGTTGCCCCCCCGACTCCAGATTAATGTGGATCAATGATGCAATTTTCACTTAATTGGGCAATTGAGTTCCAGCAAGTGGGAACCCATGAACCAATTAGTGGTTTGAGTCTGAAAGTCGCCTCTGATGATGTCATCATTGCAGGTCAGAGACTGCCTGCCTGGTCTCAGAGACTGCCTGGCCTTTGCTGTGAGTGGACCTGGATGCAAAATGAGCAGCACAGCGAGAGAGAGAGAGAGAGAGAGAATTTTTTTGCAACCAAGTCCTCCCAGGCAGTCTCTGAAGACATTCAATGCAGCAGTATCAGAGGCGACTTTCAGACCTAATGCTACTACTACCTTCATCACAATACTACTACTACCTTCATCACATCTCCATTGTAATAGTGGACCTGCAGCTGGTAGTCAGCTATCCACTTGTGCTCCCGCCAGGTTTCACTGGCGTGTTTCACATCAGGCGTACTTCACGTCGGAAAAGGGTTAAACTAGCTAAAACATTTCAAAATGGCATTACAGAGCCAATATAGGGCTTGTTCAGGGCTTTAATGGCCTCTCCTGCCTCTTGGAGGTGGGACGCAGTCGGAAATCCCGCGACCGATTTTGTCAAAATTGCGTGGAGGCGGAATGGAGTCGGGATGGGGTCAGGACCCCCGACCCCGCAACTTTAACCTCCCACACGCCTTCAAACCCGACTCCACGGGTCATTGAAAATCCAGCCCATATTCTTTGCGAAGCTGTCAAGCACTGACAATCTCTGTTCTAAGGTGAGCCCTTGCACACAGGATCACCAAGACCTCTCTCCTCAGCAGAAAGCAAATGGCTGCTGCATCTGAGAACTACATTTTAACAGGCAGTTAATTGGCTCTAATCCCCTTCCCGCCTCGAGGAGACGGGTCCATGCGCGCCTCGGGGACCCGCCTCCCGGGAAGATGGCACAGAGGCAGGTTGGGAGCGGGGTCGGTACCCGCTCCCAGTTTCTGCCATCTTCCCGGCAGTCCCGCCTCCATACCCGCCTCCCCAGGGCTGGCAAAATTCCCCCCTATATCACTGTATCACTGAAAAGGGAAATATGATTAAAATTATACTCTTCATTTTCGTTTTGTGGAAGACGTCTGAGGAAAGATATTTTTTTCTGGAGCTCAATTTATTTATTTAAAACACTAAAGCTAATTTAATTATATTTAATTACATATCTGACCTATTGAGTAGATTGGGCCTATACTCTCTGGAGTTAAGAAGAATGAGAGGTGATCTCATTGAAACATATAAGATTCTGAGGGGGATTGACCGGGTAGATGCTGAGAGGTTGTTTCCCCTGGCTGGAGAGTCTAGAACTAGGGGGCGTAGCCTCAGGATAAAGGGGCAGCCATTTAAGACTGAGATGAGGAGGAATTTCTTCACTCAGAGGGTTGTGAATCTTTGGAATTCTCTGCCCCAGAGGGTTGTCGATGCTCAGTCGTTGAGTATATTCAAGGCTGAGATGGATAGGTATTTGGACGCCAAGGGAATCAAGGGATATGGAGATCAGGCAGGAAAGTAGAGTTGAGGTCGAAGATCAGCCATGATCTTACTGAATGGCAGTGCAGACTCGAGGGGCCGTATGGCCTACTCCTGCTCCTAATTCTTATGTTCTTATGTTCTATAATAAGCATATTATTGTTCCTTACTGCTCAGTTCTCTGTAATTAGCACAGGATTCAGATCAAAATACATTTTTATCAAACTATTTATCATTTAATGCGCCTAGAAATAAATTCAATGTGCAATTTCAAAACAATGGGGTAGAAATTTGGGGGCTGCCCAATTTTTTGGGTCCAATCCCTGCGCCTGAATGGTGAAGCCTGAGGTGCCCCCAATACTGGGCCTTGGGCCTCATTTCAATGGCGAAGAGGAAACCAAAAAGGTTGGGTAAGTGAAGCTGGAAGTTGGGAGACTGGAGGCCAAGGGGAGGCCGGGAGGCCGGGTTGGGGGAGTGGCGGCGATCGGGATGGGGTGCGATAGAGATCGGGAGGGGGGAGGGAGGATGGGAGCGACGGCTCCTTAAAATCCCTCTTCTCCCGGCTCCACATTCAGGTAAGTAAATTTGAATTTACCTTTTTGGCAGCAGGCGGACCCAATGTCTGGATTTGCTGAGTGCAGCCGACGCTGTTAGCAAATGCAACGAGCCAAACACCTGTTGTAGGCGTGGGCCCTGGACAATTAATTTTTTCCTTCACTAATATGGCGGGCGGCGCACAACTGGCTGGAAATGTGCAGAAACTTTCTGCCCGCCATATTGACCAAGTAGACCACTTTGTGCCCAAAGAACGGGTGCTGCGCCGCTAAATTTAGAGGCCATCACCTTTCTGTTTCCAATAGGATCATTATCTTTATCATTATCAAAAACTCAATAGTTTTGTCACGTTGCGCTCTTGGTAAGTAGTCTTGCCATAGTGGAGATTCAGGCACGTACTATACATGATTTTTCAACTATTTAATGAATAGTCAGTAAATAATTTCCAGTGTACACCGTTGGCTGGTGGATCTCCATACCAGGAGCGTAAAGTTAGAAAAGTCACGCTTTCACGCTTGTTTAAATTGTCTTAATACATCTGGGTTTTTTAATAGAATGTTACGATTTTCATCCTTAAAAGATTTCTTTAAAAATGCAGTTGTTTTGCATTTCCTTAATTACCAGTAAACGTTAAACTTCTGTCTTGGCTTTTCAATGAATGCTTAAAATTAATGGGTTTAACACCGCTGTTAAAATACTGTAGAAAGGAATCTTATATAGCAATTGTTAATGCTTTTGTGCTAACACTTGAAAAAACTAAGTTCAAAGCATTCCTATGAAAGTGAGATGAAAGTAGTGTAGATTTAAATATATTAAAGTACATTGCTATTGTCTTTGGACAACTGGAAGGGTTAACTGTTTACTGATCCTTTGGATTCAATACGAAAAAATCACCGCGAGTCAGATTTATTGCTAATGCAATGTACAAGCCCCCCCAAAAAAAATCACTCCTGGCTTTCCGGCGTGCTGAAATGAATAATGGAGCTACATATCTAGTAAAGATGTATGAGAAAGGTCTCAGGCAGTTTGCACTCTCAAAAGCTTTTCTAGATGTCATTAACTAAAGCTTTCCAACTTTCACTGAATTTGAGGTTAGTTATGTCAGCACTTTCATAGCTATAAATTATCATGCTTATAAGTCTTTCCCTCTTTTTAAGTTTCCTGAGACTCAAAATGTCACTGAAATGCCTTACCTGGCACAGAAAGCCAGTCGCTGCATATACTTAGGCAGCCAGGTTAGCTCACAGTGCAACCCATTCTCTCAGAACAGAAAGCTTGTAATGAAGGACACTGCAAGAGTAGCAGTGAGTCACTGTTGGTAAGTGAAGTAAATATTATTGAAGCTTTTTGTTAAACTTTCTCTTTTACAACGTAGTTTTTAGGTGTCAGTTGCAGGTTCAAGTTCCACTCCAGTGACTGCAGCACGTAATCTAGGCTGACACTTCAGTTCAATAGTGAGGGAGTGCTACACTGTTGGAGGTGCTGTCTTTCTGATGGGAACTTAAACCGAGGATCCGTCTGCTTTCTCAGGTGCTCGCTGACCTACATTGGCTCCCGGTTAAGCAACGCCTCGATATTAAAATTCACATCATTGTTTTCAAATCACTCCATGACCTCGTCCCTCCCTATCTTTGTAATTTCCTCCAGGCCTGCAAACCCCCGAGATCTCTGCGCTCCTCCAATTCTGGTCTCTTGTGCATCCCCAATTTCAATTGCTGCACCATTGGCGGCCGTGCCTTCAGCTGCCAAGGCCCTAAGCTCTGGAATTCCCTCGCTAAACCTCTCTGCCTCCCTACCTCTTCTTTTCTCCTTTAAGACATGCCTTAAAACATTTGACCATCTGCCCAAATATCTCCTTATGTGGCTTGGTGTCAAATTTTGTCTGATAACGCTCTCGTGAAGCGCCTTGGGACATTTTACTACATTAAAGGCGCTAAATAAATATAAGTTGTTGTTGTTGTTGTAAAAGATACTATGAAACGATTTGAAGAAGAGCAGGGGGAGTTCTCCCCGGTGTCCTGGCCAATATTTATCCCTCAACCAACATCACTAAATCAGCTTGTCTCATTGCTGTTTGTGGCACCTTGCTGTGCGCACTTTAGCTGCCGTGTTTCCCACATTACAACAGTGACTACACGTCAAAGGTATTTCATTGGCTGTAAAGCACTTTGGGACATCCTGAGGTCATGAAAGACGCTATAGAAATGCAAGTCTTTCTTTTTTTTCTAAACATGACAATGGATACAAGAAATACCAGAGTAAACAACCATAATATGGCTATTACATCAAATGGTGAGCAACAACAGATTAAGGTATGATTTTGGGAAAGCAAATCAAGCAGAAGGGATCCAGAATTAGACTGCTGACATATAATGATGACCCAACTCATTGACTACCTCCCATAGTAGTGTAGCTGAAAGTGGAATTGAGGTAGAAGAGCAGCCATGATCTTATTGAATGGTGGAGCAGGCTGGAGCTCGGGCTGTATAGACTATCCCTGCTTCTATTTCTTATATTCTTATGTTCCTAGTTAGTGCTTGATTCATTCCGTGATACATTTAACTTCTGGAAATTAATGGGCGTTACAAAAATCAAACTAAAATTACATAACATAACACAAATGAGAGGGGAGGTGAGAGAGTAAGGAGATTTTAAGAAATGAATCCTTGTAGGATGAGGAATATTAACTGTTAAAACAATAGCAAAACGTACATATGTACAGAACTATGTACGCTATCAAGTGAAGTGGTAGTTCTTCCAAAAGATAGTTTGATCATACCAGCCCTTCTCTTTTGCTTAGATTTTCAGATAGGACGTAGGCTTCTGGGAAGAGATGGCCTAGAAATTCGGCTCCTTTGGGCCTGTTGTTAGCACCTCCGAGGGGCGTTACCGGGGCGCAAAGGGGCTTATCACCCAGGGGGGGCAAAAAAGTGCCTCCCGATAAATTCAGCGGGGCGTTGCAAAGGCTACCCCTTAGCACCCCACCGTGTCATCTTAGCGCCCTTCAGCAGAAATTCGGCTGCACCCCACGAGGCTGCCACAGGTGGTGTCAGCGCCAGACTCGCGGGTCGCGAACCGGGCCGACCTTCGCTCGTGGGGCAGTAGTTAAAGGGGAGGTGCGGCCGCGACCCGCGCCGCCATTTTCTTTTTTTGTCGGCCCGCCGTGGCGGCCCGTGGCATGGTCCTGGCCGCCATCGCGCAGCCCGACGCCGCGTCTCGGTGCCGGGCTGTGGCCGCGGCACCACGCTGCCCTGGTGGCCTAGTGTGGGCCATCGGAGGCCCTGCAGAGTGCGCAGTGGCCCTCCCCTTTAACTGAAAGGGAAGGGCGTTGAAACACGGAGCCACTGCGGTGCCTCCGTGGAGCGCTGCCGATCGCGCCCCGACATCGCCTCGATTACCGCCCCAACAGGAAGTGGAGCGCCCGACATTGTGCTCCACTTCCTGTGCAGGGCGGCAAGCCGAATTTAGTGGCCCGGGCAGTACTTCCACGCCGGGCACTAAATGTCCGGCCTTAACTCGGTTACCACCCCCAAACGGGGCGTAACCGAATTTCGCGCCCACTGACTTTTACTGCACTGACCCAGCTTATAAGTCTGGTGCCAGCCTCATTAATATAATGGAGATGAGCTCCTGGCATTGCAAATGTCTGTGGTTGAGGCTTACCAGCCTAATCCCACTTCCCAGTTCTTGGTCCGTAGCCTTGTAGGTTACGCACTTCAAGTGCATATCCAAGTACTTTTTAAATGCAATGAGGGTTTCTGCCTCTACCACCCTTTCAGGCAGTGAGTTCCAGACCCCCACCACCCTCTGATTTCTCCTCAACTCCCCTCTAAACCTTCTACCAATTACTTTAAATCTATGCCCCCTGGTTCTTGACCCCTCTGCTAAGGGAAATAGGTCCTTCCTATCCACTCTATCTAGGCCCCTCATATTTTTATACACCTCAATTAAATCTCCCCTCAGCCTCCTCTGTTCCAAAGAAAACAACCCCAGCCTATCCAATCTTTCCTCATAGCTAAAATTCTCCAGTCCTGGCAACATCCTCGTAAATCTCCTCTGTACCCTCTCTAGTGCAATCACATCTTTCCTGTAATGTGGTGACCAGAATGTACACAGTCCTCTAGCAGTGGCCTAACTAGTGTTTCATACAGTTCAAGCATAACCTCCCTGCTCTTGTATTCTATGCCTCGGTTAATAAAGCAAAGTATCCCGTATGCCTTCTTAACCACCTTATCTACCCGTCCTGCTAACTTCAGGGATCTGTGGACATGCACTCCAAGGTCCCTCTGTTCCTCTACACTTCTCAGTATCCTACCATTTATTGTGTATTCCCTCGCCTTATTAGCCCTCCCTAAATGGTACTGTCTGATATAACTCAGCAATATTCTGCTTTAATGCTGTAAGATGATAAATTTTTGGACAAATTTCCTCTGACTATATCCGTATTATAGTAACAAATTGACTTATCAAAGTCACTTGTTGGAAAATTAGTAAGGATATTCAGAAATCAGTACTGTCCGCATGAATAATCTGACACATTCTAATCACTTCAGTTGTCTCACAGTCTCGAATGGATTATTGGGTGACATTATGAAATTGAAAATAACAGCATCAACATACACAAATCCCTTCTCTCCTGCTGGTATTACACTGTGTGCTAGTTTAACAAAAATGTTGCTGGTAAGCATGTTTACGCATTTGCTCAAACTAATGCTCAGAGGAAAATACTGGCGAATGTGTCAAATATACACACTTTATATTTGGTACCATTATCGAGCTTCTCTGGAACGATACTTCGGTTGCCTCCGAACTCAGATCAGACCTTGCAAGTCATGCTGTAAATTCAAAAATGCACAATTCGCAACTTCTATGTTTTAAAGAAAGACTTGCATTTATATAGCGCCTATCATGAACTCAGGACATCCCAAAGCGCTTTCCAGCCAATTATGCATTTTGAAGTGTAGTCACTGATGTAATATAGGAAACGTGGCAGCCAATTTGTGCACAGCAAGCTCCCACAAATAGCAATGTGATAACGACCAGATAATCTGTTTTTAGTGGTGTTAGTTGAGGGATAAATATTGGCCAGGACATGGGATCTTTTACGTCCTCCTGAGAGGGCAGATGGGGCCTCGGTTTAATGTCTCATCCGAAAGCTATCGCTGTATTCTGTGAACATAGACCATGCTTTGGAGCCTCGTGAACTCACAAGTTGACTGCATCAATTGAAAGAGAGTATACAGCTAAGTGGAGCATGGCCTGTATCTGAAATCCAATTGTTCTTTCACTAATGTTTTTCAAAGATATCCTTTATTTGACTAAGCATTTGAAAGGTACACATATGAGACTACAAGGCAGTAGAAGTGCCTCTGCAGTTCAAACATGCTCTTGACTAAAGTCTTTAAAACAAAGACTTGGGCCCTGAAATTTCCCCGCTAGTCCTCCTGCTCCGCCTCCATACCTTCCCCAGAAATGTGACGGAAGCCCCATTTTCACATGTGACGGGAGATTCTGCCGCACTTCCGGTGAAGTTACGGTGATGCAGCAGGTATGAGGAAATTTACAGACATCATTTTTGTTTTTCTCCAATTTTTTATTGTATCCCATTCAGACAAGCCAATGAGTTTGGACATACAGGTCTGGATATTACATTGTGTGATATTATCATGAGAATGGTTAAGGTGTTTGTATCAAAATCCTTTGTGCAAATTCCGTTCCCCAGCCACTGACTCCATCCCTCTCCCTAGCATCTGTCTGAGGCTGAACCACACTGTTCGCAACCTTGGTGTCATATTTGACCCTGAAATGAGCTTCCGACCACATATCCGCAGCATAACAAAGACCACCTACTTCCACCTCCGTAACATCGCCCGTCTCCGCCCTTGCCTCAGCTTATCCGCTGCTGAAACCCTCATCCATGCCTTTGTTACCTCTAGACTTGACTATTCCAACGCACTCCTGGCTGGCCTCCCACATTCCATCCTACGTAAACTTGAGGTAATCCAAAACTCGGCTGCCCGTGTCCTAACTCGCACCAAGTCCCGTTCACCCATCAACCCTGTGCTCGCTGACCTACATTTGCTCCCGGTTAAGCAGCACCTCGATTTCAAAATTCTCATCCTTGTTTTCAAATCCCTCCATGGCCTCGCCCCTCCCTATCTCTGTAATCTCCTTCAGCCCCATAACCCCTCCCCCCCCCGAGATATCTGCGCTCCTCTAATTCGGCCCTCTTGAGCATCCCTGATTATAATCGCTCAACCTTTGATGGCCGTGCCTTCTGTTGCCTGGGCCCCGAGCTCTGGAATTCCCTGCCTAAACCTCTCCGCCTCGCTACCTCTCTCTCCTCCTTTAAGACGCTCCTTAAAACCTACCTCTTTGACCAAGCTTTTGGTCACCTGCCCTAATTTATCCTTATGTGGATCGGTGTCAAATTTGTTGTCTTAAAATACTCTTGTGCAGCACCTTGGGACGTTTTACTACGTTATAGGTGCTATATAAATACACGTTGTTGTTGTTGTTGTTGCACCATTTTAATGGCAGCATTGCCCTATTTTAAAATAAATGGCTTAATGCCTCTGTTAAAATTGCAGCCAGAGAAATTTGATGTGAATGTGATCACATCACATGTATAATAATACCACGTGGTAGAATTTCTAGGTTATAGTGTTTTCCATTTAAGGATAGATTTTACAAATTCGTGCTCTCAGCGTGAAGCTCCATCCGTTGGGAGCTTACATTAAAATTAATGGCCAGAAACTCGGAGTCCAAATTCCTCACATGCATTCCTGGAAGCATGAATTTATAAAATCCACACTCCAAAAGGCATCTCAATACACTTTAAAAAAAATCAAATACAATAATAATAATATAGAATTTCACAGTTTTTTACATGTCTTTTCTCCCTGATCCGACACTCCCAGTATGGGGCGGTAATCATTCAGCAGGTGTGCACGATTTGAAGGCATTTAAATGCTTAATAGATTTTCATCTTCAGGTTTCGTTCTGCTCTTCTAATTTTGTCGGGGCGAAATTCTCGGTTTCGACAGTAGCGCAAAAGGTGCACTCGTGAATCGGCACACCACCTCACACACTGCCCCAGTGTTCTCTTCACTGAAAGTCAATGGAAATGGAAACCGGGCCCTTCTGCACGAATGCTGAATCCAGATTTCACCCCCTTCATCGCCAGAAGCAATATAACCTGACTGATACGACGCTGGATATGAGCTATACCTTTATTACCTTTAGTGCCTTCAACTAATCGGCAAACTAGGATGGGATCGAAAAATGACTTGTGCATCGTTGATTGCGCTGCCACACCATTTGAAGGAGATTACCAAGGTAGCTATTTTAGTCTCTGATTCAATATCTGCTAACCTCTGCACCAAGTTCTCCAGCCAAAGTCAGGCTATTATGATTGGAGACTGTGGTGGCATATTCTGAGCCATGGTTGTAATATATGTGGGTGGAACAAATGAAGGACAGAGACAGGATGAGTTGCTAGTCCATGTGCTTGCTTTACTAGGCCAGAGCGAACTGAGCATGCTCATACCAAACCATGTGATAAACCATGTGATAATACATTACAATGGTCAAAGCTCCGTTCCTTTATTCCATCAACTGCAATTTTGGCTGCAGTGCAGCAGCAGTAACTTTAGTATACCTCACTTTGAAACATATACTGCACCGATGCAGTACATGGCTTTCACAGGAGGCTGGAGCCATGTTCATTGATGGCTTATTGCAATCCTAATTGGTCAACCAATTACATTGGTTTTAAAAAAGCTAAACATTAATTTCAGTTACAGAAAGCCCTGTGCCGATGCAGGAAGACAGGCAGCATTAGTTTGTTGGGAGGACGAGAGTTACTATGACATGTGGATCCATTGAGGTCTTGAGTTAAGTTGATAGAATCAGATTTTAGAGCTTACGGGCCAATTTTGGAGTCTAGGCTATGTTTCGGCTTTACTGTCGAGCAGCTAATACAAAACTACCCAATGAGCTGACTGCCTGCAATGCTACAGCTCATTTGCATAGTTAATCATGTCTGCCTGCGCAGCAATGGGTGTGTGCAAGGAGCCAGTCTACTGGGGGAGGGGGGCCACTAAATCATACTGTACCTCTCTCTCCTCATTTAACACATTCCTTAAAGCTTACCTCATTGACCAAGCATTTGGTCACCTGTCCTAATATCTCCTATGTGGCTGGGTGTCAGATTTTGTTTGATAACCATCCTGTGAAACGCCTTGGGACGTGTTGCTATGTTAAAAGTGCTATTGTGGCGGATCGCCACCTAAACGGGCATTATCCACTTTTCCGTCCGTGGACAATATATCGATGCACCTTCCCTTTAAGGCACCTTACCTTTAAGGCAGGAGTGGGCGGGGCCTCAGGCTTTGTCCAGAGAATTCTGGGAGCAGTCTGTTCAGCCATTTTGTACCATGCAGTTGATTAAAATGTCTCTGGTTTTCCACACATGGATTCAGCCTTAATTCGTGTTTCGCGGCAGCCTCAACACTATATAAATACAAGTTGTTGTTGAAGTAACTTAAATTTAAAGGGATGCAGGCACTTAAAAGTAAATGTCCATATTGGGGAAATGTTGGCAAAAATTATTAGGGCCTTGGAAAGGATCAACCTACGTACAACCTTGGGGAGGGCTAACAAGGCAAGGGAATACACAATAAATGGTAGGATACTGAGAAGTGTAGAGGAACAGAGGGACCTTGGAGTGCATGTCCACAGATCCCTGAAGGTAGCAGGACAGGTAGATAAGGTAGTTAAGAAGGCATACGGGATACTTTCCTTTATTAGCCGAGGCATAGAATACAAGCACAGAGAGGTTATGCTAGAACTGTATAAAACACTAGTTTGGCCACAGCTAGAGTACTGCATATAGTTCTGGTCACCACATTACAGGAAAGATGTGATTGCACTAGAGAGGATACAGAGGAGATTTACGAGGATGTTGCCAGGACTGGAGAATTTTAGCTATAAGGAACGATTGGATCGGTTGGGATTGTTTTCTTTGGAACAGAGGAGGCTGAGGGGAGACTTGATTGAAGTGTATAAAATTATGAGGGGCCTAGATAGAGTGAATAGGAAGCACCTATTTCCCTTAGCAGAGAGGTCAATAACCAGGGGACATAGATTTAAAGTAATTGGTAGGAGGATTAGAGGGGAGTTGAGGAGAAATGTTTTCACCCAGAAGGCGGTGGGGGTCTGGAACTCACTGCCTGAAAGGGTGGTAGAGGCAGAAACCCTCATTGCATTTAAGAAGTACTTGGATATACACTTGAAGTGCCGTAACCTACAGGGCTACGGACCAAGAGCTGGAAAGTGGGACGAGGCTAAATAGCTCTTTTTCGACCGGCGCAGACACGGTGGGCCAAATTGCCTCCTTCTGTGCCGTAAATTTCTATTATTCTATGATACCCACCCTTTGGCAGGTTTTGCCAAGGCTGATAGGGGAAGACAGGAAAAAGAAGTGCCAGCCAAAAATGAAGTTGAAGGAAACCTAATGTGAATGCACGAGACAGAGTCTGTGGGCAAATGATGGAGCGGTGTAGCACCCAAAGCCCTTCTCCATGAAGTGAGTATGAGAAGGGTTGTCCTGTTTAGCACTCCAGGCTACCTTACTTGAGGACAGCAATGCACCATGCCTGGTGGAATTGGGGACCATGGTGAACACTGTTTGCATTACTTACAAGACCAGGGAACAGATGCAGAAGAAGATGTCACACGTTAAAGAATCTGGCAAGGTAGGAGGAACATTCAACGTGTTGTAGGTAGATGGCTCAAGATTGCATGTTACCCTGTTTCACATTCACTGCTCGCCGAAGTCAAGATCTCACACAAACTTGCAGCTCTTTCATTGCATCTCATTCACACCCATACCTCAACAGGCCACATACTCGAGATTGAAAACCTTGCCACACTTGTCACATTGTAACACAATCTAGCTGCATAATTTCTTCACTCCTAAGGTTGTGAATCTTTGGAATTCTCTACCCCAGAGAGTTGTGGAGGCTCAATTGTTGAGTATATTCAAGACAGAGATCGATAGATTTTTGGATGCTAAGGGAACCAAGGGATATGGGGATAGTGCAGGAAGGTGGAGACAAGGTAGAAGATCAGCAATGATCTTATTGATGGCGGAGTTGGCTCGAAGGGCCGAATGACCGACTCATGCTCCTATTTCTTATGTTCTTATAATGAATGGTCTATTACTGACACGTAGGTTATGCATGTGTCTGTCACTGTGCACGTCCTCATTGCATTTACAGCATCTCAAGACAACTTGAAGAAGTTCTGCTCTTCTCTTCGACGGGATTTCCGTTTGGCTCTTCAACCTTGTTCATCTTCATTGATTTCAGTTTCCCTTCTCGTGTTTGATCAGGTATCTGCCAAGACTCGGTTTCACAGCCACATTACTTTCCTCAGCAACTGTCTCCGGTTCCGACTTATCCCACGTGGATTCCAACTAAACTTCCACCCTTCGTGTTTCGGATCAACCCAGGATTACAAATATCTCCAAGATATTCATCGTTCCTCGAACTACTGCTCTCGCCGCATCTTGAGATCCACGCTCAACGCCATGCGGCGCCACATGAACACTCTCGACATCTCTCTTCAGTAGCACCGACGCACTCTATCTCAAAGCTGTCCGGGTCCACAGTTCCATTTCATCCTTAGACTCATCCAACGCTTCAACAAAAAACTTTTCTTCTTCCTTTCCGATGTCAAGGATCGCAAGCTTCAACAACTCTTGGACACTAACGCCCCTCTGGAACCTTCTTCCCCTTCACTTTCCTCTGACCCCCCTTCTCCCAATCTCACCCCCTGCCGCGTTTTCACTATCCCCTCTGACCTTCCCCTCTCTGACTCCGAACGATCAGTCCTCAGCAAAGGCCTGAGCTTCATCCCCTTACGCCCCCATCTAAATGAATTTCGAGCTCGGCACGATGCTGAGCTCTTTTTCCGCCGCCTCCGTCTCCGTGCCCACTTCTCTGGCCAGGAGTCTTCCCCCCGCACGGCTGACCCTTTCTCCCGCTTTCAGAATTCTCGTTCCACCTGGACCCCTCCCTCTGGCCTCATACCCTCTCTACATCTTTTCATTGCTAACTGCTGCCGTGACATCGGCCAGCTCAATTTCTCTGCTCCTCTCACTCACTCCAACCTACCTCCCTCTGAACTTGCAGCACTCCATTCTCTCCGATCCAACCCTGACATTGTCATTAAACCTGCTGACAAAGGTGGCGCTGTTGTTGTTTGGCGAACCGACCTCTACCTAGCGGAAGTTGAACGCCAACTCTCTGACACCTCCTCCTACCTCCACCTGGACCATGACCCCACTACCGAACATCAAGCCACCGTGTCCAAGACTGTCACTGACCTCATCTCCTCTGGAGATCTTCCCCCCACGGCCGCCAACCTCATAGTTCTCAAACCCCGCACAGCCCGCTTCTACCTCCTTCCCAAGATCCACAAACAGGACTGCCCCGGTAGACCCATCGTTTCAGCCTGTTCTTGCCCCACGGAACTTATCTCTTCCTATCTCGACTCTATTTTTTCTCCCCTTGTCCAATCTCTTCCCACCTACATCCGCGACTCTTCCGATGCCCTCCGCCATTTTAACAGTTTCCAGTTTCCCGGCCCCAACCGTCTCCTCTTCACTATGGACGTACAATCCCTCTACACCTCCATTCCCCACCAGGATGGCCTGAGGGCGCTCCGCTTCTTCCTTGAACAGAGGCCCAACCAGTCCCCATCCACCACCACCCTCTTCCACCTGGCTGAACTTGTTCTCACATTGAACAACTTCTCCTTTGACTCTACCCATTTCCTCCAAATTAAAGGTGTTGCTATGGGTACCCGCATGGGTCCTAGCTATGCCTGCCTTTTCGTGGGATATGTGGAACACTCTTTGTTCCAGTCCTACTCGGGTCCCCTCCCTCACCTCTTTTTCCGGTACATTGATGACTGTATCGGTGCCGTCTCCTGCTCTCGCCCTGAACTAGAACATTTCATTCACTATGCTTCCAATTTCCACCCTTCCCTCACCTTCACATGGTCCATCTCCGACTCTTCCCTTCCCTTCCTCGACTTCTCCATCTCCATATTGACTAACATTCACTACAAGCCCACTGACTCCCACAGCTACCTGGACTACACTTCCTCCCACCCCGCCTCCTGTAAGGACTCTATTCCATTCTCCCAGTTTCTCCATCTCCGCCTCATCTGCTCTGATGATGCCACCTTCCATACCAGTGCTTCCGACATGTCTTCCTTTTTCCTCAACCGAGGATTCCCCTCTACCGTGGTCGACACGGCCCTCGACCGTGTCCGTTCTATCTCCCGCACTTCTGCCCTCACCCCTGCCCCTCCCTCCTGGAACCACGATAGGGTCCCCCTTGTCCTTACCTTTCACCCCACCAGCCTCCACATTCAACGGATCATCCTCCGCCATTTCCGCCACCTCCAGCGTGATCCCACCACCAAACACATCTTCCCCTCACCTCCCCTTTCAGCATTCCGCAGGGACCGCTCCCTCCGCGACACCCTAGTCCACTCCTCTACCACCCCCAGCACCCCTTCCCCTTCGCCCGGCACCTTCCCGTGCACGCGCAGGAGATGCAACACATGCCCTTATACCTCCCCTCTTCCCACTGTCCAGGGCCCCAAACACCCCTTCCAGGTGAAACAGTGATTTACTTGTACTTCCTGCAATTTAGTATACTGTATTCGTTGCTCACGATGTGGTCTCCTCTACATTGGGGAGACCAAACGCAGATTGGGTGACCGTTTTGCGGAACACCTCCGTTCAGTCCGTAAGGGGGATCCCGAGCTCCCGGTCGCCTATCACTTTAATTCACCGCTTCACTCCCACTCTGACCTCACCGTCCTCAGCCTATTACACTGTTCCACGGAAGCGCAGCGTAAGCTCGAGGAACAGCACCTCATCTTTCGTTAAGGCACGCTACAGCCCTCTGGACTCAATATCGAGTTCAACAATTTTAGATCATAACCTCAGCTCCAATCACATTTATATTTTATTTTTTCCACCCTTTTATTTGCCCCCCCCACCTTTTTTTTCCCCCTAGAAGCTGGCAGCTGTCCTTCATTCTGCCAGTGGATTTCACACTTCTTTCAGCCTTAATCTGTCACATTAACACCACCTCTAGCCTTGCATATCTCTTAATGTCTCTTAATGTCTTTTCATCTCCCCCTTTGTTTCTTTATCCCCTCCCCCTTTTCCCAGCTTTACCCTGGCCTTAAATCTATTTGATTTCCGGCTCTTCCCAGTTCTGATGAAAGGTCATCGACCTGAAACGTTAACTCTCTTTCTCTCTCCACGGATGCTGCCTGGCCTGCTGAGTTTTTCCAGCGTTTTCTGTTGTTATCTCAAGACAACTCTTGCGCTTGTTCCAGAAGATGGCACATAATTCAAGTACACAATCTTGAGCTGGAGAAAGGCCTCCTTTGTGAAGCGTAGGTAGGTAGATACATTGCCCCTGACATGCCCAAGTAACCCTGTCAATATACTCACCTCCTTGGTTAACAGTGAGTTGGGACAGACTACCTCTGGTGCAGCCAGATCTGCCTCTGCATATTCCTATAGACCCCACCACCCATCCTCTCGCTCCCTGAGGGTGAAGAATGCCCAGAGAAATACTCAACCTTGCAGTTTTGGATGCTTAAATGGAGTTTTAAACTTCCTTGAGTATTGAGGTTAAAAAACTTCTAATTTGCATGAGTTAGATACAAAATGATTTTTTTTTAGAAAGTACAACTTAAAATTAAGAAAAGAAATATGAAAAACAGAAAAAGGTGTTACACTTTCTCACAAACGAGCTAAATACACGGTTAAGAAACTCTGCAAGTGAGTTTGGAAATGTTGAGTTTCTATGAGTTTTCAATGTATTGCTTTCCTGAGGCAAGTCACGCAAAATCCAGAGTAAATAAGCCCTGCTGTTGGCGACATAGGTTGCAAAGTTTTTAATGAGGCCTCTTGCACACGTGATGCAAACATCCTGCAATACTGGAATAACCCAAACAGAGTGATCCTATCACTCAGGATTTCGCATCGCCTCCCAAGACAGAACACAAGAATTAGGAGCAGGAGTAGACAATACAGCCCCTCGAGCCTGCTCCGCCATTCAATAAGACCATGGCTGATCTTCAACCTCAACTCCACTTTCCCACAGGAACCCCATATCCCTCGATTCAGGAATGGACTTGTCTGATCAGCGCATCCAATTACAAACTTTGGCCAAACGGTGCCTTTTGAAATCCTGACTCAGATGAGTAAAGGAGTTTGAAGGCACCCGAACCTTGTTCTGAATGTGATTAGACGTGATTTGAAAGGGACACAGATCTCAGGATTACTTGCACAGTAAAATGAAAGCAGGGCAAATATCTATCTTCAGCAATCCTGCTGGAGAGTTTCATGTGAGAGCGCGCGTACTGAGAATCCGGGCACGCGTCGCCCACAACCTCTCATCCATTAAAATGAATCGAAGGAAAATCGAGGGAAGCGAAACCCGGATTCTCGATATTCAGCCCCAGCACGCAGTGCTGTGTGTCAGGGTTGCTGAAAGTGAAAATGAGCTGTAGAGAAGGAAATGTGTCATTCAGTTCGCTTTCCAGAGAGTCCTCTCGTTCCAGCGGAGTTGGCCTTTAAGCTTTTCAAAATATTACAATCGTTATTATCACATTTCTCACCAGAGAAAGGATCGCATGCAGAAGCGAAGGATGGATGATTTAAACAGAATTTGTGTTTCCCCAAATCAGTTATTTGTTAAAAAGTTGTTTTAAGAAATTGTTTGCTATATCATCAGTACTGGAATAGTGTACAATCGATTATATTACCATCTACCTAAAAAGCACTTCATTATTTACCTCGTTGATGTCCCTCTTATTTTCGCGACCATTTTTTGATTATGCAATTTAAATTTTTCCGCAGGCAAAGCACTTCAATAAATATCGTGCTTTAGTTGCTAGAACTCCTGTTTTTGTGACATTTCTGGCAGTAATAAATAAAAATTAAATTGAAAATAGTATAAATTAATGGCAGTTAATGGAGACATGAATGTTAATGTAACAGCTGAAATCAATTGCATTTAGAGAATGAAGTTTATGTGCTTGGTGATTTCAGGAAAGTAGATTCATTATGCAGGCAATTCACATATTTTTTAAAATGGCAACGCACAGTTACAAACTATCTGTGTCTTGGGATAAATTAGAGGCGGGTGGGTAGGGACTGATATTCACTTTCAGCAATGGTCCAAAACTGGCATAGTAAATCGCTCACTGGTTATACACCTGCCCGTTATACACCCGCCCATTATACACCCGCCCGTTATACACCCCGTCCGTTATAAACACCGTCTGTTATATACCCGCCCATTATACACCCCGCTTGTTATACACCCGCCCGTTATACACTCCGTCCACTATAAACCCGCCCGTTATACACCCTGCCTGTTATACACCCACCCACTATATACCCGTCCGCTCCGCTTTAGACCCGCCCGTTATACACGTGCCCGTTATATACCCCACCCGTTAAACACCCTGCCCGTTATACACCCGCCCGTTATACACGTGCCCGTTATATACCCCACCCGTTAAACACCCGCCCGTTATACACATCGCCCGTTATATACCTGCCCGTTATATACCCGCCCGTTATACACACCACCCGTTATATACCTGCCCGTTATATACCCGCCCGTTATACACACCACCCGTTATATACCTGCCCGTTATATACCCGCCCGTTATACACCCCCATTATACCCCCATTATACATCCACCCATTATACACCCGCCAGTTATACACCCCGCCCGTTATACACCCTACCCATTATACACCCGCCCGTTATACACCCGCCCGTTATACACCTCCACCTGTTATACACCCTACCCATTATACACCCGCCCGTTATACTCCCACCCGTTGTACACCCCGCCTGTTATACACACCCGCCTATTATACACCCGCCCTTTACACACCCGCCCGTTATACACCAGCCCGTTAAACACACCCGCCTATTATACACCCGCCCTTTACACACCCGCCCATTATGCACCCTACCCGTTATACACCAGCCCGTTATACACCCTACTCGTTATACACCCCGCCCTTTACACACCCGCCCGTTATACACCCGCCCGTTATACGCCCGTCCGTTATACACCAGCCCGTTATACACCCGGCCGTTATACACCAGCCCGTTATACACCCGCCCATTATACACCAGCCCGTTATACACCCCGCCTGTTATACACCCCACCCATTATACACCCGCCCTTTACACACCCGCCCATTATACACCCTACCCGTTATACACCAGCCCGTTATACACCCTACTCGTTATACACCCCGCCCTTTACACACCCACCCGTTATACACCCGCCCGTTATACACCCGTCCGTTATACACCAGCCCATTATACACCCGGCCGTTATACACCAGTCCGTTATACACCCGCCCATTATACACCAGCCCGTTATACACCAGCCCGTTATACACCCCACCCATTATACACCAGCCCGTTATACACCAGCCCGTTATACACCCTGCCCTTTACACACCCGCCCGTTATACACCCGCCCGTTATACGCCCGCCCGTTATACACCAGCCCGTTATACACCCGGCCGTTATACACCAGTCCGTTATACACCCGCCCGTTATACACCCCGCCTGTTATACACCAGCCCGTTATACACCAGTCCGTTATACACCCCGCCCATTATACACCAGCCCGTTATACACCCTGCCCGTTATACACCCCGCCTGTTATACACCAGCCCGTTATACACCCGCCCGTTATACGCCCGCCCGTTATACACCCCGCCCGTTATACACCCGGCCGTTATACACCAGCCCGTTATACACCCGGCCGTTATACACCAGTCCGTTATACACCCGCCCATTATACACCAGCCCGTTATACACCAGTCCGTTATACACCCCGCCCGTTATACACCCGCCGATTATACGCCCGCCCGTTATACACCCACCCGTTGTACACCCCGCCCATTATACACACCCGCCTATTATACACCCGCCCTTTACACACCCATCCGTTATACACCCGCCCGTTATACACCCGCCAGTTACACACCCGCCTGTTACACACCCGCCCGTTATACACCCGCCTGTTATACACACCCACCCATTATACACCCGCCCATTATACACCTGCCCGTTATACACCCGCCAGTTACACACGCGCCCCTTATCCACCCGCCCGTTATACACCCTACCCATTGTACACCCCGCCTGTTATGCACCCCGCCCGTTATACACCCGCCGATTATACACCCGCTTGTTATACACCCGTATTTTATACTCCCACCTGTTATACACCCACCCGTTATACACCCCGCCCGTTATACACCCCGCCCATTATACACCAGCCCGTTATACACCCGCCCGTTATACGCCCGCCCGTTATACACCAGCCCGTTATACACACCCGCCTATTATACACCTGTCCTTTACACACCCGCCCGTTATACACCCTACCCGTTATACACCAGCCCATTATACACCCTACTCGTTATACACCCCGCCCTTTACACACCCGCCCGTTATACACCAGCCCGTTATACACCAGCCCGTTATACACCCGGCTGTTATACACCAGCCCGTTATACACCCCGCCCGTTATACACCCGCCCGTTATACACCAGCCCATTATACACCAGCCCATTATACACCCCGCCCATTATACACCAGCCCGTTATACACACCCGCCTATTATACACCCGTGGGCTAGGGGAAGGAAGGGAAGTGGCAGAGGCAGCTGAACGGATGGTCTCAATCTCAGAGACAAAGAAGCCCATGAGCTCCTCACACTTGTTATTGGAGTTGAGGGTGGAGGAGACAGGGGAGAGGGGTTTAAGAAGACGGTTAGCAGCAGAGAATAGGAGCCAGGGTTTATCTTTGCATTCCAGAATGATTCACGGCTTCAGTTGGCTCGCAAGTTGTCCCGTTTCCACTACAGGTTGAGCGTCCAAAATCCGGAGTTCCGGAATCCAGAATGTTCCGGAATCCAGTCTCCAGGACGATTGGTGGCAGGGTCGTCCGGAATCCGTAAAATGTTCCGGAATCCGGAACTCCGGATTTTGGACGCTCAACCTGTACTTCAAAAAGCCATTAACTTTTGTTGTCTTTTTTTGAAAAATCCTACGAAAAATGCGAGTGATGCAATAAAACTTTAGTAAGTGTTTCCGCCAGGCTGCGGCCACGGCACCACGCCGCCCTGGTGGCCGGGTGTGGGCCATCAGATGCTCTGCAGAGCTCGCAGCATCCCTCCCCTTTAACAGAAGGGGAGGGGCGGAGAAACGCGTCAGCGCTACGCGGAGCGGCCCAGGCATTTCCGGACTCGGAACGTGTTTCTGATGTCCGAAGTCCGGAAAAACACGAAAACCAGCTCGGCCTCGGTCTCGAGGTTGCCGGATTTAGGGCGCTCAACCTGTATCGGCAGCTGTAGTAGATTCTCTGGCCCAAAGGTGCTGTGGACCAGGTGTTCCCAAGAATGCCCCTCCACATTCCCCAAAGCTGTTCTACAATGTTACTGGGCAATGCCCATCCCACAGAGAGCACAATATTCTACAGTGTCTAAATGGGACATAAACTTGACAAATCTGGGCCCTGCCTAAAATACAGAACATTCTGGGATTACGACAGATGTGTGCCTTTCAGGTTACGGTGGTGTAGAGGTTATGCTACTGGACTAATAATCCGGGGAACATGAGTTCAAATCCCACCATGGTAGTTTGAGAATTTCAACGGAGTTTAAAATAATTTGGAAATAAAAAACTGGTAAAAGTGACCAGTGTCAAATTGTCATTAAAAAACCCCAACTGGTTCACCAATTACTCTTTAGGGAAGGAAACCTGCTGTCCTTACCCGGTCTGGCCTATATGTGACTCCAGTCCCATACCAACGTAGTCAACTCTTAACTGAAACGGGGCCCAGAAAACCACTCAATTGCATTAAATCGTTTCGAGAACGCAAAGGGATGATACAAGTGATGGTTATTCTGAGACAACAGGCACTTATTTTTTATTTGCTTTTGGGATCTGGGTGTTGCTGGCAAGGCCAGCATTTATTGCCCATCCCTAGTTGCCCTTGAGAAGGTGGTGGTGAGCCGCCTTCTTGAACCGCTGCAGTCCATGTGGTGAAGGTGCTCCCACAGTGCTGTTAGGGAGGGAGTTCCAGGATTTTGACCTAGCGATGATGAAGGATCGGCCAATATATTTCTAAGTCAGGATGGTGTGTGACTTGGAGGGGAACCTGGAGGTGGTGGTGTTCCCATGCGCCTGCTGCCCTTGTCCTTCTAGGTGGAAGAGGTCGCGGGTTTGGGAGGTGCTGCCGAAGAAGCCTTGGCGAGTTGCTGCAGTGCATCTTGTAGATGGTACACACTGCAGCCACGGTACGCCGGTGGTGGAGGGAGTGAATATTTAAGGTGGTGGATGGGGTGCCAATTAAACGGGCTGCTTTGTCCTGGATGGTGTCGAGCTTCTTGAGTGTTGTTGGAGCTGCACTCATCCAGCCAAGTGGAGAGTATTCCATCACACTCCTTACTTGATCACTAGATATGTTATTTCAATAAAAACGTTATTTATTTACTTTTCAATTAATTCTGTTTGTAATTAAAGCTTAAAATAAGTTCAGATGTTTTCATTCTGCTGATTCTGACAGACCGGCAGAGAGAGGGGTTGTGGACGTGTCGAACTGAACCAGTTTCGGTTTGTTATCCTCAGCGACCTATTAAAATGACTGTGTGTGAACACTCTCGAGGACTCCCTTATAAGAACAGTCAGAGACACGGAAGCCAATAATATATCTAGATTAAGAAGAGTAAAAAGACTCAAAAATGTAACAATTATTCTCCAATTATGCTTTCACGCTATTATAGGGATTCCAGTCTGAAATAGCAGAGAACATTATTATTCCAGAATTATTCATGAAATTATATCCCACAATCTCCCATCAAAATGTGCTCTCTTTGAAAATCAGCTCATAACTTTTTTAATAATTACTAATAGCTTTGTTAAAATACATACTTCAGAGCTCCGTCTGGAGAAAGGAAAAAAAGTCGTTCAGATGGAATAATGCTCCAAGGAAATTATTCTTGGTTTCCGAGTGAAAACACAAGGGTATAAAGCTACTAAAATTAGCCCAAGAGGAGAACATTCTTTCCCAGTTATTGACTATTCACTCGGAAAGTATTTTACATTAGCGCCTTCTCGCACATTGAGCTCGGAATTCTTCCGCTTGTGCTGAAAAAATGATCAGCTGTCAATTCTCTGCAGCATCTCCTTAAATATATCAATTTAACATGAAAAGTAGCTGTAGAAAATTCTGAATCAACTAATACCTGTGAGGAATTTCATTTCACGAGATGGTCCATTCAACTCATCGGCTTGTAATGAGGTTGCACACACAGGACACGCACCTGACCTAAATCTTTACCAAAGGTATCCCAAATATAAATTGTGCAAGATTCTAGGCTTCATTTTCATCTTATTGTTTGGTTTCACCAGTGTCAGCTGTGGCTCAGTTGGCAGCACACTCGCCTCTGAGTCAGAAGGTTGTGGGTTCGCAGTCCAACTCCAGGGAGTTGAGCACATAAATCTCGGCTGACACTGCAGTGCAGTGCTGAGGGAGTGCTGCACTGTCGGAGGTGCCGTCTTTTGGATGAGACGTTAAACCAAGGCCCCGTCTGCTCTCTCAGGTGCACGTAAAAGATCCCATGGCACTATTTCGAAGAAGAGCAGGGGAGTTATCCCCGGTGTCCTGGCCAATATTTATCCCTCAATCAGCATCACAAAAACAGATTATCTGGTCATTGCTGTTTCTGGGAGTTTGCTGTGTGCAAATTGGCTGCTGTGTTTCCCACATTACAACAGTGACTACACTTCAAAAAGTACTTCATTGGCTGTAAAACGCTTTGAGACGTCTAGTGGTCATGAAATGCAAGTCTTTCTTTCACAAATCATACTGATGATGATTTCCTGTCTCTCTGTTCAGAAAAAAAGGAAAATATATTCTAACATATTGTCAAGTTAAGTAATTGAAGATATTCCATAGTTGTGGTGTATTCATTCTGCTCCCAGATCACATCGCACTGCCACAATTAAAGAGGAAAACCCAATATGAAATCCTCATCTATTTTCCCCGTTAGGTACTCTGTGTTGCCTCTCTTATAAGGTACCAGCAGATATCTTCTTCTCCCTGTTGGCCTGGCTGTGAGGTACTCCACTGAACCATAGACCACTGTCACAACATTGCCCGCCTCTGCCCATATTAGACCCCTCCTCTGCTGAAACCCCAATACACACCTTTGTCACTCCAGACTCGATCGCTCCAATACTCTCCTTGCTGGCCTCTCATTTCCCACCCACCCATCGCAAACTGCACCTTGTCTAAAACTCTGCCACCCAGATCCTGACTGGGGCCAACTTTTGTTTGCCCATCACTCCTGTTCTCACCCACCTACGTTAGCGCCCTGTCCCCCAATCTGGCCCTCATCTTCAAATTATTTCATGGTCTCACCCCACGCGAACCCATAAATGGGGGTTCTGCTCCCTCCCTGTATCCTTCCACCTCTCTCCGCACCATCAAAGGCCTTCTCAAAACCCATTTCTTTGATCAAGTTTGTAAATCACCCCTTCTAATCTCACATAAGCGCGGCAGGGGTCCGCGATATTTATCTGTCGGGCATCCGCCCATTCATGAAGAGCCACAAAATTATTTTCCAATGGCACGGAATCCCTTCATGTCACACAACTGCTTTGTGGATGTGTCTGGTGGTGTTCCTGGGCTTCCAGGAGAATTCCACCCAGGTCCCCGCAACAGGTCCACCTTGAGAGCAGGCGTGGGTCCCCTTGGAGCCTTGAAGTGAGGCCTTAGGTGAAGAAGGCAAATAGCAATCAATCCCAGAAGGGTCAATTCCCATTTCTGAGTTACCCATTCACTTCCTGACTGCAGACTTTAGAAACATAGAAAACATAGAAAAATAGGAGCAGGAGTAGGCCATTCGGCCCTTCGAGCCTGCTCCGCCATTCAATATGATCATGGCTGATCCTCTATCTCAATACCATATTCCCCCTCTCCCCCCATACCCCTTGATGCCTTTTGTGTCTAGAAATCTATCTATCTCCTTCTTAAATATATTCAGTGACTTGTCTTTCTGTGGTAGAGAATTCCACAGGTTCACCACCCTCTGAGTGAAGAAATTTCTCCTCATCTCTGTCCTAAATGTCCTACCCCGTATCCTGAGACTGTGACCCCTCGTTCTAGACCCCCCTCCAGCCAGGAGAAACATCCTCCCTGCACCCAGTCTATCTAACCCTGTCAGAATTTTATACGTTTCAATGAGATCCCCTCTCATTCTTCTAAACTCTAATCATTCTTCTAAACTCTAGTTCTTTCAGCATTTTCTTTGGCCTGATGCCCCATTCTAAGCAACAGAGCAGCACTCGAATTCACAAATCCTCATTGGGCCAGGACTCCCCTGTTTGCCCCGCACCAGAGGCCTGGAATAATTTAGTGACCCCATGCTAGGGATTTATGACAGGGTTAGCAGCAGAGCAAGATGGCAATGGAGGCTCCACCTGCCACACTTTTTTACTTGTTCATGGGTTCTGGGCATCGCTGGCAAGGCCAGCATTTATTGCCCATCCCTAATTGCCCTTGAGAAGGTGGTGGTGAGCTGCCTTCTTGAACCGCTGCAGTTCGTGCGGTGAAGGTGCCCCCACAGTGCTGTTAGGGAGCGAGTTCCAGGATTTTGACCCAGCGACGATGAAGGATCGGTGATATACTTCCAAGTCAGGATGGTGTGTGACTTGGAGGGTAACTTGGAGGTGGTGGTGTTCCACCCTCTTCAAAAGGCTCCGCAGAATTTCAACACGGTATCAGCTCTATACCTCTTCCCGCATGCCTTGGCCCTTTGACTTTGGCCTTCTGGGGATGTCCCCCTCTCTCTTGGCTCCCTCATTAATGACAGAGCCTTTAACTGTCTCAGCCCTGCTCCCTCCCTGTACCCTTGCCCCTCTCTCCGCATCTTCAAAGTCCTTCTCAAAACCTATTTCTTTGACCAAGTTTTCAAATCACCCCTTCTAATCTCTCCCATCCTGGCTTGACTTTTCTTCCTTCATTTATTTCCATTCTGTGTAACACCGTGGGACGGTGTTATGTTAAATTTCTGATTTGCGTTGCCAGTAGATGAGATCCCCTGATGGCAACATGCATTCGTACAATTGCCCGTTAAAGAAGAGATATCTGCAAAAGTTTTCAAAAATCAGGATAGAAAATGCAATGTGAGGTTATACCAATAAAGTAACCATAGCTATTTTCATTTTGCTTCTGATGCGGGACTTCTGCTTCACAAAATAACCGGAGAGCTGAGGAAATTAAAAATGAGGCACTGTTTCAGTGTAGTTTTGTAAATTTTTATCACTATTCAACAGTGGTCTGTGCTACTTGAAATTCTCTTAGCCTAGTCCACAGCATATTAAATATTAATTAGATATCCTATAGTTATGCAAGTGTGACCCTGCGGGTGATAGGAGGTGGAAGGCAATAACTAACAGCAGTGAAGGTAAAAGGATTAGTAGAACGCGTATTGAATAAAACATTTATTTTTTGTATATCTGGTGGTATAACAACAGGGTGCAGAAAGAGATGACTGCATCAGGAACAGGTTCGACCCTGGCAATGACTGAAAGCACAAATGAGAGCACGGTGGAATATCAAAGGACAGGTGACAGATCTGCACAGCCTAACGCATGCTCCAGCGAGCCTGCTTCATCGACTGATGGTTAGTGGCACACTAAATGTTCTGCGTCGAAGGGACAGAGATAGCAAGGGGTTCACAGACAGCCAAGGTGGTGTGTGGAACTTCTTGACCAACACTCTGTGGGAATTGTTCGGATTGAGCCCAGAAGTTTCAGTGCCTCCGCGTTCGAGGCATAAACATGGAGCTCTGGCTTAAGTTCCAACAACTTTGGTCACGCTGCTCCAGTCCTAGACTCAACAGACAGCCGAACCACAACTTTTCTTGTTTGATATGAAAGATATATGAAGACTCACAAATGAAGTATGGGTCGTTGGATGCAGGGCCTGAGGGAAACCAGCACCTGTGCAATCATATGCTACAGAAGCAGGCAACATCTTCAGGAGAGGGAAGAGAAGAGAAGCTGTAACAGAAGTAACTGTTCAATACTCAGCTGCTCTCTCCCTCACACACTTCTACCTGCGTGTGCAGTCTACTTCTTCTCAGGCGCACTGATCCTTTCTCTCGCATACTGCTGCTTACGCCCATAGCACCCGAGGGTCACGTTTCCTGTCCCCCTTCTCTCTGCCCCAGTGCTGGGCAGGAGCAGCACATCTGAAGCGGGCTATTTTTAGTTCAGGCCCAGAAGTGCGAGAGTTCCCTGTCTCCATGACCTCAATGTGGCCCGGGCACTCCTGGCACCTCCTGGCTAGGCCTGCTGTTGGCAGAAGGGGCGGGAAAGGTAAGTGCAACCATCGGCCTTTCAGGACTGCAGCTGCGAGTCAAGGCCTTCGAGATTGGAGTCTTCTGGTTGCTGCCGGAGATCAGGGAACAGAAAGCCCACAGTACCGGAAAACATCCTGGTGGGTGAAGGGAAACAGAACAGATTTACTCCGCAGTTCCAGTGTAAATATAGCAATAGACTTACTAATTCTCACACACAAATACTGGTCAATAATATCAAGACTTCAATACTTGAACTTGTCACACAAACAAGTAAATGTTATGAGATCATACATGATTTTAACATGACTCCAGTCCAAACTGTAAAGATCACATCATATGTAACTCCCATCAAATGCTTTCCACTGTTACCATTTTTTAAATATATTTATCCTTGCGATGAGTGCAGCATTGGAAAAGCAGTAATTATAGTCCATTCCTAGTTGCCCTGAGGCGTAGTGTAGCAGAGGATTCACATGTGGGCCAGACCAGGTAGGAGCGGTAAATCCCTGGTGAACAGGCTGAGAGGTGATTTCCGACTGCTCCTTTAGGCACTAAAGAGCCTCCGAGGTGGCTAAGATGGGGGTCTTGAGCTGAAGCGCTGGTTGAGCCCGCCTTTAGCGCAAGACGCCATCTTGGTAAAGGAGTTGAAGGGGTGTGCGAGGAACGGCCGCCCGGAGGATCATTAAGGGGCTGACTGCCACTTAAATTGCCTGCTGGCGCTCATTAAGGAGGCTGCTCGGCATTTTGGTGGATAGCGCTTGTCCTAACGCCCTCTCCTAACAGCGACCAGCTGATTGGGAGTAAACAAGTTGTTGCTGAGGATTTCGAATACTGCTTAAAGGTATATCACCTTTTACTGTTCACTTGCTGCTTGAGGTTTATAGAGGATCTCGAAAACACATCGGGAGACTTTCTGGGACACTTTGTCAAAACTTCACCAAAACTCCAGCAATATTTATTCTGGAAATTTTTTGAGGACTTCACCTAAAAAGAGTGAGCGCTGTGTTGCTCTACCTTATTGGACACCTTATAGGAGTCACCAGGAGAAAGGCAGTGCTTGGTCATGGGCATCTTGCCAGGGGTCCCCCTCGGTCTGCAGGAGGAATGGGAGGAGGACGTGCGGCCAGGCAGAGCAGCACCAGCTGCTGCAGGAGAGAGGGACAGGAGGGCGAGGAGGGACAGGAGGGCGAGGTGGACTCCTTCCCCCCCCGTGGGTACAGGACATCCCTCCTCCTCTGGATCTCCAGCACCTCCAGTGCCACGTCCGAGAACCTGTGCGGCCCTCTCCCTCGGTCCCTGAGCCATCCTGCAATGTGCCGTTGTGCGCCAGCCAGCGCACTCCACACCTACAGTGGGAGTGGGTGCGAGCAGCCCACATGTACTGCTCCACGAAAATTGCTTCTAATCAGCACTTGAGTGCTAAACCTGCAGGTGTCTGTTTTTGCCCCTCCAGGCAAGTTCAAATTATGGTAATCAGCGATTAGGACCAAAATTGCAGGTTAAAACCAGACCTTCAAACAGGCATTTCTTATTAGCACAGCACACGTTTAACATCCCCGGCTGCTAAACTCGGCTTACCGCCCCGCACAGGAACTGTAGCACAATCTCGGGTGCGCGTGATCGGCATGCTCCGCAGAGGCTCCACGGAGCGCTGCCGCGTTTCAACGCCCCGCCCGTTCAGTTAAAGGGGAGGGCCGCTGCGCACTCTGCAGGGCCTCCGATGGCCCACACTAGGCCACCAGGGCGGCGTGGTGTCGCGGCCGCAGCCCGGCACCGAGACGTGGTGCCGGGCTGTGCGATGGCGGCCAGGATCACGCCACGGCCCACCACAGAGGGCCGACCTGGAAGACAGACAATAAAAATGACAGCGCAGGGTCACGGCCGCACCTCCCCTTTAAATACCGCCCCGCGAGCGGAGGTAAGCCCAGCTCGCGACCCGCAAGGCTGGCGCTGCCACAGCCCACGGCAGGCACTCGGGGCACAGCTGAATTTCTGCTGCAGGGCAGTAAGGGGAGGTGTCGGGGCGCTAAGGGGCTGCGGTGCATGGCGATGACATCGTCGCAGTGGCCCGGGGCGCTACCGGCAGCGGCGCAGCACTATCAGGTAGCGCCTCAGCAACACCCCGCCGAAGTTCTCAGGAGGCGCTTTTTTCGCCCCACCCCCACCGGGCGATAAGCCCTTTGCGCCCCGTTAGCACCCCCCGGAGTCGCTACCGGCAGGCGCAAAGCAGCCGAATTTCTAGCCCTGAGTGTTTACAACAATTTTTTTTTGGTGTCAGCCCACAAATGACCAGAATTAGATTTTGTTGCACGATTTGAACTCGTGAGCTCTGAGTTGCTCATCTAGTCCCATAACCACTAGGCGACCGTACCCAGTCAACCATATCGCAGCGATATGGCACCCCATCCACCACCTTAAACATTCACTCCCTCCCCCACCGGCCGTACCGTGGCTGCAGTGTGTACCATCTACAAGATGCACTGCAGCAACTCACCAAGGCTTCTTCGGCAGCACCTCCCAAACCTGCGACATCTACCACCTAGAAGGACAAGGACAGCAGATGCATGGGAATACCACCACCTCCAGGTTCCCCTCCAAGTCACACACCATCCTGCCTTGGAAATATATCGCCGATCCTTCATCGTCGCTGGGTCAAAATCCTGGAACTCCCTCCCTAACAGCACTGTGAGAGTCTCCTCAACAGGCGGACTGCAGCGGTTCAAGAATCCAGCTCACCACCAGCTTCTCAAGGGCAATTAGGGATGGGCAATAAATGCCGGCCTTGCCAGCGACGCCCACATCCCAGGAACGAATAAAAAAAAGGCTCTGAGTGTAAGCATTTTACTGTGTTTGCCTGAAATTTCTCCATTGTAATGACTGCAGTACTGAGAACTTTATACGGATAATGAATTTGATCACTAATTATGCAACTTCCATTGTTTAGAAGTTGGATTTTTTTTAATCAACGTTAGATCTGTTATGATATTTTTATCCAGAATATTAGCAATTGGCTCTTATTCTTTTTACAGATTGTTGCAATCAAATAGCAGCTTTAAGATGGAATATTAAGTGGGTGGCGAGCAAGTACGGCAGACTTCAGTTTAAATGTTGCCAGCACAATAAAAATAAATTCTGATTAAGATATAAAGTCTCTGTTTGTCACAACATAAACAGTGTATACAGAATCTAATATATATATATATATATATATGTATATGTACGTATGTGTGTGTGGATATATATGGGTGCATATATATGTGTGAGCGTCTAAAGAATGTAATCTATTGCTGCCTACGTATCAAAAATGACTGCACTTCAAAAATGATTCATTCAACGTGAAGTGATTTGAGACATCTTGAGGTTTTGATAAGGTGTGACACGAATACAAATTTACTCATTCTTTCTTTCTTTCTTTCTGATCTTTGGCGAAGATAGTTTGAAATATAATTCAGTTAAGATAGTTTTTCAATTATGATTGCAGAACTTAAATGACAGAGGACTGTGTTCACAACCTGGCTTGTTTACCATTTCTGAATCTTGTTACAGGGAAATGAAAATGTTCTGTTTGATACAGTAACAATAATCGGCATCTCTGAAATACGTAGGGATAGAGTTTGCTCTTTGGGCACAATCGGGAAATTGCACCGAAATGCGCCCGAAATTGCGTGGGTTCGGTTTCAGTTCAAGTTTCCGCGGAAATTAATTTGCATAATCACAAGCGTAAACTCCTCCATGAACCAGCGCAATTGGGCAGCGCAATAGAACGTAATCGTTTCTTTCATTTCTCTTCCCATTAAAAAGTATTCCTTGCTATATTTAAGCGCGGTAACCTGCTGCAGTTATACTAGTACAGCTGAAAATGGGTTTATCACAAAAATAAGTATTTTTAATAAGAGTGTCCAGTCCTCCACCTGTGAGTAACCTGATTTAAAATCAGAGAATTACTTTAAATAGTTTAATAGTTTCTTTGGTGTATACTCGTCAGTTTCTTAGGAAATTAAATATTTTTTGACATGAAAAAACTTTTAAAACGTGCCCACTAGTGCCTGCGCACCTAAGAAAATGAGTGCAATTTCAAGAACCTTTCCGAAGCAATTTGGCAGAATCTCGCAATTTCAACCTGGGGGTCATGCCCTGTTTTGTGGACAGGGCCTAATCCAGGCAAATTGAATCTTGAAACAGCGTTAGAGATCGCGGAAAACACAAATGTAAGTGGTTTGGGCATAACGTAAGGGAACGGTAGCATAGTGGTTGTGTTACTGGACTAGTAATCCAGAGGCCTGGACCAATGATGTACAGACGTGAGTTCAAATCCCACCACGGCAGCTGGGGAATTTAAATTCAGTTAATTAAATAAATCTGGAATAAAAAAGCTAGTATCAGTAATGGTGACCATGAAACTATCGGAGTGTCATAAAAACCCACTGATGTCCTTTAGGGAAGGAAATCTGCTGTCCTTACCCGGTCTGGCCTATATGTGACTTCAGACCCACAGCAATGTGGTTGACTCTTAACTGCCCTCTGAGATGGCCGAGCAAGCAACTCAGATGTAAACAACCGCTATGAAAACCAATAATAATAATAAAACCGGACGGATCGACCTCGGCACCAGCTTCAGACACAAGAACGGCACACCCAGCCCAGTCGACCCTGCGTAGTTCTCCTCCCCAACATCTGGGGACTTGTGCCAAAATTGGGAGAGCTGTCCCACAGACTAGTCAAGCAACAGCCTGACAGAATCATATCTTTCAGCCAATGTCCCAGATTCCTCCATCACCATCCCTGTGTATGTCCTGTCCCACCGGCAGGACAGACCCACCAGGGGTGGTGGCACAGTGGTATACAGTTGGGAGAGAGTGGCCCTGGGAGTCCTCAACATTGACTCCGGGTCTCATGGCTTCAAGTCAAGCATGGGCAAGGAAGCCTGCTGATTACCACCTACCGCTCTACCTCAGCTGATGAATCAGTACTCCTCCATGTTGAATATCACTTGGAAGAAGCGCTGGGGGTAGCAAGAGCACAGAATATACTCTGGGTGGGGTACTTCAATATCCATCACCAAGAGTGGCTCGGTAGTGCCACTGCTGGCCGAGTCCTGAAGGACATAATTGCTAGTCTAGGACTGCAGCAGGTGGTGAGGGAAATACCTACTTGACCTCGTCCTCACAAAACCACCTGTGACAGATGCAACTGTCCATGACAGTATTGGTAGCAGTGACCACTGCACAGTCCTTGTGGAGATGAAATCCTGTCTTCACACTGAGGACAGCTTCCATTGTATTGTATAGCACTACCACTGTGCTAAATAGGACAGATTCAGAACAGATCTAGCAGCTCAAAACTGGGTATCCTTGAGGCGCTGTGGGGCAGCAGCAGAATTGTATTCCATCACAATCTGTAACCTCATGGCCCAGCATATCCCTCACTCTACCATTACCATCAAGCCAGGGGACCAACCCTGGTTCAATGAGGCGTGCAGAAGAACATGCCAGGAGCAGCACCACGCCTACCTAAAAATGAGGTGCCAACCTGGGGAAGCTGCAACACAGGACTACATGCATGCTATAGACATAGCTAAGCGATCACACAATCAACAGATCAGATCAAAGCTCTGCAGTCCTGCCACATCCAGTCGTGAATGGTGGTGGACAATTAAACAACTAACGGGAGGAGGAGGCTCCCTGAATATCCCCATCCTCAATGATGACGGAGCCCAGCACGTGAGTGCAAAAGACAAGGCTGAAGCGTTTGCAACCATCTTCAGCCAGAAGTGCCGAGTGGATGATTGAAACCGGCCTCCTCCTGAAGTCCCCACCATCACAGAAGTCAGTCTTCAGCCAATTCGATTCACTCCATGTGATATCAAGAAACGACTGAGTGCACTGGATACAGCAAAAGCTATGGGCCCTGACAACATCCTGGCTGTCGTGCTGAAGGCTTGTGCTCCAGAACGAGCCATGCCTCTAGCCAAGCTGTTACAGTACAGCTACAACACTGGCATCTACCTGAAAATGTGGAAAACTGCCCAGGTATGTCCTGTCCATAAAAAGCAGGACAAATCCAATCTGGCCAATTAGCGCCCCATCAGTCTACTCTCAATCATCAGCAAAGTGATAGAAGGTGTCGTCGACAGTGCTATCAAGCAGCACTTACTTACCAATAGCATAGAAAAATAGGAGCAGGAGTAGGCCATTCAGCCCTTCGAGCCTGCTGCGCCATTCAATATGATCATGGCTGATCCTTTATCTCAATACCATATTCCTGCTCTCTCCCCATGCCCCTTGATGCCCCTTGTGTCTAGAAATCTATCTATCTCCTTCTTAAATATATTCAGTGACTTGGCCTCCACAGCCTTCTGTGGTAGAGAATTCTGCAGGTTCACCACCCTCTGAGTGAAGAAATTTCTCCTCATCTCAGTCCTAAATGTCCTACCCTGTATCCTGAGACTGTGACCCCTCGTTCTAGACCCCCCAGCCAGAGGAAACATCCTCCCTGCATCCAGTCTGTCTAGCCCTGTCAGAATTTTATACATTTCAATGAGATCCCCTCTCATTCTTCTAAACACTAGTGAATACAGGCCTAGTCGACCCAATATCTCCTCATACGACAGTCCTGCCATCCCAGGATTCAGTCTGGTGAACCTTCGCTGCACTCCCTCTATGGCAAGAATATCCTTTCTTAGGTAAGGAGACCAAAACTGCACACAGTACTCCAGGTGTGGTCTCACCAAGGCCCTGTATAACTGTAGTAAGACATCCTTGCTCCTGTACTCAAATCCTCTTGCAATGAAGGCCAACATACCATTTGCCTTCCTAACTGCTTGCTGCACCTGCATGTTTGCTTTCAGTGACTGGTGTACAAGGACACCCAGGTCCCTCTGTACATCAACATTTCCCAATCTATCACCATTTAAATAATACTCTGCCATTCTGTTTTTCCTACCGAAGTGGATAATTTCACATTTATCCACGTTATACTGCATCTGCCATGCATTTACCCACTCACTCAACTTGTCGAAATCGCCTTGAAGCCTCTTTGCAACCTCCTCACAACTCACCATCCCACCTAGTTTTGTGTCATCAGCAAACTTGGAAATATTACATTTGGTTCCCTCATCCAAATCATTGATATATATTGTGAATAGCTGGGGCCCAAGCACTGATCCCTGCGGTACCCCACTCGTCACCGCCTGCCACCCCGAAAAAGACCCATTTATTCCTACTCTCTGTTTCCTGTCTGTTAACCAAGGAATATAAGTGCTGGAATCGGGTTTTCCATGCACAAATGAGAGCTATTGTACTGGGCAATCAAGGGGCCCATCCAAAAGACATTGATACGCAAATTCCCCACGGCTCTACGATTAGAGAGCCGTTCGCGGGTACTCACAGCAAGAATTCGGAGGCCCCCAAAACCCCTCCAGGGAGACTCCTAGCCGGTTCCACAAGGGGAGAAATATTAATGGGTACTCAGACAGTTACAAGTATCACCGAAACCCATTAACGACAAGTACCACCCCATACAAGAAGTTTGAGCGCCAAAACATGACAAAAGATGAACATTAAGATTGGGCAGGAGATAAGGAATTACAGTACTATAACTGAAGTGTCCAAACGTCCATCTTTCTCTTATTCCTTTGACTCGCTAGAGAACTCTTGACTCTTATTCTCTGATCCGCTGATTTTTCCGGGAGTCAACCTCGTGGCTTGCCGCGAAGATCTGTGGAGAGCTGGTCTGCGAAGGCCTGTAAGCGGGCGCACCATCCCGAGAAGTCGGTCAACGGTGTTGGAATCGAAGGCCCGAGAGGAGATGAGATGAGATGAGATGAGAAGAGAGGAAGACAACTACACGTGCCACCGCGGTCAGTGAGCCCCGACCGCATTCGATAAATCGGTAACTGCTTCCCAACTGGCATCGGAAGACTGTTCTTCGAGTTCTACCGACAACTGGTGTCGGGCACAGTAAGACTCTTCTTCGAACTGTATCTGGAGTCCGAGGTCAACACAGATCTTCATGACAGCAGACGGTCCAGCCTGCTAGCCGGAGCAAAGCGAGTAAACAAGTGGGGTACAGAGACCCCTGATCAACACGTGGATAGTCAGGTGCTGTGGTGAAAACATCCGAGCAGAGTTTCGGAATTCTCCGAGTTATCACGAGTGGTGAGCATGAGTCTCGATCCTACAGATCTAGATTAGGACAGGTATTGATAGGGGAGGGTTTATGTTTTAAGGATAATTATAATGTGTGTCCCCTTTTACGATGTGTCGTGCGCTCCTCGTTTCCCTAAACCTAGTTGCATAAATGTATGTAAGTTTGTACTGTCATTAATCTGTGCTTATGACATGTATTTCGTAATCTTGAATAATATGCAATAAAGATTTTCCATTTCGCACTATTCAACCGGGTCTACCTGAGTTTTCTCTGCATTATTGCTCTCGCACCTAAGTCCAGTGTCAGAACCGTAAGGGCGAGTGGGTCGAACCACTCACAGGCATCTAGTGTCACCAGGCTGGCTGGAGACCAGAACAGGCAACAAGGCCTAACCCCGCACTAGCACCCAGGCTAAGCACAGAGCCACCCGAACCCCTTACACACCCCTTACCAGTGGCTGTCAAAGTCACCACCGCACTCAACTTTTTTGCTTCAGGCTCATTCCAGGGATCAACAGCAGACATCAGCAGCGTCTCCCAGGCGGCCACACACAGTTGCATCACACAGGTAACCGATGCCCTCTTTCTCATCGCGCACAATTACATCAACTTCTCCAAGGATCAAGCAAGTGTAACCGCACGTGCGGTTGGATTTGCTAATCAGGCAGGCTTTCCAAGGGTGCAGGGTGTCCAGGTATTTTTGTCAACCGCAAGGGCTTCCACTCCCTCAACGTGCAGCTGGTGTGTGACCACAAGAAGGAAATTTTGCATGTTTGTGCCAAGTACCCTGGCAGTTGCCATGACTCCTTCATCCTGCGCCAGTCTAGTGTGCCTCCGCTCTTCAGTCCACCAGACCAACTTTTCAGATGGCTACTTGGAGACAAGGGCTATCCCCTGTAGACGTGGCTATTGACGCCGTTGAGGAGGTCATCCAACGAAGCTGAGGAGCGCTACAACTCCAGCCACATTGCCACCAGATCCATAATCGAGCAAACCATCGGTATGCTGAAGATGCGATTCAGATGATTTGGTAGATCAGGTGGAGCCCTGCAGTACTCAGCAGCCAGGGTCTCCAGAATCATCGTGGTCTGCTGTGCACTTCACAACATGGCACAGCATCGTGGCTTGCAGCTGGCTGAAGTACAAGTGGCTCATCGCATAGCCTCCTCAGATGAGGAGGAGGAGGAGAGGAGAGAGACAACGAACAGCTTGCGGAGGCGCATCAACCAGCGGCAGCAGCACGCGAGCACATTGCTGCCCAGGATGCAAGAGACGCACTCATCTTAGCCAGATTTGCTTAGCCTGCTCAATCACACACTTTTGCCTCGCACCTTCTTACCAGAGCATCGACAATGGCCAAGAACCTGCGGACTCCTATCATTCTGACCACCATACTGACAATTGCAAGTTGCCCTAAGCCCTCAAAGTGGAAGTCAATTTGCGAAATGATACAGGCCACAACTTCAACAGTTTGCCATCAAGTTTTTTTATCACGTCAAATCATGGATGGCTTTTCAAAAATAAACACAACAGAACACCCTTGTGACTACCCTTGTGACTACTTGTGCTTTATCTTCCTCTTACGCATGCTCCTACGTGGTGCTTCCTCTGTGGCTTCAGCAGATGTGGAGGCCCCTTGCTCACTTTCTTGCTGCTCCTGCCTCGACACCTTTGGTGGGCGTCCTCTGGGGTTGCGAGCCTGTGAGGGCTCGGCAACAGTCTGCTGCTCCTGCGGATGTGCAGGGGCTAAGACACCGATCTCAGTGGGTGAGGACTCTGGCGGGGCTCTGACTGAGGGCTCTGCAGTGGCATGGTCATGTGAGCGCTTGGAGAGGAGCCCGCACTTCCTTGTTCTCTGCCACCAACATCCCTCTCATGGGTCAGCCCCACTTCAGAGCTAGCAAGTGGCTTGACAGCACCTTGCTGCACTTCAGGGGGGCCATGAGGACCCGTTTCTGCACTGGAAGTCCTACTCCAGAGGACTTCCATGAAGGTCTCGTTTTCTCTGCTCAATAGCTGACCATCGCTCCTCAAGAGATGTCAGCCTATTCTGAACAATGACCATGTTTTCAAGACCCTGGCGACTAAGCTCCTCCATGGCCGTAGCCAACCTCTCCTCTACCGTAGCCATCTTCTCCTCTACGGTAGCCAGCCTTACCACAGAGGTAGCCATCCTTTCCACGGAGGTTGCTATCCTTTCCATGGTGATGCGTTCACGCACCAACGCCTCCACAAAGGCTCTGCTCATGTTAGCGATGGACTCCTCCATTCGTTCCACACTCGCAGTGACCCTGGAGACAAAACCTGCCAGAGACTCCTGCACCTGTTCCTGGACTTCCAGCACTGCTCTCCTTCTGGATGGACCCGGATGCACAGGGTCGACATGCAGCGGAGCCAAGCTGGCAGAGTCCTGCGCCCTCGACGAGGACTCTCCACTGCTGTCCCTGTCTCCACCATCTGTTGATGCTCAATTGTAAGCTGTGATACCCCAGGTGACAACTCTACTCTATCTCCTGAATGTCCCACCAAGGTGTGAGTGTCTGCGCTGGTGCTGGATGCGCTGAATTCTGCTGACGCTGCGTCCTCAGAGGTTGCAGCTTCCTCTGAGGAGTCTGGGGGCTTAGGCTGTTCCTCCTGGACAGTGGGGAGGGGGGTTGTCGCTGATCTTGTGGGGGAGTAAAGGAAAGAGTTAGAGATGTGAGATAAACGTTGCATGCACATTGAATTGTGCAGATGATCATAAGTCAATATCAGTCACTCAT
Source organism: Squalus acanthias (assembly GCA_030390025.1). Classification (NCBI taxonomy): domain Eukaryota; kingdom Metazoa; phylum Chordata; class Chondrichthyes; order Squaliformes; family Squalidae; genus Squalus; species Squalus acanthias. Next base: position 12,896,259 of record CM059428.1, read on the forward strand.
GCAATGTCAATAAGAGAGATGAAAAACTATTCTGTCACCAGCTTGCTCTGATGCGCCCGTCTGTCCATCCCCCACTTGTGCATCCTCCTCCACTACCACGATCTCCAGGGCCGCCTACTCTGCTGTGGTGAGCTGGGCTATTGAGGGTGGCCCTCCTCCTGTCCTCGCCCTCTCCCTCTTATTGTGGGCTCTCTTTTCCTGCAATGAGGGAGACAAGTGGAGTTTGAGTGAGAATGAAGGAGTGAGTGTAGAGAATCCATAGCATAGATGCCTAGAAGGACTCAAAGATGGAGTGAGGTGCCAAGACTAAGGGCTCTCCCTGTGTGTTGTAAGTTGTTGTCATTGCATCACAGTGATAGGGAGTGTGAAGGCTGCATAGTCGAATAGTTAAGTGAATGTGAACATACAGAGAGAGGGAATGGTTAAGGGTGCATGGATGAAAGGGTCAAGTGGGATGTGGAGGAGGAGGTTGACAAAGCAGAGTGCTGGTGATGAGAGACAATGGGGATCAGATTGAGGATCATGGGGATGAAGTACTCACTTTTCCTGTGCGGAGAAGGTCATGAAACCTCTTTCTGCACTGCAGCCAGGTTCTGCTGCACATTGAAATCGCATTCACCTCCAGTGCCACTGGCAGCCACACAGCTTTGATCTGTTGTGGAGGTGTTTTCCTCCCTGAAGAAGGAAACGGCACTTCCTTATTCGCTCTTGCTCCCTCCACCAGAGCTTGGAGGGAGTTTTCATCGAATCGGGGTGCACACTTTGGTCTGGTGCTGGACATGGTTGCAGTAGGAATTCCTCAGATGTATGATGCTAAAGTTGAAAGGCTGAAAAAGAACCAAGACTGCTTGCAGGCCTTAAATGCAGCTGCATAGATGACGTCATCAGAGGCGAGTTTCAGCATCAAAATACTCATTGGGCCAGGGGTTCCCACACGCTGCAAATCAAGTGCCCAATTAGGGCAAAATCGCTCATTTGTCCCACCTCATATCGGAGGCGGGGTCCTGACACGCCGACCACCTGACACGCTCCCAGGCCACCCCCAGTGACAAAATCCAGCCCAAAGTATTTGTTTAATTGCTCTGCCAATTCCTTGTTCCCCATTATAAATTCTCCTGTTTCTGACTATAAGGGACCTACATTTGTCTTCACTAATCTTTTTCTTTTTACATACTTGTAGAAGCTTTTGCAATCCACTTTTATGTTCTTTGCAAGTTTACTCTCATACTCTATTTTTCCCCTCTTAATCAACCTCTTGGTCCTTTTTTGCTGAACTCTAAACTGCTCCCAATCCTCAGGCTTGCTACTTTTTCTGGCAACTTTATATGACTCCTCTTTGGATCTAATACTATCCTTAATTTCTATTGTTAGCCATGGTTGGGCCGCTTTTCCTATTGTGTTTTTGCGCCAGAAAGGAATGCTCACCGATGCGCAATTTGGGTGCCGCCAGGACAACTCGGTTCCAGACCTTATTACAGCCTTGGTCCAAACATGGACAAAAGAGCTGAATTCCAGGGGTGAGGTGAGAGTGGCTTCCCTTGACATCAAGGCAGCATTTGACCGAGTGTGTCATCAAGGAGCGCTCGTAAAGTTGAAGTCAATGGGAATCGGGGGGAAAATACTCAACTGGCTGGAGTCATGCCTAGCACAAAGGAAGATGGTTGTAATGGTTGGAGGTCAATCTTCAGAGCCCCAGGACATCGCTGCAGGTGTTCCTCAGGGCATAGAATCATAGAAATTTACAGCACAGAAGGAGGCTATTCGGCCCATCTTGTCCGTGCCAGCTGACAAAGAGCTCTCCAGCCTAATCCCACTTTCCAGCACTTGGTCCATAGCCTTGTAGGTTACTGCACATCAAGTGCATATCCAAGTACTTTTAAAATGTTTCTACCTCTACCACCCATTCAGGCAGTGAGTTCCAGACCCCCACCACCTCTGGGTGAAAAAATGTCTCCTCAAATCCCCTCTAAACCTCCGACCAATTACTTTAAATTTATGCCCCCTGATTATCAACCCCTCTGCTAAGGGAAATAGATCCTTCCTATCCACTCTATCTAGGCCCCTCATAATTTTATATGCCTTAATTAGGTCTCCCCTCAGCCTCTCTGTTCCAAAGAAAACAACCCCAGCCTATCTAATCTTTCCTCATAGCTAAAATTCCCCAGCCCAGGCAACATCTGCGTAAATCTCCTCTGCACCCTCTCTAGTGCAATCACATCCTTCCTGTAATGTGGTGACCAGAACTGCATGCAGTACTCTAGCTGCGGCCTAACTAATGTTTTATACAGTTCAAGTATAACCTCCCTACTCTTATATTCTGTGCTTCGGCTAATAAAGGCATTGATCCCGTATGCCTTCTTAACCACCTTATCTACCTGTCCTGCGACCTTCAGGGATCTGTGGACATGCACTCCAAGGTCCCTCTGATCCTCTGCATTTCTCAGTGTCCTACCATTTATTGTGTATTCCCTTGCCTTGTTAGCCCTCCCCAAATGCATTACCTCACACTTCTCTGGATTGAATTCCATTTGCCACTGTTCTGCCCACCTGACCAGTCCATTGATATCTTCCTGCAGTCTACAGCTTTCTTATTCATTATCAACCAAAAGGTAGCAGGACAGGTGTTCTAGGCCCAACCATCTTCAACTGCTCCTTCCATCCATCATAAGGTCAGGAGTGGGGATGTTCGCTGATGACTGCACAGTGTTCAGTTCTATTCGCAACTGCTCAGATAATGAAGCAGTCCATGCCCAGATGCAGCAAGACTTGGATGACATTCAGTCTTGGGCTGATAAGTGGCAAGTAATATTCGCGCCACACAAGTGCCAGGCAATGACTAACTCCAACAAGCGAGAGTCTAACCACCGCCACTTGACATTCAATGGCATTACCATCGCCGAATCCCCCACCATCAACATCCTGGGGGTCACCATTGACCAGAAACTTAACTGGACCAGCCAGATAAATACTGTGACTGCAAGAGCAGGTCAGAGACTGAGTATTCTGCGGCGAGTGTCTCACCTCCTGACTCCCCAAAGGCTTTTCACCATCTACAAGGCACAGGTAAGGAGTGCAATGGAATACTTTCCACTTGCCTGGACGAGTGCAGCTCCAACAACACTCAAGAAGCTTGACACCATCCAGGACAAAGCAGCCCACTTGATTGGCACCCCATCCACCACCTTAAACATTCACTCCCTCCACCGGCGTACCGTGGCTGCAATGTGTACCATCTACAAGATGCACTGCAACAACTCGCCAAGGCTCCTTCAGCAGCATCTCCAAAACCCGTGACCTCTACCACCTAGAAGGACAAGGGCAGCAGGCACATTGGAACACCACCACCTCCAAGTTCCCCTCCAAGTCACACACCATCCTGACTTGGAAATATATCATGATGCGGAGATGCCGGTGTTGGACTGGGGTGGACAAAAATGAGAAGTCGCACAACACCAGGTTATAGTCCAACAGTTTTATTTAAAATTACGAGCTTTCGGAGCTCTGCTCCTTCTTCAGGTACAGGTACAGTGAGGGAATACAAATCGATTACACAGTATATATATATACAGAGAGCAATGTGTCTGCAGAGATACAATGGAAATATATCGGCCGATCCTTCATCGTCGCTGGGTCAAAATCCAGGAACTCCCTCCCTAACAGCACTGTGGGAGCACCCTCACCACACGGACTGCAGCGGTTCAAGAAGGCAGCTCACTATCACCTTCTCAAGGGCAAGTAGGGATGGGCAATAAACATTGGCCTTGCCAGCGACGCCCACATCCCAGGAACGAATTAAAAAAAAACCAAATGTTTTAAATTCAACAATCTTTCACACTGGTTCGGCCAATTCCGTCCGGATTGCGCTGATGTTACAGGCGGATACGAGTGGAAACTCGACCCCATCTACATTATTGGAGATTAAAAAGAATCAGAGAGGTACAATTATCCATAGACATATGAAGCATTCAACGGTTTGTTTATAAAACAAATTAACTGGGCCAGGTATTGGAATCCTTCTCGCAGTGAATGATAAATATGTTGAAGTAAACACAGAAGGGGTCTTTTTCCAACATTGTAGTCCCAGTGGGAAGCCTCATGTGTTGTGGCGGATAGTCAGAGACTTGAATACCTTCTGTGCCTGTAAATTATTGCTGGAAAATCATGAGTCACGTTTGCCCAAATTGCTCATATGTGCTCCTGACGGGTGAATTAATGGCAGAACTATTTAAGATGCGGAGATGCCGGTGTTGGACTGGGGTGGACAAAATTTAAGCCAGGGGCAGTGCTTCATCTATTTATTTTTTGTTTTCATTTCAATAATTAATGCAAAGGTTAGATTGACTACTGCGTAAATGTGCTGGAGTATTGGTTGTAAATCGCTATGAGGATGAATTTCTTAGTGTTGTCTGTTAAAAGTCCTTAACAAAGGAATTGACCATAATTCCAAAATTAAGTTAGTACCCATTTCTATAGTGTTTCATATAGAATCATAGAAGAGTACAGCACAGATGGAGGCTATTCAACCCATCGAGTCTGTGCCGGCTCTTTTGAAGAGCAATCCAATTAGTCCCACTCCCCCACTCTTTCCTCATATCCCTGAATTTTTTTCCCCTTCAAGTATTTATCCAATTCCCTTTTGAAGGCTACTATTGAATCTGTATCCACCACCCTATCAGGCAGTGCATTCCAAATCCTCACCACTCGTTGCTTAAACAAGTTTTTCCTCATGTCACCTCTGGTTCTTTTGCCAATCACCTTCAATCTGTGCCCTCTGGTTATCGACCCTTCAGCCATTGGAAACAGTTCTCTTCATTTAGTCTAGCTAAACCCTTCATGATTTTAAACACCTCTGTCTCGAATCTCCTCTTAGCCTTCTCTGCTCTAAGGAGAACAACCTTATTATATATATATAAAAATTTCTGTCAAACCACTTCACTTTTTAATTGCAGTTAACTGTAGCCTAGAGGCAAACATAGCACCATTTCTGCCCCAGCAACAGGTCACAAACAGTTATGATAAATGATCAGTCAATTGCTTTTAGGTGGTTTTAGTTGAGGGAGGAATATTGGCCAGGACATTTGGAAAACTCTTTGCTCTTCATCAAATAGTGTCTTCATCAATTATTTCTAAATAGTGCAATAAAGGTGTAAGACCTGTGAAACAAGAACAAAACATGTGTAAGTTAATTATGGGAGTAATGTATCACCAATATTATGATTTTCTGAATTTAATGCTCATATTCAACTCAAAACGAATGCAGATAACAAGGCATGTGAAGGTAATACATTTAGCAGGGGAGAGGGACTAACTGGATTGCTCTTCGAAAGAGCTGGCGCAGACTCGATGGGCCAAATGGCCTCCTTCTGTGCTGTACTATTCTATGATTCTATGATTCTAGAAATGAGTATTCACTTCATTTTGGAATTATGGTCAATTCCTTTGTCAGGCACTTTTAACAGACAACACTGAGAAATTCATCATCACAGCGATTTACCACCAGTATTCCAGCATACTTACACAGTAGTCAATCTAACCGTAGCATTAATTATTAAAATGAGGTTAAGTGAAAGTAATACTTTACATGATATTATTTCAAAGCAATGGATTTTCACGCCAGTGATGCTAAGCGTACAAAACAATGATGATAGAGTACAGAGCTAAACAAATGATTAATGCCTAGCACCAGTCACTTATACTAAGTGAGATCAGATTAGTCGACTCCTGAACAGTGGGTGCCACATTCATAAAAACTGAACATGAGGGTACATTTTGGCTTTTAGCTTTGAAGAGGACAAAATATGATTTGTGAATCTCTGGAGTCTGAAATATAAGGCTTGCAGGAAGCAGAGCAGCTCTTAATCATGTTCATCAGTGTCTCTGAATAAATTATCAAACCACATCGGGAGGATCCGCCTAAGGACTTTCTGTAACATCGTATAGATGCATCACTATTGCCACAAGATCACCTACCTTTTCTCTGCAAGTCTACAAGCAATCAAATAGACAGATCACCACTACAAAACCGTCCGTCCCTACCCCATAGGGCTGGCAGAGAATAAAGGAGGTCATTGCCCTTTTCATTCAACTACAAGGTTTGAACGTATAAATAACAATGGTAATGCAGTAGATGTCATTTATCTGGATTTTCAAAAGGCCTTCGATAAGGTACCCCATAATAAACTGATGAACAAGGTCAGAGAATGCGGAGCCAGGGGACGAGTAACAGAATGGATTGCTGGCTGGCTTCAGGACAGAAAGCAGAGAGTGGGAGTAAAGGGTAGCTATTCACAGTGGCAGAAGGTGGGTAGTGGTGCTCCACAAGGATCAGTGCTGGGACCACTGCTGTTTACAATTTACATTAACGATTTAGACTTTGGAATCAAAAACACAATTTCTAAATTTTCAGATGACACCAAATTGGGAGGGATAGTCAATGCTGAGGACTGCAAGAAATTACAGGAGGACATTAATAAACTTGCAGAATGGGCATATAATTGGCAGATGAAGTTCAACACAGATAAATGTGAGGTATTACATTTTGGTAGGAAGAATAGAGAAATCACTTATCACTTGGAGGGTGCGAGTCTAGGTGGGGTAGAGGAACAAAGGGATCTCCGAGTACAAATACACAACTCACTAAATGTTGCGACACAGGTTAGCACGGCCATAAAAAAGCAAACCAAGCACTAGGGTTTATTTCTAGAGAGATAGAATTGAAAAGTAGGGAAGTTATGCTAAACCTGTATCGAACCTTGGTTAGACCACACTTAGAGTACTGCGTACAGTCCTGGTCGCCATATTATAAAAAGGATATAGAGGCACTGGAGAGGGTGCAGAGAAGATTTACAAGGATGATACCAGAAATGCGAGGGTATATATATCAGGAAAGGAAGACAGGCTGGGTCTCTTTTTGCTTGATAAAAGAAGGTTGAGGGGTGACCTAATAGAGGTCTTTAAAATTATGAAAGGTTTTGGTAGAGTGGATACAGAGAGAATGTTTCCACTTGTGGGGAAGAGCATAACTAGAGGCCACCAATATAAGATAGTCACCAAGAAATCCAATAGGGAATTCAGAAGAAACTTCTTTACCCAAAGAGTGGTGAGAATGTGGAACTCGCTACCACAGGGAGTGATTGAAGCGAATAGTATATAAGGGGAGGCTGGACAAGCATATGAGGGAAAAGGGAATGGAGGGTTATGCTGATAGATTTAGATGAGGAAAGACGGGAGGAGGCTCGTGTGGAGTATAACCGCCAGCATGGACTGGTTGGGCCGAATGGCCTGTTTCTGTGCTGTATATCCTATGTAAAACTCTGCAGAAACTCATATGCCTCCTCCCAACTAAACTACCAGGCATAAAAATGTACAGTGCAATTTTATTTTAAATAGATCTACATTTGCATTGCTAGAAACTCGGGTTCCATACAGGACCGTCAGGAATCTGAGGACCCCTAGTTCACTACAAGAGATAACCTTGGTGCTCCTTTGTACATGAGTCCTATAATTTGGGATATAAGAAGTAGGAACTGCAGACCAGATGTTCATCTGAAGATTATTGTTGTGGAAGGCAAGGAAAATCATCTGCACGTAAGTGAATATAAAAAAAACCTTCAACTCAGGCAATGAAACAGATGAAATTCCCCAAGCATACCACAAGAGTCCTAAAGACAAACAAAGTGTAAGCACGGCAACACCCGAAGGACTCACAGAAGAATTCAACATAGAAAGAAAGAAAGACTTGCATTTATATAGTGCCTTTCACGACCACCGGATGTCTCAAAGCGCTTTACAGCCAATGAAGTACATTTGAAGTGTAGTCACTGTTGTAATGTGGGAAACACGGCAGCCAATTTGCGCACAGCAAGCTCCCACAAACAGCAATGTGATAATGACCAGATAATCTGTTTTTGTTATGTTGATTGAGGGATAAATATTGCCAGGACACTGGGGATAGCTCCCCTGCTCTTCTCGAAATAGTGCCATGGGGTCTTTTACATCCACCTGAGAGAGCAGACGGGGCCTCAGTTTAACGTCTCATCTGAAAGACGGCACCTCCAACAGTGCAGCACTCCCTCAGCACTGCACTGAAGTGTCAGCCTAGCTTTATGGAGGCAAGGATGTACCCACCTCCCCAACCTGTTTAATCTATTCTGATACAATTATGAGCAACACCCTCAAAAGCTTTCAATGTGGCATATGAGTTGGAAACAGAAAAAATGTAATAACATGAAGGATAGTTGAAAATGATAAAGCAGTACAGGGACTGAAGGACAGACTGGCTACGTTAAGCAACTCCAAGTAACTCCAAGGAAACAAAAACATTGATTTGTAGCAAGGGATCAATCAGAAGAGACATACAAATAAATGGCGAGAGCTTTGGACCAGGCAAGAGAATCTGTCATTTGGGATCCTAAGTCCCAGAGCAAAGCAAGTGTACAGAAGAGATAAGAGCTAGGCTGGCTCTAGTCACGATGCTCCACTTCTCCAGCTTCCACCCTAACCACGTTAAAGAAGCCATCTCCTATGGACAAGCCCTGCGAATACACAGGATCTGCTCAGACGAGGAGGAACGCGATGGACACCTACGGACACTGAAAGACGCCCTCGTAAGAACGGGATATGACGCTCGACTCGTCGATCGACAGTTCCGACGGGCCACAGCGAAAAACCGCATAGACCTCCTCAGAAGACGAACACGGGACACAACCAACAGAGTACCCTACGTCGTCCAGTACTTCCCCGGAGCGGAAAAACTACGCCATGTTCTTCGCAGCCTTCAACATGTCATCGATGACGACGAACACCTTGCTAAGGCCATCCCCACGCCTCCACTACTCGCCTTCAAGCAGCCGCCTAACCTCAAAAGTACCATCGTTCGCAGCAGATTACCCATCTTTCAGGCGAACAGCAACCAAGACACCACACAACCCTGCCATGGCAACCTCTGCAAGACATGCCAAATCATGGACACAGATACCATCATCACACGTGAGGACACTACCCACCAGGTACACGGTACATACTCATGTGACTCGGCCAACGTTGTCTACCTGATACGTTGCAGTAAAGGATGCTCCAGAGCATGGTACATCGGCGAGACCATGCAGACACTGAGACAACGTATGAACGGACACCGCGCAACAATCGCCAGGCAGGAGGGTTGCCTCCCAGTCGGGGAACACTTCAGCAGCCAGGGGCATTCAGCCTCGGATATGCGGGTAAGTGTTCTCCAAGGCGGCCTTCGAGATACACGACAGCGCAAAATCATAGAGCAGAAACTGATAGCCAAGTTTCGCACTCATGAGGATGGCCTCAATCGCGATATCGGGTTCATGTCACGATACAGAACGTGACTTGACATCATGGCCGGTCTTCCCAGGTGTTTTTTTTTTTTAAAAAGGCTAACACAAGAACCTACACAGATTGACAGGATATGCAGCCAGCAGGTGGTTTGACACGTTGGACCCCCTGGGACACATCTCATTGTCTTGGCTATGCTCTTTGATGTAGGAAAGATTTGAATATATTTTGTCTGTGTTTAAATTGTGAATTCTGGGAGATTCTCTCACTGCTAAACTTACCTGACGAAGGAGCGAACTGCTCCGAAAACTTGTAAAATTAAATAAATCTGTTGGACTATAACCTGGTGTTGTGCGACTTCTCACTCTAGTTAAAAAAGGCATTTGAAAGGTTGAGCAAAATTTGGAAGGATGTAGGCCCAAATTCTAGAGAAGCTGTTGAAAACCACGATACAGCCTGAGGACTGGAAAAAAAATCAAATCTTTGAGATGTGGCGATGCAGGGAGCTTGGTGGAGACTCCTCACCAAAGGAGAATAACAAATATGTGCTTGAAGGACTAAGACTATGAAAATGATGCTCGCTGCGATGAAACAAAGGAAATTCCAATATTTTAGACATATAACCAGAGTTAAAGAAAACAGCTGAGGCAATATTAGCATGAGGCCAGGAGATCAAGAAGCAAACCAAGGAAAAGATGGCTGGATAATGCAATGTATTGATTCCATGCTCGCAATGGGCACAGATGATATAAGGAACTTGGCAGAAATGTGAATCAGATTGGCAGTCGTAATAGAATCATAGAATGACACAGCACGAAAAAGGCCATTTGGCCAAACGTGCCTATAAGTTCTCTTTGGTAGAGCTAGCCAATCAATCCCACTCCCCCGCTCTTTCCCCATAGCCCTGTAAAAAAATTTCCCTTCCAAGTATTTTTTCAATTCTCTTTTGAATGTTACTATTGAATCTGTCAATAGCAGGTGACAGGAAGCATTGTCAAAAGATCAGGCAAATGGTCATCTATCCTCAGATATGCGGGTAGCACCCAAAGGGAAAAAAATACAGAATTTGTTAAAGAAATTTGGCGTTTCCATTTTGACAAATGTGGAGATTCAGCAAATTATTTGGATTTTCTGCTTATCCCTGGCATCTACGCAATGCAACCACCAGAGTCGTGTAAATGTTAGAATCAACTGCTTTGCCTCTAATTGGATTCAGTTTGTGGTAAGATCCCAATCAAACAATTTAATAAATAAATTGGGTAAGGCAATCAGCAGCTATTCTCCTTTAGAAATGATCAAAGACAACAGTTTATTATATAATTGAGCCCATGATTTGCGTTTTGATATACTAAAAGCAATTGTTCGCACTGCACTAAAAATTAATTTTAATCAAGTGAAGCTTTATGGTGTTAAATTATTTCAATTTAACTCTGCACACTTGTACTGAAGTACCAGGAGGAGTAGACATAGTAACATAGGAACATAGGAACAGGAGTGGGCCATTTAGCCCCTCGAGCTTGTTCAATGAGATCATGGGTGATCTGCGACCTAACTCCATATACCCTCCTGTGCCCCTTAAACCCACCCATTGAAGCAGCCATTCTGTGCATTGCTGGCTTGAATCACATATTTGTTTTTGAAGAAGAAAAGGGAGGTCAGAACTATAAAGGGTCACAGATGAGCCTGTAGTCGTGGAGGTTTAAACCCTTGTAAGTCCTGGCATGTGTTCACTAAGTAAAGTGAGGCCTGTTTGATCATTCCAACTGCTGCAGCCTCTTTGCTCCTGTCAGGCTCTGACCTCTATATCAAAACACTTCGATTATTTCGAAGTTCAGACAGGATTTTCTTTTTCCCTAAATACTCAGCTCAATTTATTTTGCGGCTTTTATTTTAAATATAAGTTCTATCAGTTTTAGATCGAGAATTGGAACTGAGCAGTTATCTGCAATACTTTGGTGTTATTCCCTTTTTGTTAAAAAAAAAAATCAATTTTTTTTCATACCCTGCCCTTGACAAAACTTGTAATAGAATTCGAACCCTCAGATGTCACTGTGCTTTACATTTCAGAAAGTCTGTTGAAATACCAGCAGTAATAGCTTGATATGATTCAAACGATCATTTAAATAGTTTTGCGTTTCAACTAAAGTTAATCGGAGTAACTTCCGTTGAATTATTAATAAAAGGCCTGTTAATGGTCCACAGCAATGACAGATGTCATTTAAAATTATCCCACAGCTGAGAATTGATGCGATGAATGACAGCATCAAGGGATTAACTGAACGTCATTTATTTACGTCAAACATACATTAATTATCTTCCATCTGCCTTAGTGTTACCAATTATTGCTGATTTTCAGATTGTAGTGCTGCAGCATTAACAGTATCATCTTTAATCCTGCTATGGTTTTCATATATATATTTAGCTGCACAGATCCCACATATGATTTTATATTTCTCTCTGTACAACTGCAAGGGGGAGTGTGGTTGATGTTTGCTTCCGATAATTGTACTTCAGCAATAAAAACAGCAAATGCTGGAAATACTCTGCAGGTCAGGCAGCATCTGTAGAGAGAGAAACAGAGCTAACGTTTCAGGTCGATGACCCTTCAAAGGGTCATCGACCTGAAACGTTGACTCTTGTTTCTCTCTCTCTACAGATGCTGCCTGACCTGCTGAGTATTTCCAGCATGTGCTGTTTTTATTTCAGATTTCCAGCATCCGCAGTATTTTGCTTTTGTACTTCAGCATGTTAGTTCCTTTTATGAAAACTGCAATATCCCTTCCCAGCTGTCAATCTGTCATGGCAATGTGATATTTTCAAAATCAGTCAATGGTACGGTGACTAGTAACATAACCAATGGCGTTCCTACCTCTTTAAGTTTCAGGGTGAAGCTTTAGGGCTGCTAGTTCCTCACGTCTAACTCCCGAGTTTTGTCCGCCCTTGGGCACACTGCTGGTTATGGTTTTTCATGCTTCAGTCCCACCTCTTAAAGAGTTAGTTGAGGAGCCAAACTGACAGCAGTTATGGAGGAGTCCATATCCCAATAACTCTTGGGACTTATTTTGGGGAGTTAAGTGGGAAAGTCCTGGAAACTCCCGTGTTCCCAGAGGTTCCATCTGTCTCCTGTTGGAGTGGTTGATATGCACCATGGGATCTTTTATGTCCACCTGAGTGAGCAGATGGGGCCTCATCCAGAGTTTACAGCCATATATTTCCAGCAGAGGTCTTTGGATCAGGAGTGGGAACCCTGGCCGATTTTATTTTTCCCTTCCCTACTGCAAGGACACTGAGGTTAGTTAGAATGCTTTACCAGTGCCCCAGCTAACTATAGGGATTGCACGTGGAAGCTGTTCAATCTGTACTGGATGAGCAGAAATTTCCTCCAATTAAACATTGGGAAGACCGAAGCCATTGTCTTCGGTCCCTGCCACAAACTCTGTTCCCTAGCCACCAATTCACCCCTCTCCCTGGCCACTGTCTCAGACTGAATCGGACTGTTCGCAACCTCAGCATCCGATTTGACCCTGATCTGATTTTCCGACCCCACATCTGCACCATCACCAAGACTGCCTACTTTCACCTCCATAACATCGCCCGACTCCGCCCCTGCCTCAGCTCATCTGCTGCTGAAAGCGTCATCCATGCCTTTGTTATCTCCAGACTCGACTATTCCAATGCTCACCACAGCTGGCTTCTCCCCTTCCACCCTCCGTAAACTTAAGCTCATCCAAAACTCTGCTGCCCATATCCTAGCACGCTGAGCTGAAGTAGACCCGGTCTGGTAACGCTGCGATTTAAACATTTTCATTCTCGTGTTCAAATCCCTCCATGGCCTCGTCCCCTCCCTATCTCTGTAACTTCCTCCAGCCCTACAATCCTCTGAGATCTCTGCGCTCTTCCAATTCGGGCCTCTTGCACATACCCGGTTTCCTTCGTTCCATCATTGGCCGTGTAAGGGTTTCTCTGAACCTGTGAGATTCGTGTGGCTCTGTGCAGCCTGGATGCTAGTGCGAGGTTAGGCCTTGTCGCCTGTTCTGGTCTCCAGCCAGTCTGGGAGCACTAGACACCTGTGAGTGGTTCGACCCACTCGCCCTTACGGTTCTGACACTGGACTTAAATGCGAGAGCAGTAATGGAGAGAAAACTCAGGTAGACCCGGTTGAATGGTACGAAATGGAAAATCTTTATTGCATGTTATTTAAGATTACGAAATACATGTCATAAGCACAGATTAATGACAGTACAATCTTACACGCAGTTATGTAACTAATTTCAGGGAAACGAGGAACGAACGACACATCGTAAATGGGGGCACACATTACAATTATCCTTAAAACTTAAGCCCTCCCCTATCAATATCTGCTCTAAACTAGACTTGTAGGATCGAGACTCATGCTCACCACTCGTGATAACTCGGAGAATTCCGAAAACTCTGATCGGATGTTTTTCACCGCAGCACCTGATCACCCACATGTCGATCAGGGGTCTCTGTACCCCACTTGTTTACTCGTTTCTGCTCCGGCTAGCAGGCTGGAACGTCTGCTGTCATGAAGATCTGTGTTGTCCTCGGAGTTCCGACACGACTCGAAAAATAGTCTTCCTGTGCCCTCACACCAGTTCGATAAAACTCAAAGAAGAGTCTTCCTGGGCCAGGAAAATGTCTATTCGACCTACAGGCGCGGTCGGAGCTTACTGACCGTGGCGATACGTATGGTCTTCTTCACATCTCATCTCATCTCATCTCATCTCGGGCCTTCGGTTCCAACACCGTTTACCGACTTCTCGGGATGGTGCGCCCGTTTCAAGGCTTCACAGCCCAGTTCCACACAGATCTTCGCGGCACGCCACGAGGCAGATCCGGGCGGATCGTAAAGTTCAACAGTCTTTTAAAAGAGACACGAGGCAAGCGGGAACAGGACGGCGAGTCAAGAGCAGCCACGAGGATAAACGCCAGCAGGATAAGAGTCAACCGAAAAGAGAAGGATGGACGGTTGGAGCTTGCAGTTATAGTGCAAAACTCTTCCTTTTCCCGCCCAACCTTAATGTCTTTTCTTTTGTTAGGGTTTGGCGCTCAAATTTCTTGTATAGGGTGATCTCCGTTTTAATGGGTTTCGGGGATACTCGTAACTGTCTGAGTACCTGTTAATACTTTTCCCATTGTTTAATCGGTCGGTGTTCTCCCTGGAGGGGTTTTGGGGCTTCCAAATGTTTTCTGTAATTACCCGCTAACGGCTCTCTCATCGTAGAGTCGTTGGGATTTTGCATATTAATGTCTTTGGATGGGTTCTTGATTACCTGGTACAATAGCCCTTATTCGCACCTGGGAGACCGATTTCAGTATTTATGTGTATACTGCAAACCCATGATGTCTCGTGTATTATCTTAAATGTGCTTAGTCTCGATCGATCTTGCACAAATGTTTATTGGAACGCCATCTTGTCTGCCTGTCGAAGAATCTAGAATGTTCTGCCACAAGGCGTGGCGGCCATTTTACAAGCTGCTTGTGTCCACTTTGAAAACCTGACAGCATTCTGCTGAAATAAAACTGTTTGAACGAAACTATGTGTTTTTCTCCTTATTTATAAAATCGCGATATATTGCGAATTCTACACCGTGCCTTCAGCTGTCTAGGCCTCAAGCTCTGAAATTCCTCCCTAAACCTCTCCACCTCTCTACCTCTCTCTCCTCCTTTAAGACACTCCTTAAAACCTACTTCTTTGACCAACCTTTTGATCACTTGTCCTAATATCTCCTCATGTGGCTCGGTGTCAAATTTTGTTTGCTAAACGCTCCTGTGAAGTGGGACATTTTACTGCGTTAAAGGCACTATATAAATGCAAGTTGTTGTTGTTGTTGTATGGCTTAGCTGCTCGCTGGGTAAACCCATCAGGGGAGGTAGAAGAATAGTTGATAGTGACTAATGTATCCTGCACGTACTCCAGTCCTGAAAAAGCACAGCGTGCAAAAATATACACGCCCGTAGCTTTTAACTTTTTAACTATCATGACTAATAGAAAAGATCAAAATTTCAACTCTTGCATGCAATTGTACGAGCAAAAAGGAGCAATTTTATGAGTCTGCATTTCTAATGTGGAACTTTGTCCTTGGGGTGTGGCTGTCAGGAATTTGGATACGGAAGTCAGTGAGCTCCAACACATCTTCCAGCCAGTGGAAAATGCTGAAGGGCTGCTGAGCTCCATACTTGAATTCCCGAAGTGCTGGTGAGCAGAGCTTTGTGCTGGGAATGCAAGTTTGTCAAATTTACCCGAATAAGTTTGCTTAATCAATGGGTTGTTGCAATTTTAATGGGCAAGGCAGCATTTCATGATCATTAATAATGCATCTTTAACAGTATATTTCACTATACTTAAAAATTAAATAATATATAATTTTTAATTACAGCAATTAAACTGAACCTCATTAGCATTTTATCTCCTCATTTAGATTCTGTCTGCTAATGCTTGACATGTCTTTTCCCCCCCTCCGAGATTTGATTATTGTGTGGTGAGCGTCCTTGGTTTTTCAAATGGTGAATGCGAGATTTTATCTTTTTTAAAATGAATTCTCCAAGCCGTGTCACTGCTGTCATGCTGGTGGTGCGACATTTTGGCATTGTTTTTTAATTGGCATCTGTAACAGGTAACCTCGTGAAGTCCCCTCAGATTGTAATTATGTCACATATGTCAAGTCCCCTTAAAACAAGAATTACCAATATCCTCACGCTACGTGCCGAAGGGAGACGAATGCCACTATTAACAAGCAGCAAAACCCTAGCTTCCTCTTCCACTCTCGCACTGCTGTAGTTTGATTTGCATTTCTAACAGTGTAAACATGACAAGTGCCCAAGTATTAAATATGACAACAGATCTCAGTGGTGCATCCTGAGGATTAGAAGAATAGCTGCTCTTCCATACACTCCCTTATATAGTTAAAATGACTTTGCAAGATCATTTGCAAGTGCAGCGAAGGTTCACCAGACTGATTCCTGGGATGGCAGGACTGTCATTTGAGGAGAGATTGGGTTGACTAGGCCTGTATTCACTAGAGTTTAGAAGAATGAGTGGGGATCTCACTGAAACATATAAAGTTCTGACAGGGCTAGACAGACTGGATGCAGGGAGGATGTTTCCCCTGGCTGGGGGGTCGAGAACGAGGGGTTACAGTCTCAGGATATGGGGTAGGACATTTAGGACTGAGATGAGGAGAAATTTCTTCACTCAGAGGGTGGTGAACCTGTAGAATTCTCTACCACAGAAGGCTGTGGAGACCAAGTCACTGAATATATTTAAGAAGGAGATAGATAGAGTTCTAGATGCAAAAGGCGTCAAAGGGTATGGGGAGAGAGGGGGAATATGGTATTGAGATAGAGGATCAGCCATGATCATATTGAATGGCGGAGCAGGCTCGGAGGGCCGTATGGCCTACTCCTGCTCCTAATTTTCTATGTTTCTATCTATGCTGAGAAGCATGGATAAAAATGATGGCATAGGAATTATGGCTCATGTACTCACTCCTGAGTGCACATAGAAAAATTCTAATGCAATGATGCACATTTATTAATATGGTGAAGGAATATTTGTCAGTGCTACCGTTAAGCTTAAAGTGCTGTGCACAATTCTGGTCTCCATAGTCTAAAAAGGATATAGAGGCACTGGAGAAGGTGCACACATGATGCACAAAGATGATACCAGAACTGAGAGGTTATACCTATCAGGAAAGATTGAACAGGCTGGGGTGGGGCTCTTTTTCTCTTGAAAGGGAAAGGCTGAAGGGTGATAGAGGTCTTTAAGATTAGATGTTCTCACTTATGGGGGAGACCAAAACTAGGGGCCATAAATATAAGATAGTCACTAATAAATCCAATAGGGAATTCAGGAGAAACTTTACCCAGAGAGTGGTGAGACTGTGAAACTCGCTACCACAAGGAGTAGTTGAGGCGACGAACATAGATGCATTTTAAGGGGAAGCTAGATCAACACATGCGGGTGAGAAAGGGTTATGTTGATAGGGTTAGATGAAGAGAGTGTCGGAGGACGCTCGTGTGGAGCGTAAACACCGGCATGGACCAATTGGGCCGATTAGCCAGTTTCTGTGCTGTACATTCTATGTAATTCTATGTAAATGCCATCAACCATCTTCAACAGTGGTTATCTGGAAAAGGAGGTGATAATTAGCCACTGGAAAATATATACATGTAAGTTAGAGTTAGTTAATGATCAGCAATGTCTTCACAAAATATTTTTGATCAACCACAGTTTGTTCTTTTGTTTTTTACGTTTCCTAAAAATCTAGCATTGAATGAAAAAGGAATAACAATTCTATTTATTTTGATTTTAAACACATTTCTGTTCCTCAGCCTTTTCTTAGAACCTCCATTTTGCAGACTGACTCACTCATCCAGTCTGGATTTAATTGGTTGTCTAATTACAATATCGATTCATCACTTATTGGCGTTAAAGGTGTGTCTCTAAATTCTTTCACGTAGACTAATATATCCTTACCAACCATGTCAAGGATTGTCTGACAGAAATCAAAATGCTTATTTTCCACATGGACATGATTAAGTTCACAATGTTTTCTTGTCTCTGGAACAGTAGCACTATCCCTGTTTTCCTTATCCTTGACATAAAATTATGTATAAAATTATGTAACTAAAACTTAGTAAAAATACAGTGCGAGCCACAAATATTTTGATTGAGGCAAATTCCTGCTGGAAGCAAATTATTAACAGGTCTGAACTTGTTCTTGACATGGTTAAGTACTAGCATAGCCACTGCTGTTATACACAAGACTGCCTCTATTCAAAGTTTAATTACATCAATCCTGACCTAAAACACAAAATTTCACTCTATAATATTTTGATTTTTTCCTTTCAACGGACCTTGTCTAAACATGATAGATTCCTAACCAGTAATCCAATAATTACTAAATGGACACATACATTGCTGCACGCAGGGTCTTTGGCACCACCTACTGCTCTCCTTTTGGTAGTGTGATCACCAGCTTTGTAGAATGTACCCTTGGCTTTCCATGGAGAAGGCTTGATGGTAAATCTCCATAACCTTGATGACTACCATGACTCGTTTGATGCTACAACAGTTCAATTTTTTTTCCAAGACTAAAGGTTTGATAAAACAGCTATGGTCAACTATTCAACTCCATCATCGTTGTGGTGTCAGCCGTGACTCAGTTGGTAGCGCTCTTGCCTCTGAGTCATGAAGGTTGTGGGTCCATAGTCCTGCTCCAGAGACTTGAGCACAAAAATCTAGGCTGACACTCCAGTGCAGTGCTGAGGGAGTGCTGCACTGTCGGAGGTGCCGTCTTTCAGATGAGATGTTAAACCGAGGCCCCGTCTGCCCTCTCAGGTGGATGTAAAAGATCCCATGGCCACTATTTTGAAGAAGAGCAGGGGAGTTATCCCCGGTGTCCCGGCTAATATTTATCCCTCAATCAACATCACTAAAAACAGATTATCTGGTCATTATCACATTGCTGTTTGTGGGAGCTTGCTGTGTGCAAATTGGCTGCCGCGTTTCCTACATTACAACAGTGACTACACTTTAAAAGTACTTCATTGGCTGTAAAGCGCTTTGGGACATCCGGTGGTCGTGAAAGGTGCTAGAGAAATGCAAGTCTTTCTTCTTTTCTTTTTATTTGCCTTCACCCTGCTCTCCCAAAGATGCCTAAGCACACACCAGCTACAGCTGCTCACCCACCAAGCTCTTAGCTATTGCCAAGCCTGTTGCATTTTGGCTGCTTTGATTAATTAATAACAGATTGCTTTGAATCTTTTGTTCAACTCAACAGTAA